>OY728130.1:910801472-911169756 GCA_963277665.1 Viscum album
GCGTCCGATTGACGCACCGTCTACGACGTTGAGTTCCTGTTAACGATACGGAACTTTTGGATACATCAACTTCGGACCTTGTGTCAATTGATGTATCAGCCTCTCGGCTCGTGGAGCGGACCCTCCCGAACGAGCTTGCTGTGTGCGGGAACCCTAGTGCTGGATGCGACTTCGACGACGACGATTGTGCAGAGATCCTCAGTGGACTGCGACGATGAAGAGAGATGGTCTTGTATCCTATGTGGGTCCTAGATGTGCTGGTCTTGTATCTTATGTGGGTCCCAGCTTAGATGATTCAATACTGGTCTTGTATCCTATGTGGGTCCCAGTATAGATGAATCAATGAAGACAGCTGGTCTTGTATCCTATGTGGGTCCTAGCTGTGCTGGTCTTGTATCCTATGTGGGTCCCAGCTTAGATGATTCAATACTGGTCTTGTATCCTATGTGGGTCCCAGCTTATATGATTCAATACTGGTCTTGTATCCTATGTGGGTCCCAGTGTAGATGAATCAATGAAGACAGCTGGTCTTGTATCCTATGTGGGTCCTAGCTGTGCTGGTCTTGTATCCTATGTGGGTCCTAGCTTAGATGATTCAATACTGGTCTGGTATCCTATGTGGGTCCCAGTATAGATGAATCAATGAAGACAGCTGGTCTTGTGTCCTATGTGGGTCCTAGCTGTGCTGGTCTTGTATCCTATGTGGGTACCAGCTTTGATGATTCAGTGCTGGTCTTGTATCCTATGTGGGTCCCAGCATAAATGAAACAATGAAGACGGCTGGTCTTGTATCCTATGTGGGTCCCAGCTTAGATGATTCAGTATCTATGTATGATCATCTCTTTCACCTTTTCGATGATGTATACCTGTGTGAGATGAATCCTGTGTTATTCTCATTTGTGGATTGTGTTGAACTATCCTGTGTGGATTTACTGTTTACTCTCTTTTGTGGATTGTGTTGAACTATCCTGTGTGGATTTACTGTTTACTCTCCTTTGTGGATTGTGTTGAGCTATCCTATGTGGGTATACGTTTTCTTTCTTGTGTGTACTGGGTTGTGCTTGGGCTCGGACGTTGGAGTCGAACGGGGATTGATGACTTAGGTATATGTATGGGCATATACCTAAGCAGTGTCGGTTGTTATTTCGTGATTGTATCTTTCCACTGTGGTTTATCCTTTGTGGATTTTGGGAGACCTTCGGGGGGTCTCGGGGGTCCCTACTGAGTAGCTTATACTCACCCCTGCACGGGCTATGCCTGCACTTCGTTGTGTTGGTTGCAGACGACGGACAGCGCTGATCGTGGTGGAGGCGTGTGGAGCAGGACGGTACCTAGAGGTGGACCATTGGGCGGGACGTACTCGGAGCGGTCAGGTGGACCCGAGGAGCAGTGGAGGCTATTTGTACCCACCCTTCAGGTGGGACTTCCAGAGGACAGCTCGACGTTGCGGCTTTTCTTTTTAGTTGTTGTTTTTCCCTTCAGTTGTACTTTACAGTTGGGCTTGTATTTCCGGCCCCTTTTTACTTTCAGCACAGCTTGTTACAGTTTTTACTTAGTGTTTACTTTTCCGCTTGCTTACTCTGTGGTGCTTGTTTACTTTTCAAAGGCAATGTCTTCCCTTTTTATTGGGATTTACTCCTTGGTTCTAGTCGTCAGCCCCTGGCCTATGGAAGGCGGGCTTGGGGTATTCACGGCATTGGCCCCGAGGACGGGTCGTGACAAATTGGTATCATAGGTGGTCGGTTCTACCGCAGACTCTGATCTTTCTTCTATGTGAAGAAATAGTGTTCAGCGTATTGGGTGTGGTTATCCGTCCAGGGAGTCCAGTGTTGGTGCAGCGACCGACGTATCCGTACACCAGGACCCTGACTTCTGATTTCCGGCTTAATGCACAAAAACACTGATTGCATGTGTGTTCAAGTTTTCTTTGTGATTACTTGTGTCAGCTCACCAGGTATACAGTTCTGACCGTGGCGCACCTGCTTCTTTTCAGGATGTCCCCACGACGACAGCCATCTAGGGTTCCGAGAGTGGAGCGTGATGACATCCCACCGAGCGACGAGGCCTCGGTGCAGGGCTCCTTGTCAGCAGAGGCACCGGCGATACCTTTACCCGCCGAGCCACCGATGCTACCAGCCCCAGCCGCTGACGATGCACGTCGCCTTAGCGCGCTGCATGAGTTTCAGCGTCAGCGACTACCCATGTTCCGCGGGGAGATGGACCCCCAGGCAGCCGAGGACAGGCTGGAGGCAGTGGTGCGAGTTTTCAGGCTAGTGAGGACACCATCATATCTCATGGTGATCCTCGCGGCGAGCCTACTGCACGCAGCAGTGGGCCGATGGTGGAGCTTGATTCTCTAGGTGCACGACGAGACATCTCTTCTCTAGACGGATTTTGAAAGAATCTTCCGCTCCGAGTTTGTCTCAGCCACCCTCCGTGCGGTGCGCATTCAGGAGCTTCTTCTGCTGCGGCAGGGCAGCTTGACAGTGGCCCAGTACTCGGTGAGATTTACTGATCTCTCGCGCTACTCCACAGATATGGTACGGGACCCGTTCTTCCAGGCCCGGACCTTCGAGCAGGGACTAAGGCATGAGATCAGGGCTTCGATGATCTCACTCAACATTCCGACTCAGGCAGAGGTGTTGGAGAGAGCCCTTCTAGTGGAGAGTTTTCTCTCCAAGCAGGCTCCAGTGACAGGGCCCTTCGTAGGACGGCCCGTAGCAGGGTCTTCTGCAGCTGGTAGTAGACAGGTGACGCAAAGGTTCAAACGGGCCAGACCATCAGATGGGCAGTCTCAGGATGAATATTCGGTTGTGCGGGGCACCCAAAGGCGAGCCAGCTACACGAGGGGCAAGCATTGCTACGCATGCAGTGGGCGAGGTCACATGGCTCGAGACTGCCCGACTTGTCTTACTGATGAGCAGCAGGTGGTAGAGGGACCTCCCAGACAGAGGTTCGGCCATGGTGGTCCGCAGGGTGCAGGCGGACGAGGCAGAGGAGCTGGCCGAGTAGCCGATGGTGGGAGACACTTCGAGGTGTTGCCACCACCACCACCAGGAGGTCCACCCCGACCGCAGGGAGTTGGTGGACATGGGAGAGCTCAGCTTCAGGCAGCTGAGGCCTTCGATCATGGAGCTCTGGGAGCAAATGGACAGGAGCGGAACTAGTGGATACAACCTTTGTACTTCTAGTTCCTTGTTGCTATTGTGTAGCGTCTTTGTATTATGAGCTGAAATAATAAAAGACGCCTACCCTTGTGATGTTTTCATTCCTGTCCTCTTTTTTGTTGTTACTAAGAGGTTCTAGTTTTGACTGTTGACTTGACCCTCACTTGTGAGACATCTACTGGAGGAGACCCAGTTACCACACACTGATGCCGACACTATGACTCAACCCTTGGAGGCGAGATTAACGGTTGGATCTCTTGGTAGTAGCGTCGAGGCCTTACGACGTCATCCTTGGTATGGATTAGTGTTATCCATGTCGGGATTGACAGTATTAGACAAAGAACATGGTTCATCTAGGGGATGAGACCGAATTTATCTTATCGGCGAGGAAGAAATCTCAGCAGCTCTTGTAGGACCAGGAAGGTCCAAGTCATCCATGAGCGGATGGGGACAGCTCAGAATCGGCAGAAGTCTTGTGCTGACAGGAGGCGGAGGCCACTAGAGTTCGAGGATGGCGACCACGTCTTCTTGTATGTCTCACCTCGACGTGGATTATGGAGATTTGGCCGAGGCGGCAAGTTGTCTTCACGCTTCATCGAACCCTTCCAGGTCCTCAGTAGGATTGGCGAGGTGGCTTATCTCCTGGCTCTACCACCTCAGTTGCACCGGGTGCACGACGTCTTCTATGTATCTCAGCTGAGGAGATACGTGCACGACCCAATGCAAATCTTTGACCATGGAGAGATGGTCTTTGATGATGGGATGACTTTTGCAGAGGTCCCAGTGGAGATCGAGGATCAACAGGAGCGGGTCCTACGTGGATGATCGATTCCTCTGGTGCGCTTTATATAGAAGCACAGGAACCTCCAGAAGAGCACTTTAGAGTGGGGGGCTCAGTTGCGTGCTCAGTACCTCCTTTGTATCCCTAATTTTGTGGTCAAGCTTTACGGGGACGTAAAGCCCTGTGGTGGGAGTAATGTAAAGACCCGTAAATTTCAAGGAAATTTTTTTTCCTTAATTTGCTTTGAAATTTTACAAGAACGCAGTTTCTGACGGCACCTGATTCCGAGGCCCAGTGTGCCCGGAATCATTTTCCGAAGTTTGGCTCGGGTAAGTACAGTGAACGGACGAGCGGGTTTTTCTAACTTTTGAACCGGTGCCCGGAATCGAATTCTGAGGGCACCGATGGAATCGCAGCGCCGATATTTGCTTAGAAACGCCTCTTCCGGAGTCGCATTTTCTAGGGTGTGGTTTCTAATTTTTTTTTCTGGCTTAAGGTTAAGAAATAAAATAATTGTACGACAAACTATATTTTATTTCACTTAAGCCACTTGGAAGTCACTTGAAGCCACTTAAAGCAGCTTAAGCTGAGTTGATCCGGATAGGATGCTATCCAAAAATATCCTACCCCCTTGGTAGGATATTTGTGGGGTGGGGCCCGCACGAGCCCCATCGTTTCTTTTCCGCTAAGTAACACACCCGCGAAAACCCGTCATTATGAAAGTCAACTGATGCGTTTTCTTAAATTCTTAACGCACCATTTAATTGGGCAGTTTTGTTCGTAAATTAAATGGGTAGTTTATTTCGTTAAATTAATTCTGCGAATTAATGGGTCGTTACTTACCTCTTATTCGTTTGTTGGCATAATAATAAAATAAGACCAACACCAACTTTGGAGGATTACACCTTGAGATGTTTTTGATAGAAGTTCTTGTGCCTTCACCCTTCTTTGCGAAGAACACTAAGAACGCGAACAACGCGAAGAACACAGGCCTCCGACGAAGAACGTCAAACCCACGGAAATCGACAACGCGACGCCGTGTGCCGTGACGCCGATGTTTCCTCTCCCGCAATGTCCTTCGGCGACGTTCCTTCCTCCAGAACAAAAACCATCGATCATCCGTTGAGGTGAGAGTTTCGGATTTCTTTAAATTACTTTGTGGATTTTAACTCAAGATGGATTTAATTATTAAAATTAAATCTGTTGTTCTTGAACCTCGGAGTTCGTCGACGCGACACCGGATACCGCGACGATCTCCTCCTTCCGCGACGAACCTCTCCTTCCGTGACGATCAAATCCGCGAAGAACCCGCGCGTGCAACTTGACGAGGTAGGGGTTGTTGTGAATATTTTATATTCCCATGAATGTTTCTTTAAAAATTAAAGAACCGGATTCATATGAACAATTTTAATTTATTAAAATTGTTGTTTCAAGTGTTGCATAATTCTCCTGTTGTTATTATTCTAACGCGGAGGGTGCGGGCCAAACAAACACGGCCCGACAACCCTCCGTCGTTCTTCGTGGTTGTGCGGATTTGGCGGGTGATGTAAAATCATGACGCAAGGGCGATTTGGTGATCCCACATTGAAGAACGGAACCCGGGAGGAACAATGGCACAGACGGGAAGGAAAACGGACCACCGGAGCAACTCCAGTGGCCCGCGGAAGCAGCCAGCGGCGTTGGCAGCCAGAGGCGGCGGCTCCCCAGCGCGCCGCCGGACAGAGCCGTCACGGCGGCGGCGGCCGCGCGGGTCCGACTCGCCCGCACGGGATGCGGCGACATTCTGCGTCCGTTCAATCAGCGCGGCCCCACGCGGGGCCGCGGCACTTCCAATCCGCGGGGGCAGCGCCCCGCGGCACCCGAGCGCTCGGCTGCTTGGCCGAGCCGAGCCAGGCCGGTCCGACCGGCCGGGTCTGACCGGGTCGGGTCGACCCGGTTCGGCCGACCCAGGGGGGTCGGCCCGGGCCCGGACCCCCCGTCTTCGGACCATTTTCACTCTTTTACTCGTAACTTGAGATACGGGCCTCCAAACGATGCGCCGTCAGTGGAAACGCGATCCTTGGATCAAGACGGTCATTTTGGTATATCTCACTCAAGGTTTCAGAATACTTTGGGTTCGGACGGGTTGCTTCGTACACGAAACCAACCGGGCCCTCGGAGCGGAAACGCTCATATCTTGAGCTACGGACGTCTGATTGACGTACCGTCGACTTCGTTGAATTCCACTAAGTGAGAAGGATCTTTTATCTCACGCCGCCCGAGGTTTGGACGCAGGTGGAGTACGGTCGGGTTGGTTTTTCCTTAAAAACCAACCGGGCCCCTGGGACGAAAAAGCCAATAACTCTCAGACCGAGCGTCTGATTGACGCTCCGTCTGCGACATTGAGTTCATGTTAACGATACGTAACTTTTGGATACATCAACTTCGGACCTTGTGTCAGTTGATGTATCAGCCTCTCGGCTCGTGGAGCAGACCCTCCCGAACGAGCTTGTTGTGTGCGGGAACCCTAGTGCTGGTTGCGACTTCGACGACGACGATTATGCAGAGATCCTCAGTGGACTGCGACGATGAAGAGAGCTGGTCTTGTATCCTATGTGGGTCCTAGCTGTGCTAGTCTTGTATCCTATGTGGGTCCCAGCTTAGATGATTCAATACTGGTCTTGTATCCTATGTGGGTCCCAGTATAGATGAATCAATGAAGACAGCTGGTCTTGTATCCTATGTGGGTCCTAGCTGTGCTGGTCTTGTATCCTATGTGGGTCCCAGCTTAGATGATTCAATACTGGTCTTGTATCCTATGTGGGTCCCTGTATAGATGAATCAATGAAGACAGCTGGTCTTGTATCTTATGTGGGTCCTAGTTGTGCTGGTCTTGTATCCTATGTGGGTCCCAGCTTAGATGATTCAATACTAGTCTTGTATCCTATGTGGGACCCAGTATAGATGAATCAATGAAGACAGCTGGTCTTGTATCCTATGTGGGTCCTAGCTGTGCTGGTCTTGTATCCTATGTGGGTCCCAGCTTAGATGATTCAATACTGGTCTGGTATCCTATGTGGGTCCCAGTATAGATGAATCAATGAAGACAGCTGGTCTTGTATCCTATGTGGGTCCTAGCTGTGCTGGTCTTGTATCCTATGTGGGTCCCAGCTTTGATGATTCAGTGATGGTCTTGTATCCTATGTGGGTCCCAGCATAAACGAAACAATGAAGACGGCTGGTCTTGTATCCTATGTGGGTCCCAGCTTAGATGATTCAGTATCTATGTCTGATCATCTCTTTTACCTTTTCGATGATGTATACCTGTGTGAGCTAAATCCTGTGTTATTCTCCTTTGTGGATTGTGTTGAACTATCCTCTGTGGATTTACTGTTTACTCTCCTTTGTGGATTGTGTTGAACTATCCTGTGTGGATTTACTGTTTACTCTCCTTTCTGAATTGTGTTGAGCTATCCTGTGTGGGTATACGTTTTCTTTCCTGTGTGGACTGGGTTGTGCTTGGGCTCGGACGTTGGAGCCGAATGGGGATTGATGACTTAGGTATATGTATGGGCATATACCTAAGCAGTGTCAGTTGTTATTTCGTGATTGTATCTTTCCGTTGTGGTTTATCCTTTGTGGATTTTGGGAGACCTTCGGGTTGTCTCGGGGGTCCCTACTGAGTAGCTTATACTCACCCCTGCATGGGCTATGCCTGCACTTCGTTGTGTTGGTTGCAGACGACGGGCAGCGCTGATCGTGGTGGAGGCGTGTGGAGCAGGATGGTACCTGGTGGTGGACCACTGGGCGGGACATACTCGGAGCGGTCAGGTGGACCCGAGGAGCAGTGGAGGCTATCTGTACCCACCATTCAGGTGGGACTTCCAGCGGACGGCTCGACGCTGCGGCTTTTCTTTTCAGTTGCTGTTTTTCCCTTCAGTTGTAATTTACAGTTGGGCTTGTATTTCCGGCCCCTTTTTACTTTCATCACAGCTTGTTACAGTTTTTACTTAGTGTTTACTTTTCCGCTTGCTTACTCTGTGGTGCTTGTTTACTTTTCAAAGGCAATGCCTTCCCTTTTTACAGGGATTTACGCCTTGGTGCTAGTCGCCAGCCCCTGGCCTATGGAAGGCGGTCTTGGGGTAGTCACGGCACGGGCCCCGAGGACGGGTCGTGACAAATTTGATGTTTATGCTAAAGAAATAAATTCTTTAAGGGGAACCCTATAAAATTAAATATATACGAAGGTTATGTTTTGTAAGGAATCACATGATATGTGGGAAAATCTATTGAAAATTTATGAGGGTGAATCAAAATTAAAATAATCAAAGATACAGGTTTTATGGAATAAGTATGAGGATTTGAGAATTCATCCTAATGAGTCTATTAATGCATTATTTGATTGGGTGAATTTTTTTGTGTAATACATGGGCGGTCTCAGAGAAATTATTGAATATATAAATATTTTTAAGTATATATTGAGAAAACTTCAACCTCAATTTAATCCAAAGGTTTCTGTATTAGAAGATAATGATCCAAAGGAGTTGACATTTGATAACTTGCACAATACTCTTGTTGCATATGAGATAAGAAATTATGATAATCATGCTATGGAAAAGGGGGGGGTCTAAAGAATCAGCATTCAAGGACATGAATAAGTTCATTATTAAAGATGGGTAGGAAGGAGAAAAAACAAATTAATTCATGTCATTCCTTTCCTCAAATCTTCAAATAGGAAAAGGAAAGTTCAAATGGAAACTCCAATTGCCTGATTTTGATTTGGAAAGGTTGGACATCTTGCAACAAGGTTCCCTAAGAAGTTTCAAGATGATGATGAGGATGATTTTGAAATTACCATGAAGAACTCTTCACCCTATATGAAAGGAAAGAAAAAAATTAAAAGAAATTTCTTGAAAAAGAGGATTCTAATTTTAAAAGAAGATTATTGTTCATAAGAATCGGAGACAGAAGAGTTGGAGGACTGCAAGGATCATGAAGAATATTTTATGGTGGTAGTTGTCAAAAATTTCCAAACAAGGGACGAAAGTGACAATGAAAAGGAAAAATTTGAAGGAAGAGTTGATCTTCAGGTCGAATTTGAAACCTCTATTGAGAAAATAGATGTTTGGAGATCCAAAATGAAGAAATCAATCAAATTGGTTCATAATAACAAACTTTATATATAGAATAAGTAAGAATAGAAGTCTTATTTGAATAAAGAAATTGAAAAACTAAAGTCTTCAGTGCCAAAGAGATCAAAAAAGGTTGTTCAGTACGAACTCAAAATTGAAGAACAGAAAAGATAGATTGATAGTTTGACTAATATTAGAAAATATAAAATCAACATATCAAATAACATAAATAGTAAGTTATTAGTATGTGAATAAAAGTGAAAGATTGAGATAAACTCTTGATTCTGTAAAAGAAGGATACAAAGGCAATAGGAAAATTAAAAGAAGAAGTAAAAGTTCCAGTGAAATAGAAAAAGGAGTGACTAGAAAGGAAAATGATTTATCAGAACAATATAGCTAGCATTGGGTTTTAATTTCAAAAAGACAGCAATAATGGTTGAAGTTATAACACAAGATCCCATTATGTGATTAGAGATTGATTTGGGTAAGAATAAGAACTATAATATTCAAATATCCTAAGGGATAATCAATAGTTCAATATTTCTACATAGGAATTCACCTCCCATGAGATTTTATTATTATGGAAATATAGGACACTCACAAAATTAATGTTCTATATCAAATAGGTATTAAATGGAAAAAGACCAACATAGATAGCCATACATAACTCAATATTCAAGAATATCATTTGATGGTCGCTATTTTAGGTGTGGAGGATTCAAGCGCATGTAAATATACTACTCATCAAAAATATAGAAAAATGTGTCGAAGAAGAATGAATGTGCTCATAAGAAACAATTCAATGTATTATTAAATGATCTGAAAATGAAAAATTAACTTTCACCATTGAAAGATGAAGTAGGTATATCATACTTCAAGGAATATCAATATTATCAATATGTACTAGGTATTAATTAAAAAACATGGACCAAAAAGAGGATAGTTGGACAGACAGTGGTTGTAGAGATTTGTTTCAAAGAATCATATTGCACAAAAATATAGATCACTGATAGTTTATAAACCTACCATATTAAAGGAAATAAGAAACTAGTGATAGGAATCAAATACACCAAGGAAGGTATTGTGACATTTGGTAATAATGAAGGCTTGAAAAATATTGGATTTGGAAAAGAAAATTTTGGATGAAAACACATGAGACGTATAGATGTCTTAGTTGTTGAAGGTCTCAGTCAAAACTTTCTATGAGTTAGTAAATTATGTGACTCTAGAAATGCCATAATATTTTCAAATAAAATATGTTTCATCAAGAAAAAATATGTTGTGGTTGTTTTTTAGGGAAAGATTATGAAAGGGAATATCTACCATGTAAGTGGAGAAAAATATATGTTCTTTTTGTCCAAGGAAGAAGAAAAAAAGTTATGGAATAAATACCTTGGTCATTTGATCCAAATGTCATTGGAAGATCTGGTAAAATATGATATTTCTTGACACCTCCCAAGATTATCAGATGATCATACCTATATGTGAGATTCTTTTCAAAAAGGGAAGATCATTCAAAATACATGTAAGGAAAAAGAACAAAGGTCAACAAAATTTCTTGAGTTGGTGCATATTGATGTGTGTGGGCCAATTTCACCAATATCTATTGGTGGGAGGGGATATTTTTATTATCATAATTGATGATTTTATTAGAATGGAATGGGTTTCAATCATCGCTCACAAATCTGATTTTTTTAGTTTCATAAAAACTTATCGAAGGAAGGTTGAGAAGATGTTGGGTCAAATAATTCAAAAGATCTGAATATATAATGTAACATAGTTCACAAATATCCAAGTGGAGGATTATATAAAGAAACATGGGATAAAAATCAAGTTTTATCAATAATAACTCCGTATCAAAATAGATTAGTTGAGAGAAGAAATCAAATTATCAACAACGTGTCTAGAAAAATACTTATTAAGAAAGACCTTCCAGATAAGTTTTAGAAATAAGTAGTGATGACATTAGTTTACACATCAAATAGATCATTACTTTTTCCAAACTAATATTGGACTCTATATGAGCTATGGTATGGAAAGAAGACAATGTTGAAGTACTTTCGAGTCTTTAGGAGTAATTGTTTCATTCTCAATAAGGAGAAACACATGAATTTTGAATCCTATGGAGATGAAGGGATATTTCTTGTCTAATCAATGAAAATAAACACATATAATTGCTCTAATAAGTGTATGGGAAAGTTTTTTGAAATCCATGATGTAACAATTGTAGATAATGAGTAGAATCTTCAGGAAATTAATGATCAGTCTCAGGAGGATAGTGATGAGAAGATAAGCAGATCAAGGGATGTTCCAATTCTAGAGGCTGATTCAGAAGAAGATTCAAATAATTAAAAGGATGAGAATAAACCATTATCTACAAAAATATTAAATAGAAGAGCCTATATTGATAGATGTAACATAATTGATGATTAGACAGCACCAGTACAGACAATGAAGATTAAGACTCTATATAAAGAATCATTCATATCACAGGTAGAGCCTAAACTTTTTAATGAAACAACTACAGATGACAACTGTATTCAGGCTATGAATGAGGTTCTTGAATAAATTGAGAAGAATCATACATGGGATATTGTTTTGAGGCCAAAAAAAATATGAATTTTATCAGGATTAAATGGGTATTTCGTAACAAGATGAATGAAGATGGTGTAGTGATTTGAAAAAAATCATGACTAGTGTGAAAAAGGTACTCCCAAATAGAGGGTATTGATGTTTATGAAACATTTTCACCAGTTGAAAGACTAGATACAATCAAATTATTTTTTTATAGAAGTGAAAATAAGGTTCAATGTTTTCCAAATGGATGTCAAGTCAACATTTCTAAATGGGTTGTTAAAAGAAGAAGTTTATATTGAGAAGCCAGATGTTTGTCTTAATCATGAAGATGATAACATGGTTTTTGGATGAAGAATGTTCTATATGGGTTGAATAAATCACTAAGAACATGGTATTAAAGACTAGATCAGTTCCTAAATAAGCTCATTTTTCAACATGGTGGAGTTGATTACAATCTATATGTCAAACATGATAGTAATCAAATGATGATGGTTTTGGTATATGTCAATGACATAATCTTTAGTGGATTAGATGAATCTCAATGCAAGAAATTTACAAAATTCATTAAAAGTTAATTTGAAATATCGATGATTGGTGAATTAAAATTTACCATTGGTTTATAGGTGACACAAGGAAATAATAACACATTCATTTATCAATCCAAATATTCCAAGGATATTCTAAGAAGTTTTGGAATGGATAATTCCAAGGAGATAACGACTCTAGTGGCTACCCAAATGAAACTTTCAAGGGATAATTAAGGAAATGCAGTTAATGTCATAGAATATAGGAAAATAATTAGTAGTCTATTATACTAGACAGTGACAAGACCTGATATTGTTTTTTCCATATACCAAGAAGCACAATATCAAATTAATCCCAAGGAAACCCACTTTCTTGAAATAAAAATTAATACTTTAGTATATAAATCACATTATGTATTTTAGTTTATTTCACAATGAAAAATATTAGTAAGATTTATTTGGCTATAAAGATGTATATTAGGTCGGACCATCAGATGATAGAAAATCAATATTATGTGGTTCATTCTATCTTGTAGTATTGTGTATTTCTTAACTAAACAAGAAACAAGATTTTATTTTGTTGAGCACCACATAATATGAATATATTGAAGCTACTCAAGAGTACACGTAGTTATTATCGATGAATCAACGGTTTGATGATATATGAGTTGAAGTGAAGTCTCCGGTCGGAATCTATTATGATAATTCAAGTGCTATAAATATTATCGAAAATTCAGCCCATCACTCAAGGAAAAAGCATATTGAAATAAAATATCATTTTATCAAGGAGAATTTGGAGAGGGATTGTGAAGTTGGAGTATATGTCTACATATTTTCAAGTTTTAGAAATTCTAACAAAGATATTACCCAAATAAGTGTTTGAACAGTATCAAATAGCTCTGGGAGTTCATTCAACTCCCCAAATTTGAAAAAAAAAAATAGATGTGGGACCCCCTCTCCCAAAGGTATGGTGTGTTTTTACCTAATGTGACGATTTATGCTATTTACCCTCTTTCAGACCACAATGAAGTGACATTCAGTTTCATTGAGAAGGGGGGGAATTATGGCTGTAAAAGGGGATAAATTTCTTAATAAAGACATGGGGTGAATATGATAGGGGGAAGTGAATTAGGGGGATTTTTAAATCTGATGATACTAAATGTGATCGATTAAAGGTTATATATCACGACAGATAGGGTTCATGATGAAATCAACTGAGTGGTTTTGGAATGAAGTGATTCATTGATAAAATTTTCATGATACTCTTGTTTCTCATGACGAGCAAGGCTGGTGTGGGCTTAGAGTGTGTGTTGAATAAATACTTAATCGTTATCTTAATCACATGAAGTGTAATTTGGTAGAATATAGTAGAATCTTTAACGATGTATAAAAATGTGAAGAGTCATAAAAAAAACCCCCAGGGGAATATTGTTGGGAAGAAATATATCAAGGAATCCTCTCAGTGTTTTTAGGTTGATTATGTTTATTGAGAAATACTGATGACTACAAATGAGTATAGTTGGTGTTACAAAATTAGGATATTAAGGTAGTGTAGTTTCTCAGTGTTTTCCAAATTCTTGGGCATCAAAATCAGGAATTTGTTTTTTGGAATAGAAGTTTTTTCACAAAGGATTTCACAATTCATGGACCAAAAATCATAGTTCACACACCATAAAAGGAGTTATGTATAATAGTGATAGAAAATCAGTAAAGAAAGTATTTTTGTATAGTAGTGCTATGCGGACCACAAAGCACGCTACACAGACTACATAGAGAAAAATAGTTTGGTGGAGGCTCGTAGTTTGTGGGAGACAAGGAGTTCACTAGAGGGTCTTCATCCATGGGAGGCTCATCATTTGTGGTTGAAAGGTTGTGATTTGTAGAGCCACAAAGGATTCTCATTTTTGGAAGACATCATTCACCACAAAAAATTAAGGCATTATGCAGACCGCATAGCAGTTCGCGGTGATGGTTGTATTGCATCGAAGTTTTCAGTAATTTGTATTAGTGGGTTTTACAAACCAATTTTCTTATATAAATACCACTAATTAGATCATTAGGTAGATAAAATTTAATTATAAAATATCATAGCTCCGAGAAGAATTCGGTGAAGTTTGAAGTAGATTGTGAGGGAGAATTCCATGAATGAGAAGAGGTTCACGAGGAAGGATTTCATAAAAGATAATAGTTCCACAAAGACAGTTCATGAAAGGGGTTTTTAGGGATCTAAAGATCACAAAGTAAAAGGTTCTATAGAAGAAGAGGTGGTCGGTAGAAGAATAGGTGGTCCATATAAGCAGAGGTGTTCTGCAAAAGTGGAGGCAGCTTATAGAAGAAGAGGTGGTATGTGAATCACTCATGCCAGACGATGTAAGACAGTATGTGGAGGAAGCATGGCAGTTCATGGAGGATTCAAGGAAGTATAAAAAGGAACTAAAATAATTTTTGAAAGAAATTTCTGAAAACTAATAGTATGCAGAAAAGTGTATTTCATCTACAGGTGAAAACAACACTTCAACATAGAATCTAATTAATGTTTAGGATGCATTCATTAGTGATAATGAAGGGACCTACATGTCCATAAACTGTGTGTGGATCCTTTCCAGAGCAGTGAGTAAAGGAAAAGGAAGAAATTGATCCTTTCCACCAGTGGTGAGTTAGAGAAAGAGACTAATGGAGTGACCCTTTGGAAAGTAGTGAGGTGACCCTAAACTTTATAAAGGTAGTGAGCCTAAACCTAGAAGTGATATAGCCCGAACCTTGTAATTTGGCAGTGAGACTTAGTGGATTTATTACATCAGAATATCTTCATTGTATGCTCCTTGGATGTAACCTAGTGAGAGTGAACCAAGTAAAATTGTTGTGTCTCATTCATGATTTCAATTCTGTTCATACATTGCTATAGGAAAGATAGAGAAGGGTGTTTTGTCTAATAACAAAACTAGATCTGAAGGGGAAATTGTTTTAATCAGTCATACTATGATCCCCCCCCCCTCAGGGTACTTAACCTAATTGGGCTAACACTTTTTCACTTAAAAAATAATTTAAGGAATCTTTTCCTATCATTTCACATTAATATGAGATAAATTTTTATGTTTTCACTGTTACATGCATGTTTTAGAGTTTTAAAACACTAAAAATACATTTTCTATCAACCTAATAAAAATTCACCCCATATTAATATGTAGTTAGTTGATAAATTTAATATATAAATATGAGATATTTTTCTTATTATTGCATAGTAATCTGAGGTAGTTTTCTTGGTTTTGAGCCCCAAAAACTTGTTTTTAAAGAGTTTAATATTTTAAAAACTTCTTATTCGGTCATTTTGAGCACACCACATGTCTGATTGATGTATCTTATACTCATAAAAATAAAAAATACTCCCAATATATTTTTTCTATTATTTCATGAAATTATGAAGTTATTTTATATGGTTATAACCATTACATGCATATTTTAGAGTTTTAAATCACTAAAAATGTGTTTTTGGACGTCCCAAGTAAACCATAACATGAATTGACATTTTTTCCATTACTACATTTCCAAAATAAATATATGGTTATTTTAAAATGTTTTCACACCAATTAAATGTCATTTTCTTGATTTTGATCCTCTGATGTGTGTTTTTAAAGACTTTGATATTTTTAAAAACTCTTTATTTAGTCATTTTGAGTACACCACATGTCAGATTGACATGAAGTCTACTTATACATGTCAAAAATAATTCAAAGAAATATTTCCAATGATTTACATTCATTTTGAGGTTTTTCCTATGGTTTTTACCATTATATGAATTTTTTATACTTTTAAAGCACGAAAAATTCATTTTTAGTCATCCTGAGAAAATTGAAACTCTGATTAATGTCATTTCAATTCATACAATTAAAAAATTAATATATAATATTTATCCTATGATTTCATATAAATAAAATGTTTTTTTTGTTTTGACCCCCTAACACACATTTTTAAAGACTTTCATATTTTTTTATTGTTTATTCAGTCATTCCGAGAACACAACATGTTGGATTGACATGCCTTCTACTCATAAACATCACAAATAATTAAAAGGTATTTTTCAGAGGCTTACCTACTAATAAAATATCTTTCCCAATGGTTTTGACTATTACATGCATAATTTAGAGTTTTAAAGAACTGAAAAGATATTTTTAGTCGTTCCAAGACAACCATAACTTGGATAAACATGATGCCACACTAGATAATAGAAGGGTTTTCCAAATCGGTATTTTTATTTTTAATGTTAGTTAATAAGAAATTCCATTATAAGCGATGTATTAAATAAAAATTTTAAAACAGTTATTATAAAAAAGTGTCATAGAAAACCCTTAAAATATGTAAAATTAATGGTTGTTTTGCATCAGTTATTTTAAATAAATTATGTAATAATTTTTTTAAAATTAAATTCCAAATATAGTATAGAAAACCTATAAACAAGGGAAAACTATCAGAATCAAAGATAAAAAACTTGTAAGGAACTATAACACCAATATAATTTTATAAAAAATATTTACATCAAAATATTTTTCGAATTACAGCAAGTTTACAATTTGAAATTTAAACTTTAAAATCTATATTAAAAATATATATAACAAAAATAGATTCAAGCATATAAAATAGGTTTCCCATGATCCTCATAAATAATTTATTTCTTATCTATTATAAGGTCTAGGTTCATCAAAAAGATACAAATTGAAATGAAATTATTCAATATGTATTCTAAATGTAATTATAAGATAAATAAACAAATATTATAATAAAATATATATTTTTTTAATTTTTTAATTGTCTAACTTTTAATTATTTTATAAATAAATATTAAAACATAATATTAACATTGAACACTCCTACTTTATGATGAAATTTCTGTTTCAAAAGAAGTTTTCAATTGAAAATATCTTTTTTAGGTATATTCTAAATAGTATTAATTATAAATGAAATCAACCTTATGCATGCATATTCTATCTTTATAGTGATTTTTTCTATTGACTTGTCATAGTAATTAAATTACCTATTTGATAATGATATGTATGAAATAAAATAAAAATTTATTATAATATATAAGTATTTAATTAATCAAATATACCACCCTAATATGTTTTGAAAGTTTTCTCACACATCACCATGTATAGAGAAGTAAGTTGTATTTTATTTTGGAAATAAAACACACAAAACATCCAATAGAAACTAATATGAGAAATATATAGTGTGAGTGTTTATTTAATTAATATAAAGAACACTTTATGAAATATATGTTTCATATCCATCAAGATAAGGAAAAATCCAACACTGAATTATATTATTATGAAATTTTTTAGAAGTATATATAATTAGTTTTTCATCCATTATTGTCTTTATTATTGTAGAAATAAACTATGGGTCCAAGAATCCATACACTAATTTTGTAAGATATTTAATAAAAATTGTATAAAGATGCCTAATAAAAAAATAAGTATTAAATCAAATCATCTGAATTGATATAATTGAAAGGAATATGATAATCAACTTACATGGAAAAGATTTGTATCATTGTGATGCCTAACATATCTATAGTTACAAGATCCATGATATCTCACTTATAAATCTTCATAATCATATCACATTCACAAATTTCAAAAGCCATTGGAAGCTCATAAACCTTTGAAAACATAAATGTATATGATGATAATTTAGAAATTCCATCAGAAAAAAGTAGAATCTAAATTTGAAGGTTCCTCAACATGTTTTTTCTTTATATACAACATATCCTTAACTTAATGTATTTCTATTTATATATATACCTTAAAATATTAAAACAAATTTAATACCTATATGAAATAAATAATAAAATCTATTCATGCATCATGGGTAAATTTTCAATAAATTCCATTCAAAGTAAAAAATGTATGTCACTTTTTCTAATTGTAGAAATCACATCTATAAAGTATGGTACTCTAGATAATGTGACTATAATATCTTATACTATTACCCTAGGATGATCTCTATCCATATAATAATGTTTTTTGGTATCCCAAATATAATATATAATCTCATATGTTATAATATGATACTAAGGATCCTCAAAAAATAACTCATAGTAGATGGTAAACTGTAGAGGAGGAGGTATAGGAGTGGGATATGTGAGTGGAGGCATAGTAGTGGGATATAAAGTCAAAGGTGGAGTGGAAATGCATCCTAAAACTATCTCTACATGTAAACAACCATCAATTATACTAAAACTCTTATCCTCTCCTCTATCTCCTTACCCATATCCTAAACTTTAGATTCTAAAGTGTATGTTTTTTCTCTATATACATCCTCCCTTAAGGAATTTCTAGAATGGGAAAACCATTTTTTAATTGATGAACCCATATTATATCCTCATACATAACCAAGGTGTTTGTTCTTTCCAAATGAAGTATCTAAAATATCCTTTTTACCCTCAGGTGTGAAGTTCACTTATGTTATTTATGTTCTCTACTCCTCAAGGGCTTCTTGTAAGAAATATTTCAAAATTTTATTAGTGAATATAAAGAGTTTAAAAATAACTTAAATAAATCCTTTCAATAATATCAACTACATTCTCAAACCTTTTTTAAGATATGTTCCCTTTTGGCCATCTGGTCCCTCTTCTATTTTTCATGTTTAGTTGGGGAGAAGGAGGGTCAATTTCTATTAAGCCTGAAGACTGAGCTATCAATTTTTGAAATTTACCAACAATAATTTTCTATTTAAATAATAGTTACCATCCATGATATGAAGTATTAGCGAATAAATTTTTTGATTGGATAAGTTGATTATATCTTCTCAACTTATGTTAATTGAGGACAAAAAACAATAATATATTCATTTTAGTGATTATACAAAATGACTTCAAAAAAAGACATTTCAATTACCAAAAATGATTCTTTCCATCTACATTAAATAAACATATTCTATGTATATTTATATATAAAATTATAGATATCATATATATTTTCATTTTTTTCTTACACCAAAAATGAAATGTAATGTTAGGGTTGATTTAAAATCCCTCCATCTCAAAGAAAAAAAAGATAAACATTTCTGCATGACTTCTTTAGTGTTAGGTAAATCATATTTCATCTAATTAAAAGGAAAAAATAACCTATATTAGTAAAAAAATCCATGAAAAAAATAATAATAAATGATCTTATCAAAATGGTCTCTTATAGTTGAAATATTGTCATCTTATCAATACTTCTCCAATAAGTGATCAAAATGAATACATTTTCTTGAGATTACCTAGAAATAAAAGTTTTAAATTGTTTCAGATTTTAACACCTAGGATTACAATTACCATCAAACTTGATTGATATCTTCTAGTCCTAGATACAAGCAAATGATAATTTAGGTAAATGTTGGATATTATATTTAATAATCCTAGAATCCTTCTCTTTCCCCACAGAAGTAGAATCCTATATGTAGAGGAATGTGGAGTCTTCTTGAAGTAAGTATGTGTAGTTTACTCCCTAAAAGATCGAAGTGAGTCTGTTGTTTGTTCTAACACTATCCTATGAATAAAAATAATAAACAACTAGTAAAGGATTATATGAATCCAATTGTTACTTAAAAAATAAATAAAAATCGAAAAAATATTAACAAAATATAAACTAAACACTTTTTTATTCATATTTTATATAGTAGTTAACTAAAATTATAAAAAAATGTCAAAAACATTTATAGAACACAAAATTATATAGATAGAAGAAAAAAACTATAAACATTATAAAATTCATACTGTTTCATATAAATTTGAATAATAACAAGAAAATTATACAAACAAAACAATATTAAACTAAATAAACTCTTTATCATATTCATTAGAATAGTTTACACTAATTGTAAAAAAATACTAACAACATTTATGAAGCGTGAAATGATATATGTAGAATAAAACAATAAAATTTAGTAAAAAATTATACAAATCCAAAAATTATATATAAAATAAAATAATTTTAAAATGATACAAAAAAAATTAAACTAAAAAAATTATCATAATTGTTAAAATATGTGACTTAAGTAAAAAAATAAGAAATTTTATATCTATCATTTTTTAAATTTTAAAAAGTTAAACAATAAATAAATATATGTTACATATAATATTAGGAGGCTGTTAAAGGATTGTTTTTTCATATTCCTTTCTTATAATCATTCTGTATGGAAAAACAATGTTTATGATGTGGAAATCTACATTATCTAATAATATTTCCATTGAAGTAGATATCTCATATAATTCATCATCAACTCTAATTTTTCAACATTAAAATACTATTTTTGAAAGATGATAGACTACTATAAATTTGATGGATCAAGAACAAATAACATTAGTTTCACATGTGTTGACATTATAACAGTGTCATCTATATATTCCAATCTATTCATAATTACTAGTTTGATATTGATTCATAATGTTTAAAACTATTGTTACCAAAAACCCATTTATAGTTAGACACAAGAACTCTAAATTTAATATAATCAATCTCCCATATTTCTTTAATAACTCCGTAATATGAACTTGATATAGAGATTGTGTTTTTATCTTCTACACTCAAAAAAATGAATTTTTTTAGTGAACACCAATGGTAAAGACCCCAACCCCAATAACTCATAGTTAATTTCTACTTTAATAAATTGGTACTAGATACAAGGAATCGCATCTTGAAGAACAGAATAATTTAGAAGTCTTGGTAAACTAGATACAAACTCAAATTTTACATACATTTGAAAACATAAAACACAAAAACATATTTTACTTGAGATCATATTTATTCCCTCTATTAGGTCCTTGAATATAAATCATAAAAAATTCTTGGAATTATATAGAAAGGAAATATAAGAAATGGGTGAGCTCTAATGCTCAGTAAGGGTATGTGTATAGTGGAAGATATCATGAATACATAAGACAAAAGAAATATAGTAAGGTAAATAACTGAAACACATTCCATTTAATCAATAACTTGAACATAAACAATAATATGGAAGGAATAAATAATGATCAAATAATTCCATATAAATAATCACATGAGATTGAAACTTAACCATGCCCGAATGGCCCTAAGGCCTTATTTTTTTATTTTATTATAGATAATACCCCTTTTAAGGGTTGAAGGGGAACCCGTACATAACTTGTAGGCCCCAGGCACAAGGCCTGACATGGCCTGAAATACATGACCCGAAGGCCCAGAGGCATACCATGCCCATTACATAACCCGTAGGCCCATCCCACTAGAACTACCCCTCCCTAGCATCTTGAATCATTAATCTCTGTAGCTCCCCACCATGCATTGCTGATCGGCTAGAATTGCCCCGTACAAAGCTGCAGGGTGCCTGGTCCCGATGGCGGCTGTCATACCCTCTCATTCTTCCAATCCGGTTAGCTCTGCATCTTGTGGCTGCTACTCCTGTTGCTCTGCTCCTCTTCTGGGGAATGTTCTATCTGAACTGGGCTACTCCATGGTCTACCTGACTCGAAGGCCCTGTGGCTCGAAGGCTTTTGATGACCCGAAGGTCCTGTAGACCCGTAGGCCCAAACCGGTGGCCCGAAGGCCCAAATCGAGTGAATAGTTCCGGCTGCTATAGTACCTAACAGTAACTCCTACAGTGACTACTACAGTAACTGCTACAACCCTGCAACAGTAACCCGGAAATTTGCCTCCACCTGGTTTTGAACTCGGGTCTCGTGGATTCCAAACAGGAGCCCTTACCACTTGGGTATGGGCTCGTTGGCTTGAAACTTAACCATAGATAATCTAATTAATCGATTAATCACATGGAACATCAATAAACAATCTCATAATGAGTGAATTCATAATTTTATACATCATAACCATGCTATAAATTCCTTGTTCCAATACATCTTACGAAAATGGGTAAGGCCTCATCCAAAAACCCAACCAAGGTTTTCTCATAAGACCTACTGATGCATCAAGAGGCTATAGAGGGCCCCACATATCACTTACTAAGTCTAATTAATTCCTCATATGAAAGAGTGAAACATAATAAATATGAATATTTATATTTAAAATCTAACATATGAAATATTAATAATTAACCTAATCAGTAAACATAATCATAAACCATCCAGAGTATTATAATGAATGGTAATAAAATTTTAGATCCTTAGTAAAACTAGTTATAAACCATCTAGAAAAAAATAAATATGATATCAATACAACATATCATAAATGTATCATATGTAAAATAAAGTTTTGATGTCATTGATGAATATAAATACCCAAAAAAATTGCATTAAAAACTTTATTAAGGAAAATATTCTTTTCACTTTGAAAATATTTTTAAAACTAAAAGTTCACAAAATATTTTTAAAATAATTTTATTTGAAACTAATATTTGAAACTTATAAATGAGTATTTAAAACCTTTAGTGGTTATGAAGATGGGAAATTTTGTATATGTCGTACATGTTAAAAAAAATATTCCTTCACATTTTTTGTAAAAGATGAACGAACCTTGTTTGGAAAACGATAGGATGGTTGCTTTCAAAAATATTTGTAAAAAAGTAAAAAATTGGTAAAAATTTATTTAGTAATTCATTTTAATAATGTTAAAAAAATCTTTGAATTTTTTTTTATAAAACATGGATTTGGAAGAAAAAGGATTTCCAATCAAAGAGAGAAATAAAGTCAGTTTTTCTTATTACCATTTTTTCAATCACTTTAAGTACCAAAGAGAGGAAAGATGATATTATTACTTGAAAATTCCATGGTTAATGAGAGGAGAATAAAATATATTATTTTTAAAATATAAATATCAAATAAATACCCTAAGGGGTATTTAAGCATAAAAAATCCTGAATAATAATGAGATTATGAAATAAACCCTTACCACTTTGATAACTTTAAATTATAATCCACGTGAAAGAAATAAATTCAAATGAAACTTTTAATAACATGAATAGAAATATATTCATGATATAAAATATTAAAATGAAAAATATTGACAGAAAACCTATCATGGGGTGTGGAAAAATAAAATTTCTAAATTTTTCCTAGTACGACACAATAGCTGACCAGGGTCATATCACCTAAGGAGCATCATGGTTTTCTACTTACCAATTCTAAGTCACCTAAAACTACTTTTTTATTAATATAATTAAATTTAAATAAAATAAATTCCAAATTTGTGTTTTTGTTTATTTTCTCAAATAATTAAAAGACAAGTAATTCTACTTTACCATGAAATGCTGAACAAAATGAAATTAGGAAGAAATTATTTGGTCCTAGGTTCGGTTTCGAGTTCAATCATTATTCTCATTCATTTTTTAAAATTAATTTTGATAACCCAATTATGAAATATCATATATGGATTACTATTATTTTATTTAGTATTTTGAAATTTCTAATTTTTTTAGCAATCTAAATTCCACCCCCTCTTGTAATCATGGTTGATGTCACACCTCAATCGAGAGTGTGACATCTTCCAAGACCTGACTCCATCATATTTCATTTCATCCATTGATTGACTTAAATTCACCATGTGAAGAGATTATGATCAATGGAAGTGAGGTAAAAGATAAAAATAAAAGAGTCGAAATAGAATTGATTTTCATGTCGAGGTGGAAATTTTTCACACTCGTTCATGAAACTCACATATACCATAAACAAAAAATAAAAATTAAGAAAAAATTCAGGAACACCTAACCTCCCCTGATCCAAGCATCGATTAATCCCCTCATTGTTGAGGGTAAGAGATCACTTGGTGAAAAGAGATAATAATAAAAATAAAAATAATGAGGATGAGTTAAGTATAAGAAAACAAATACATAAAATAAATTAGAAGAAGAATAAAGATAGGGAGATAAGAATAATAATAAAATAAAATAGAATAATAAATAATAAGAAAATTAAATGTCAGAAACCTAAAATAATAAAAACTAAAGCTGGACAAAAGATAAATTAAAAGAAGAATAAAAAGGAGCAGGAGAGGGGTAGTAGGGGAATAAGAGGGTAGTTATAACACAATTGAATAAATATTATGCATGTATTAATTTTATAATATAAATAAATTACATTAAAATATAAAATAAAATATAAAATAGAATGTAAATAAAAAAGAAAAATGCAGCAGCTTTAGCATCTAGTGGATTCTCCTCCTCACAATCCAGCTCCCCCGTGGGCAGTAACCCATTCTATTTATAGAGGGGAAAATCCATCTCTACGTTCGAACTTCTCTATGATTAAATATTCATAACTCTCAGACTTTCCTGATTTATAGTGTTGACTAGGGGTATCTGAAGCCTTCTTTATGCCTTTCATGGTGTGCATTGTTTTGGGTGACATGGAAGTGGTGGAAGTGGTCTAGTGGTGTTAAAGCATGGTGGCAGCGTGGTAGTAGAGGCAGTGGTGATCATTATTGATCCCTCCGAGTAATCCAGCCTTCAAAGTGGCTAGTTTAGACCTTGATAGTGGTTTTATGATGGTTTCAAAATGATCTCAGGTGGTGGAAGTGGTTTATCAACTCGATATCGAGCACTTGGTGGTTTCCTGTATCATTTATCAATGGTTTTAAATGGTGACTGGTTAGCATCAAATGCAGTAAGGAGCGATGGAGATCGAGTGTCTAAGAAGGTTGCTTAAAAAATCAGCAGGACTGTTCTATATGAATAAAATGTGAACAGTAATTGAAATCTAATGTCTTGCATTGAAAGAGAGAACGCGCTCGGTGAGCATTTATAATGAAACACATAACTTCATCTACTCAGAATCCCACATCGGGGTGGGAACCTCGATACACGTACACACACTTGGCATGGTCCACACCGCACCAGCATATCCTAAGTGGGATTAGGCCCAAGCTATGCACTCTTATGGAATCATCACGAGCTCTCACTTCCTTTCCGATAGAGATGGCCTTCCCACAGGGTAACCATGGTCAGATGGCCCTCTTAAGGGATGGCTATGTGACTTGGTCCATGTTCAGTTATGGGATGGCTATCATGGGTGTATTTTTTTGGTAAACACCTAAAAAAAATTGAATAATCTTAGTTCAATTTCAAAACTCTTAAAAAATATCAAAAAAATCATAAAATAATACTTAATAAAATAAACCATCAAAAATCAACATCTACATTAATTTAAAATTTTTACTTCAAATTTCCCATATTTTATTAAAACATTGAAATGCATGTATTTATTCATTAAAAATATTTGAAAAATAATATAATTTTTAAAAAAATCATGAAAATATAAATGTGTAAAATACCCCCACACTTAAACTATGCTTATCCTCAATCATTAAATCTCATCACTGAATTCAGAGGGAACCAATGTTACCATTATTCAAATAACAAAATATTTAAATAAAATGGTTATCAATGTTAAATCAAACATTAAAAAATCAACATAAAATATCAATTTAATTTCTAAATTTTCATAGAAATAATAAATTCAAGCATTGTAATTTCTCCATTTTGAAAACTATGGAACTTCTTATTTCATTCTTTTAATTTCCTCAATTTATTATTATTAAACATTCTAAATCATGATTTACCTCACTTTAATCTTTTATCTCATCACTCATGATATTAATTCAAGTATATTTATACTCATAACATGAGAACATGATCATTATCCATAGGCTTGTGAAATAAATACTTTCTCCACTTTATAATGAAAAAAAGGCACATGAAATCATGAGGTCTTGCAATAAACGTTCAAATGACTCAAAGGCTTAAAGTTGGTAAGAATTTATGTTTAAAAATTAAAGCTCAAAGAGGAAGCTTATATCTTAAAGTAAAATGTATGATATCAAAAGTAAAATTATAATGAAACTCTCCCATTTAAAGTAGAAACTCCCACTTCCCCCAAAACTCAAAGAAAAGGTTATGATCAAAATAAAGCATAATGAATGATTTTTTTACCCTATTTAATTTTTCTATACTTTTATACATTTTTTAAATAAAATTTTCATATTTTTTTAATTTTTTAAAATTTATGCTTAGAATGAATCTTACACCCACAACCTAACCACATAAGATAAAAACCATCGGTCTAGTAATGGTGATTTTTTATTCTTTCATGTCATAACCCATTCTTATTTTTTATTTTTTTAATAAGGTAAAACAATAAATTATAATGAATAGATCAAAATACATTTCAAATTACCCAAAATTATCGCCCTCGTACTTTTCCCTTATAATGTAGATCATTCTTTCCACTATGTCTCCCTTCACCCCCACACTTCAACTTTAAAATATCATGAAAATACTAATAGTAGGTTACGAATGGATAAAAATGGCTTGAAACATGTCTCATTCCAAAAAATTCATTCATGGTATCTATGGGCTAAACAAGGATTGGTTTAAAGGTGGCCTCAAGGATAAGGGATTTACAAAAAATTCCTTAGTCATTTTAAATGTGGATTTTCAAAGTGATAGCTTTGAAAAATTCTTATGAAAGTTTTATTAGGTGGAATGTCTCAAGATCACTCAAGAAATGTTATCAAGAATAAATAGGAATTACTTGGTCTATAAATCCTCTCATGAACGGGATATATGATATTGGGATAATAATTCAAGGTAATAATAATAATTAATAATCAATTGACATGAATTTTAAAAATCCAAAGAATGAAAAATTGTAGGGAAATTTCATTTACATGAATCAACTAATTCCTTCAAATCATGAGTCCTCATTTTAATATCCATTCTTCACTCTAATAATTCAATTTTTCATTTTACTCATTAAATATAATTATCAATGAAATCTAAAACATGGTATCATAGGGTTCCTAATAAACTCATTATAACGACCCAATATTTTATTAACAAAAATTATTCTTGATCTGATTTAATGTCTTACTATGTAAAATAGTTATATAAAACGTATTCACTTCATTTGTTTTATGTTTTTTTATTTTAAAGTACCATTAAGAAATTTTATTGTTGCTAATATAGTCATTGAACAGTGATCACATGATTAGTATAAATATAGGGCTTTAAAAAATCCAATTTACTCATACAAAGGAAGCGATGACCTCAACCAATAGAATTGCTTCATACAAAACCCATTTTTCGGAGCTTGGAAAGGAGGTAGCATCACTAGGCATCTCTATTGACCAAGCCCAATCCGAGATTCAACACATTAAGCTTGAATGAAACTACCTATGCGAGAAGTGGAAGTTAATAGAGATTACCACCCGAGCGATGTTATTCGAGCCCCCCTAGGAGTCTTTCACCATCACACACTTTACCTTTAGGTATTATGTGGGTGTTATAAGGGTTTATGTAACAAGACCCTAGCACTATGATTATGTACTTTATTTTTTATATAAAGAATATACATTTAGTTCATTATTGTTACTTTGTAAATGGTCTTTAAAGAACAAATAGTATTTTTAGTTAACATTCAATTAAGAAATTTATTTTGATGAATTAATGGATTTTCTTAATTAAATAATATTTTAATAAAATATTATTATTACTAAATTACTTTTTATTAAATTTAAATGATCGTATAATTTTTATGAATACAATTGTAATTTTTATTAAGGTTTGAAAACTATTTTTGTCAAAACCCATGAATTTTCAATAAATTTCATTTTTATTTTAAAAGTGAAAATAAAAATATTTAGAAAATTATTTAGATAAAATGAATATTTTTTTTAATTATAATTTCAAAACTATCCAATGGTGAAATTTTCATAATTTTCTGAGACAGTCGAATTGTTGGGTAAAAATTAAATAATGTTTAAATATATAATGTGTTTTATGACATCATAATGACCCAATAGTGATGTAATAAAATACTATAAAATGGTTTTTCGTCCAATATATGTTTTAAATTTAAAATAATGTTATTTTTTATTTTTTTGATTTATTTTACAAAGCCTTAGTGGACCCTCCAAGACTTATAAAACATTTTTAACATTCTAAAATGCTTTCCTTGAGAGTGTGACTCACCTCCACATAAGCAAGCCTAATATTTTAATAAGTTAAGTAATTGGACTTATAAAATAATTTTTTACACTCCACTTTTTAAAAAACCATGGGAAAAACCATGGGATTGTTTTTGGTTTTGATTAGTTTAATGTGTGGTGTCCAAAACCTAAATAATAAAGAATTCTCTATTATTTCCTATATAAACCCACTAAATCTCCCATTTCTCTTCACTCAAACCATTTTGAGATTGACCAAACTCTATCCTCCTCTCTCTATAATCCTCCCAAGTCACCCCAAGCTCTCAATAATCCTCTCTCATGCCTCTCCCAAGCCTTTGGGATCACACTTCCAAGTAAGGGATTTCTTTCTTTCTCATTTTTCCCAAATTTCTTTTTGTTGTTATGACCTTTTATTTTCAATTAAAAATGTTGGGGTTTGATTTTTAACCTCCACCATACTTCCCTCCTTGTGTTTTAATGATGATATACCTCTTTATCTCTCATTAATTACTCTCATGTACACCTGTTACCATGTCGAAATTACTTAAGGAATTTCTCTCTTTTCATTTACATTCAAGCAATTCATTTATATTATGAATCCAAATTCCATTAAACATGTTGGGATATTATGTTCTATGACGCCCTTACTATCTATTTCATTTATAAATTATGATAGAACCATTTCTCTCTCATCAACCCATTTTACAATTTTTAGTTTACGTTGTTATGATGCCAAAGTTACGCCAAAATTTATCATGCCAAAATCATCGTGTAAGGGAATACCATACCCATTTCTCTATCAAGGGTATTCACCTTTATGCACATGTACTTTTTGATTGAGTAAATAAATTTATTTATTCCATATCTCTTATTCATAGAATAAATTATGATGTTTAATGAATCCTTATTGTATGATCTTTGTGGCACACTTATGCATGAAATGAAATTTTTATAAAGGGGGTGCCCTGATAGCGCTCCAATGCATCGGGTAAAGATTAGTATCATGATACATCAAGTGAAATTAGGGTTTACTCAGGATAATTAATGTTAATTGAGGGTTTAATCATTATCCATGTGCAACGGGCCATGGTTCATGCTAATATCTTGTTAAATGTTGTTGCCACATTTCCATGTTATGATAATCATGTTATATCATGCCTTAATGTTTATTTTTATCTTATTCTCCATTTATATGCCTATTTACTAACATTTATTGTATTCCTCATGTTATACCTTGTTTACTCTATTAATGTGCTTTATATCTCACCTTTTTCACATGTATTTCATCAGGTTATCCCATGCAATGCTAGGTATTAGGGAATTTTGTGGTCATTTAAAGGAAGTTTTCAATAAAGATATTTTATTTTTATGTATTAAGTTTTCATGTAATGTCCCTAATTTCCCAAGACACTAGACCTCTCGATCCTAAAATTTGTCTTAAGTGCAAGTTTATGTAATAAATCATGTTTAAGTTTGTAATAGAGAGCATGGTTGTTATACTCATGTCTCCTAGATAAGTGAAGTAAATAAAATATTGAAGCATGGGAATTAAATTATAGTTTAAATATCAAAATAGGTTCTTAAGAAAAAATTATATGGAGTTTAACGGATAAAAATTAAAAGTGAACTCCATTTTCTCATGAATATTAAGTACTCTTCCTTCACTCTTTTGGGGATGATTTGTTCTATCATAGTCCTAAAAAAGTAAATTAATCAATTAAGCACAAGGATCATGTCATTAAATCTCAAAAATGATAAGAGTAATCATGGATGCATACTAAATTAGTCCTATTAAAAAAATTAAAATCCTAAAAAACAAGTAGAAATATAAATATTGTTATGATCTCCCAAGTGGGACTTAGATTTTTAATACCTCCAGAAGGGAAGTACCAATTGTTATCCATAATCTTATAGTGGGTAGAGCTTCTTGGATTTTAGCCTCTGAATGTGACTTTTCCAATCTTCCACTTCTTATTTGTTGGTGAGGAATGATCCATGGATATAGTATAATAGATCCATCCCCTTCACAATTAGGTATATATTGCATGGTGGGGATAGGATGATGTATAGACCATACTTTTCCTTGTTTTCTACTTGTAGAACCTTCTCTTTCTTGTCCAGTGCATTCTCAATTTTTTCTGCAGGGATTGAATGATCAAAGGTAAAGTAAGTAGGTAATTTCATTTGAAAAAAATTAAAATTAAATTTAAAATTCTACCTTTAAAAGTGAGTATTTAGTGTATTTTTTTCCTCAAGCTTAGCCACTTTTAATTATTCATGGACTTCCTCAAATCCATGTTCATTAAAATGAGGTTTCTCCATGTGCTCCTCAGTAGGTGTATGTACTTTTTATTCACTTTCCTCCGAGGAAAAAAAGATTGTATAATACTAAAAATTCAAAGAAATAAGTATAGATACTCAAATTTTATTGAATAAAATCAGAGAAGAAAGAGTTAAAAATAATATCATCTCCCTGAGTTGATTCTGGTTCAATCACTTCTTTAGTGTTAAGTTCCTCTTGAAGTTGGATCTCAGTGGATGAAGGCAGGTAGTCAGGATCCTATAACTTTTATTAAAATTCCATAACATGGGTGGCTTCCACTTATTCCATGGATGGATAGATATGAAATTATAATGGCACTTATACTTTTTAAGTAATGGGGAGATCAATTTATACCTCATACATTTTCCATAATTCCTCTTCATCTTGTTGATCTCCCACTCATAGCTTAGTAGGAAGGTCTTTATCATCATGAATACACTCCAACTCTTCATTTTCAATTTTGATCTGATCTTTTAGATGTCCATTATATGGATACTCTTTAAGAATGGATTTAACTTCTTGAATTCATTCAGTACAATTGGGAAGTTCCAGTGGCGCTTCCTCCTTGGCCTTCAGTCTTTTATAATCAACCTTGACTCCATCGATCATATCTTCTAACTCTTGAAAAAAAAACTCATCTATCATTCCCATTTAATATTTTCTTATCCAAGTTAGTTATTTCATCAATCCTTTTTAGGAGATCCTTCTCACTATTTTTTATAACATTATTTTTATATTTTACCCTTGATTAATTATTGTATGAATTTAAAAAATGATCATTTTAAAACATTATGGGAAAAAAGATTTTTTTAAAATGGTTTTTTAAGAAATAAAAACTATCTACTATGTGAAAAATAAAATTAAGTAAACACTTACTGGATCCCTAGAAACAACTCTAGTTTTAACAATACACCTATTGTATGGTGTGGAAAAAGAAAATTTCTAAAAACATTCTAGTGCATCATAGAAGTTGACTAGGGTATTCTCACTTGAGGATCTACATAGTTTTATACTTACCAATTCTAATTCACCTAAAAATACATTGTTTTTGTTTTTTATTATTTTATTAAAACAATGAAATTTAAATGAAATAAATTCCAAATTTGGGTTTTTATTTACTTTCTCAAATAATAAAAAAAACAAGAAATTCTAATTTACTATGAAATACTAAACATAATTAAATTATAAAGAAAATAATTGGTCCCAGGTTTGGTTTTAAGTTAGATCATTATTCTCCTTTATTTGTTTAAATTAAGTTTTATAATATAATTATGAAATATCAGGCATGGATTAATATTATTTTATTTAGTGTTGTGAAATATCTAATTTCTTTATCAATCTAAATTTTACCTCCTCCTATAATCAAGGTTTATTTCACACCTTAATCGAGATTGCGACATCTTCCAGGATCTGACTCCATCATATTCTTTTTCATCTACTAATAAACTTATATCTACCATGTGAAGAGATTATGATCAATGTAATGGAGGTAAAAGATAAAAATAAAGTGTAGAAATATAATTTAGTTTCATTTAATGGTGTAAAATCACCACACCTATGCATGTCACTTGTATCTACCACAAACACATATCAAAATTTAAGAAAACAAATTATGAACACCTAACCTCCCCTAGGCCAAGCCTCAAGTTATCCCCTCATTATTGAGGGTAAGATATCAATTGGGGGAAAGGGATAATCTAGAATAATAAAAATAAAAATAAAAATAATGAGGATGTGAGAATAAATATAAAACAAACACTTAAAATAAAATAGAAGAAGATGGTGAGGGAGAGAAAAAGAATAATAAAATAAATGATAATAATAAAAAATAATAAAATTAAATTTATGAAACCTAAAATAATAAAACTAAACTTAGAAAAGAGAGAAATTAATAGAATAAGAAAAATAAGAAGAATAATAAGAATAAGTTTTTAGATGGAACACAATTTAAAAAATAGTATGCATATATTAATTTTATCAAATAAAGAAATCACATTAAAAGAGAAAATAAAATCTAATAAAGAATGAAAATTAAAAGAAAAATACAGTATCTTTGGCCTCTAGTGGATTCTCCTCCTCGCACTTCAGATCCCCCATGGTCAGTAACACTACTCTATTTATAGGGGAAATCCTTCTATATATTAGAACTTCTCATCCTTGGTCGAAGTATTTCCTTCTTTTAAAATCAGATAATCATTTGAATATAGATATTTGAATATCTAAAATTTTAAAATATTTGTATTTCTCAGGATTTTATGATTTTTAGCAAGGACTAGGGGCCAATATAGCCTTATTATTACTTGAATGGTTTTCATAGTTTTGGGTGGTGTGGAAGTGATAGTAGTGGTCCAGCAGTGTTGAATCATGGAAAAAGTGTGGCAGCGGAGGCAGTAGTGATCTTCGTTGAGACCTCCAAGTCATTAATCCTTTAGAGTGTATATATTAATCCTTTATGGTGGTTGTATAAGGATCCGAGATTGATATTGGGTGGTGTCAGTGGTTTATCAGCTCGAGCCTAATCTCTCAGTGGTCACCCATGGTGTTTCCTGGTGGTTGCAGACTATGGTTGGCTGGCATTGAAGGCAGAAGGCGGAAAGGAGTGGCAGAGCTCAAGTGTCTGATTGGGGTGCATTAAAAATAATTAGGATAAAACCCTTTGAATAAAATTTGATTATTAATTGGTATCTATTGTCCCACATCAGAAGATAGAACATGCTCTGTGATCATTTATAATGAAATGCATGACATCAGCTGCTCAAAATCCCACACCAGGGTGAGCACATGGATCCATGCACACACACTTAACATGGGACACACAAAACCACGTGGCTCTAGCAGGCTTAGGCCCAAACTATGAACTCTCAGGGGATCATCTCAGGCTCTCAATTCCTTCCATCTTAATTCTCCATTCCCATAGGGTAACTATGTTCAGCTAGCCCTTTTAAGGGCTGGCTATGTGACTTGGTTCCAGTTCGATTGAGGGATGGCCAGCTTGGGTGTATTGTTTTTGGTAAACACATGAAAATAATTAAAAATCATAGTTTAAATTTAAAAAATCTTAAAAAAATATCAACCAAACTTTATAAAATAATCTTTAATAAAATAAACCATTAAAAACCAACATCTACATTTATTTCAAATCATTACTTCAAATTTCTCATATTTTATTAATTCATTGAAATACATGGATTTTTTTATTTAAAATAATTAAAAACTCATAAAAATTGTTTAAAAATTTGAATTAAAATATTAGTGTTTCAAATATATACACCATACAAAGGAATGAGTGGTGAATATGACATATGTATCATAGAAGTAAAAGTAAGATGAGAAACCCTCACCATAGGTTAGACTTCCTTCGTATGTTTTTGAACCACATATATAATAGATATAGGTTTAATATAAATATTTTTTATAACCATACTCTTATATATCATACTACATAAAATTTACTTATATTATTTTATGACCCGTTTAATAAAAATTATTTGGGAAAATTACTATTTTGGGTGAAAATTTCTTCATTTTTCAAGTATGTTTATGTTCATTAATTTTGGTCCTTTTATAATTATCATGGTTAAATAGTATCCATAATTTTAACCATGATATAAATATCATATATATTCATTATATAAATATTTATATTAATCTATAAAAGTTAGATATAGAAAATTAATTACACCATTCATGGAGACGCTAGGTCGTACGTACGCATGAACGATGTTTCCATTTTTTCAATGGGAGGAATAAAGGGAAAATAAATATTAATTTACCATTATAGAATCATTATTATTTAATATATATCATTTATATTAATAAAATCAATTCTTATTACCATCCTTTTAAAAATAAAATGAAAAACATTTCACATCGCTATGTGGAGGCGCTAGTCCACACGTACGCACATGCGATGTTATTATTTTCTAAAGGATGGGAAGGTAGAAATTTAGATGTGATTTTATATTTAAATAAGTAATTTTTTTTAATAAATATCACATAAATTCATTAAATTTATCATTACTACCTTCCATATAAATCGTAAGTGAAAAATGAATCACATCGTTTCATGAGGTGGTAGTTTGTCGTATGCACAAGCAACATTATCTTATCCCCCATGGAATGTAAAGTAATAAATTATATGTGATATAATAATTAAAAGGTATAATAATTTAATAAATATCATATAAATATGTTAAATACATTATTATATCCATACTCTAAAGGTGGTGATGGGAAATGAATTACCCCGGTTCCCGAGGCAGAGGTCTGTCATACACACAATTGATGATTTCATTTCCCATTTGACTGAAGTGGATATAGATATGGGTTATTAAATTACCATAATAATATATCAGTATATAGGGGATAATTTTTTATTATATTTTCATAGATTAAGATTATTTTATGGTGGTGAATGAATAAATAAAACAAATATGTATGTTTAATAATTTTATCTCTTCTTTAGATAGCCTCTTTAGGTTTATACCTAAAGCCATCATAGGAGAAAAAAAATAATTCATATAGAATATATGAAGGTAATTAAGTAATATATTTTTTATGGTCTTCTACAAACCAAATGGTTTTGTAAATGTGAAAATGAGAGGATAGGGGTTGGCCTTTTATACGTGGGGGGGATGCCACATATAGAGGTTTTGAAAAGATAAAGTGATGCCCAAGTTTTTATCATGAAAAAAGCCTCCAAAATAGATTATTATAGAACCTTATAGGTGATAAGGTTTAAATATATCCATAAAATGTGTTTTATAAAAGTTTATATGTAATTTTAACCCTTATCTAATTAGTTTAACCCCCAGTAAACCCACTTTTTCATAACCGTGGTAATTGATTTATACTACTTTTACTATTAATATTGGTAAAAAATTAAGTTTAATGTATTATATAATATATATTATTCTTATTACAAATATTTTATCTATTTTTTCTAATTAAATTTACAAAATTGTAATAATTCAATTTAAAATTAAACCCACAAAGGTTTTTCTAAAGAAATACTTTCAAAAGTTTAAAAAGTTTTTATATCATAATTCAATATGAAATTGCTTCTAAAGAACTAAATTTGTTAAATTTTAATATAATTGAACTAATTATACTTTAAAACATTTTAAACTATAATTTAACTTTGTAAATAATTTAAACAAAAAGTTAGTTTTCAATAAAAATCAATATTTTTCACTACTCATCAAAAAATTAATCTTTTCAGAAAATTATCAAAAATTCACCCAAATATGATTTTTACAAGTAGATTTAAAAAAATAATTTTAATTTTTCAAGAAAATTTCTAAAGTGGTAAAAAAAATTAAATTATGCATTCAAATCATGTCTAAACCACCTTTTATAAAAATACATTTTTTCGGAAAATATTTCTTTCTCTTTCGAATGATTTTGATTTTCATTAACATTAAATTGATAACCAATGTGTTTATTTTATATATGTGTAAGGTATTTTATTCTCATAATTTTTTAATTATTATTCATACCCTAAAATTTAATAGTTAGGTTATAATTTTATACTATATTACAGTTCATTTAGACTTGGGGTTACATGTTCCACAAGCTATTAAAGATACTGAATTTATTTAAAAATAAATATAGCTTAAAGTATCATGGTGTTAAATTATCTTCTACTCTTGGTGTTTTATTTCAAATACACTATCAAACATGATGATCCTATTTTAAAATCATGGGGTGTTACATTATAACCCCTTAAATAAATTGTGCCCTCACAATCCTTCCTCATAGGTCTAAACTTTATTGAAAACCCACATCATAAAAAGGTTTAATAAAACATCCTATTTATAATAGGGAAATTGGATTATTAAGGTCTTCTATAATAACACATAACTATGTTTCCAAGTAGGAAAATATTAGTGGGAATAGAAAATATAGACATGGAAGAAAAGAGAAAATAATTTTGGAGAGTGATAAAGATCATTGATCATAATAAAGTGGGTGATCCAAAGTTGTTTAATGACCAAAAAACCATAAATATATAAATTAAATAAATATTATAGGATAAAATTTTCTTTTCAGGATATTTTCTATAAATTTAAGTAATTTATTTACCATCTTGACTAAGAAAATAAGTAAATATACTTACTTGATATATTTATATTTCATAGATACAATTTCATCCTTTGGTTTTTCTTTTATCAATTCCTAATTCATCTATTACACTACGAAATTAATATACAATACCAATTTTTTTATGTATGAATTACTAAAATTAACTTTTAGTAGATCATTAGATATATAAAAGAATCACAAGTCATTCCTCCTACCTCTATATTTTTTCCAAGACCACAATTGTTAGCATGGGTTATCTAATAATACATTATTTTCTTAAACCTAAAAAATAACCTCAAAGTTAAAATTAATACATTTCATAAGTAGTTAACCTTTAGACTCATCCAAAATATATCTGTCTAAAGTCAAAGTCCAAAAATTTAGAATAAAGGTCACTAAATTTCCAAAATCTTCTTAATATTAGACTCAAAAAATAAATCAGATCTTAATGTCACATACCAAATATTTGAATACAATTATCACCTTAAAACCTTAAGTAAAACATGCATTATTATAAAAATAAAATATTATATTGTTGAATATATTCAATAAATCCAGAAAATATGTAGTAAACTCCAGCAAAGATAATATAAACCATTAAATCAATCACAAATTTCAGGGTCACCAACACTATCCCATTAATATATCTTTATAATTATATTATCAACATATAGAATATATTATGGTTTATCTTCCCTTAATCATTTGTTTTCCAAAAATATCAACTTTTCACTGAATTTCTTTTCTTCGTACTATTCTACACTTGATTTCAAATCCTAAAAAAATAATACTATAGGATAATCCTTATACATTTCATGATTCTTATAATGTGAATATCATCAATAAAATACTTCTACAACATATTTCTTGAATAAAAAATAAACAAGCACATTGATCATTCCACTTTGGTTGTATAAATAACATAATCTTGACCTTAATCCATTGGTTTTTTTAGGTATATTCCGTTGAAACTTGCGGAATTGATTGGGATATTTCCCGATATACTTATAGTTAAATCACTTCAATTTTAGGTATTATATATTATCCTTGAATTCTTGAGCATTATGGTGTTTTTCTCTATACTTTTAGAAAAATAATTTTCTTTTTAGGTATGTGCCAAGGTGTTTCTTTCCATAAATATCACATGTGGGAAAATCCATCTTTCCCTTTTTCCATTTATCTATTTTTTGATCTATAGTACTTTTCTTATCTTGATTACCTTTAAAACCATATGATTCATATAATTCTTTCTCTATCTTTATATTTCATGATATTATATCCTCATATGATGAGAATGATTGGCATACTAGTTCCCTTCGAAGGATTAGATTAATCCATTTGTATTACATAAATAGTCTTTATAATTCCTTATTAACCTTATAATGTTTGATTCAAACTTAGAAACATTTTCCTCTTCTTTGTGCCTCAGACATGGGAATTGTCTCTCTATATCCACTCACTGCTCGTGAGGAAAATGCTTTTACAAGAATAATACATTAAAATCCTTCCATTCTATGTTTTCTATTTACTTTGAATCCTTAGGGTTTTTGAATAAATGGACAGTATTGATTTTCAAATACTAAGAGATGATAAACTTCCAGGAAAACCTTATCTATTTCATTACTTTTTAAAGATAAAAATGTCTTCTCTAAGGAACTTATCCATTTCTCAGCTACAAATGGATTTATAGTCCCATTAAATAATGGAGGTTACTGATGTATGAAGTGGTATAAGATTGTCACACAACATGGTGGATCAAAATAATTCTTCATGTGATTAGGTTTATTATTTATATCCTAAGTTAACTACCACAATATGGTTATAATTTGTTCACTTTCAGATATAGCTCTAGATCCAGCTTCATTATCTTGCATAAAAGGGCCATACCTACGTAGAGAAGTTTCGTTGATACAGTTCTCATTCCTTATGCTAGTATCCATTTCTAAACAATGGAATACACTAGATTAAATTATAAAATTATGTATTATAATGTATAATCCCAAAACTAGTGAAGCACTTAACATAAATTAGAAAATTTATGCATAGATAATCTCATAATCATAAACTAGGTTTATTTAGGAAATTTTTTAAAATCATAAAAATATTTTCAAATCCATCATAATGTTTTTTAAAGAAAATGTGAATTATCCCAAGAATATTCTTTTAGGTGTTAAACCAGGTGAGTAGTAAGGCCCATTTTCATGTACCAGGCAATGTTCAAGTCAAGCCTAATATGCCTTTTTTAGAGTTATTTCCCCTAGGTACATCTATTCTAGAACCACATCCCCTTGTAATATCCAGATAGAGATATATTGATTGTATAAACACATAATATCTTTCTAAAAAAACATTATGTTGTTCTTATATACATATCTACAAAGTAGATTATAGGGTTATATTATATAATCAATTTTAAAAAAAAACTAGTTCCCAAGGTTTCTACTAAACTTCCCCAAATACCAACTGTAAATACCCCAATAATAGTAACCCGGAGTCTCTATCAACTTTATTACATTGGCAATAGATACAACAAATCTCATCCTAAATGACCAAATGATTTAGTAGTTTTGGTAAAATATATACATACTTTAAGTTCACATACATTTGAGAATATAAAACACAACAAAGTAGCTTCTATAAGATCATCTTCTTCCCCTATATCATGTCCCTTCATATCAATCATAAAATATTTCATGGCATCCTGGGGAAAGGAAACATAAGAAATTGGTGAGTTATAATGCTCAATAAGGGTATATATTCCATAGAATCTATTATGAATACATAATAAATCATCAATATGAAAAGGTAAATAACTGAAATACATGTCATTTAATCAATAACTTGAACATGAACAATAATATAGTAGGAATAAATAATGATCAAATAATTCCATATAAATAATCACATGAGCTTGAAACATTACCATGGATATTCTAACTAATCAAATAATCGCATGGATAATTAATCTCATAATGATGTAATACATAATTTCATACACCATAACCAAACTATCAAGTCCTTGATCCAAGACATCTTACATAAATGGGTAAGGCCTCATCTAAAAACTCAAGCTAGTTTGTCGCATGAGACATGTCGATGCATAGAGGGGATATAGCGGGTCATGCCCATTACTTACTAAGTCCAATGCATTCCTAATATGAAATAGTTGAAACATAATTAAAATAAACATTTGTATTGAAAAACTAACATATGAAATGTTAAAAATTACCCCCAATCAATAAACATAATCATAAAACATCCAAAGTGGTGTGGAGAATGGTAATAAAATTGTACATCCTCAATAAAACTGGTCATAAAACACCTAGATAAAAAACAAGTATTATATCAATACAACATATCCCTAATGTATAAAAATTACAATAAAGGGTTGATATCCTTTATGGATAAAGATACCATAAAATTCCTTTAAAAACTTTCTTGATAAAAATATCCTTTTCACTTTGAAAATATTTTTAAAACTAAAAGTTCAAAAAATATTTTGAAAATAATTTTATTTAAAAATAAAATTTTAAACTTGTAATTTAATATTTAAAATATTTATTGGTTAGTATGGTGATAAATTTAGTACATTTCATTCATGTTAAAACAAATATTCCTTTCACATTTTTAGTAAAAGCCCAACGAACCTTGTTTGGAAAACAACATGAAAGTTTCTTTCAAAAAACTTGTAAAAGTTCATATATGGTTAAAAATTTATTTAATAAATAATTTTTTATAATTTTAAAAACATTTTAAAAAACATTTTTAAAAAACATTGATTTACAAGAAATGGGATTTTTAACCGAAAAGAGAAATAAAGTCAGATTTTCTTAAAAACGTTTTCGCAATCACTTTAAGTACCAAAGAGAGGTAAAATAGTACTATTGATTTAAAAGTTCCTAATTAACCATAGTAGAAGAAAATATGTTATTTTAAATATATAAATATCAAATAATTCCTCCAAGTGAGAGTTAAATATAAACAATCTTAGATAATGATGAGATTGTGAAATAAACCCTTACCACTTTGGTAACTTTTAAATCATAAGCCCCATGAAAGAAAAAACATAAAATTAATCTTTAAATACTATAAATATAAATATATTTCTAATATAAAAAATCAAAATGGGAAATATATACACCACACAAAGGAATAATTGGTGAATATGGTATATGTCTCATAGAAGTAAATGTGAGGTGAGAAACTCTGATCTCAGGTTCGACTTCCTTAATATTATTATGAACCTCCTATAGTATAATTATACGTTTATTATAAATATTTTATATAACTATACTCATATATATCATACCATATATTATTTACTTATAGTCTTTTATGACCCCTTTATTAACAATTATTTGTTAAAATCACTTTTTTGGTGATAATTACTTCCTTTTTATATATGTTTTGGTTTGGTAATTTTGGTCCTTTTATATTGATCATGGTTAAATAATCCATAAAAATTTAACCATGAAATAAATATCATATATATTATTTATATATTTATTTATATTAATCTATAAAATTTATAGATAGAAAATAGATTACAACGTTCATGGAGAAGGAAAGTCGTACGTACGCATGAACATGGTTTCCATTTTTCTTGATGGGTGGAATGAAAGGAAAATAAATATTAATTAAATATTAAAAAATAATTATAATTTTATATAAATAATTTATATAAATAAAATAAATCCTTTTTACCATCCATGTGAAAATAAAATGAAACATTTCACATCGTTATGTGGAGGTGGTAGTCCACATAGATGCATAAGCGATGTTATTATTTTCCAAAAAATGGGAAGTTAGGAAGTTATACGTAATATTATACTTTAGTAAGTTTTAATAGGTCATAAATATCACATATATTCTTTAAATTTAACCTTAATACCTTCTATGTAAAGCGTAAGTGAAAAATGATTCACATCGCTTTGCGAGGTAGTATTCCATCGTACACAGGAGCGGTGTTATCACATCCCCCACATAATGGAAAATAAGAAGTTATATGTGATATAATAATTCTAAAAGTATAATAATGAAATAAATATCATATAAATATGTTAAATATGTCATTATATCATGTCATGAAAGGTGGTGACGGAAAAGTAATTACATCGGTTCGTGAGGCGGTAGTCTTCCATACACATGATCAATGGTTTAGTTTACTATTTGATGGAAGTGGATGAGTAGTATTACACAAAATGAAACTAGTGATAGATATTGTATAATAAAATTAAAATCATGATATTTCATTCCTATTAATTTCAAATATTTTAGAAACAAAAAAAATTCATTTGAAGAACAACCCTCGGGTACTTTAATGCCATGAAAACACCAAAAATTGATTTTATCCCTCTTGGATAATGTATGAAAAGTTTGAGGAAATTATTTTTCTTTTCCTTTAATATTATTAGATAAATTTAAATTTATTTAAATTGATATTAAAGCTAATAATTTATTTAAACCATCTGATGTGGCTCTTTTTGGATATATGTACTCTACACCATTTTATGAGATTTTAATTATTTTAATATTAAAATGTAATTTAATTCATATTATTTTTAATCTGGGATAGTTTGGATAAAAAATAGTAATTATTTTAATATTTTAATTAAAATTATTTTTCTTAGTGTTTAAATGATCAAATTTTCAAGCTTTTATTTTCATTCATTTTAAGATTTTATTATTTGGGTTGTTTGGTGGATTATCAATTGAAATGTCAGTTTTATAGTAATTTTATTCGTTATGGATTTTGGAATTAATTTTTTCATTATTAAATGTATATATATTTGATATCAATTATTTCAATTCACTTTTTTATTCTCATTTTAAAAGTTGTAAATTCATAGATTATTTTGTTAGTGTATCATTTTGAATTGACTAATCTCTGAAAGTGTTTAGTTCTATTTGAAGTTTTCATACATAAAGGTCATAAAAAACCTATGTAAGGGTAACTAAAATAGTTATCACACTACATAAAGGTCATGTGATGACCTGAATAAAGGTTATCCAAAATTTCTCATAGTTGTATAAAGGTAAGACCGCAACCTCATACCTATATAAAGGTCATTTCAACATTGCAGAAGCAAACCACCCCAATTCTAAAAGGCCATGGAAAGGTAAATTAGTGGTTTGAAGATATGTAAAAGGGTAATATTATGTACCTAAAAAGATATAGAATGGTATTTTATTTAACATGTAAGGGTAAATTGTACTCTAAAAAGGTTGTGGAAGGGTCATCCTATGGAACTGATCATTGTGTAAAGATAACTTTGGCACATATGGGATATGTAAAGGTTATCATCCCATGGATAAAATACTATGTAAGGGTCAGGGTTCCATCAAGAAGTTTCATAAAGGTTATAATATATATTAATGGGTAACTTGAATATAATTTTAAGGGTACCACTGAGATCAAGAAGCCACGTAAAGGTAGTCTTATGCCTCAAATATTAGTGTAAATGTATTGTGGATCAATTAAAATACTCAAGTGCCCTAAATTCACTTCTCAAATGTAAAACAAAAAAAGTAAGGAATATTGGTTCATATAAGATGGGGAATAACTTAAATATTTACTCATGTTATATGAATAATATTATGAATAGTGACCCATGCCATGCGGAAGCTAAGGATTCAAACTGGAGATATTGACCATGAGCTGGGGAGCTCAAATTCAGTGTGAAACTTCATTAAGAAATGGTAGAAACTATGCATTTAACATTCAATAAATCCATCCATAATTGATTGATCATGGTATTCACTAACTAGACTAGGTTCTGTGACTAACTTCTAAAGGTGAGGGTAGGAGCTAAAGGCGTGGGATACACTTTAATGAGAAATGAATCCTGAGATGGATAAGAAAGTGGAGTTTCACCATCAAAAGAGAAAGATTCTACTTCTACCCAATTTATTTAAAGATAAATTTTTATTTCAAATGAATTTTTTTTATTTATTTTAAACCATTCAATATAACTAGAATTATTTTAAAGGAATATAATTATTTTTTTATTCAAATATTCATGCTTCTGGCTTATTTCTTTAAGTTTGCTTTCTATTCTTCTGAGGAATTTTCCTCCTTCAATTCTGTTCTTATTTTGGATGATGATTTGATAGAAAAAAAATAAAATTAAATACAATTTTTAACCATTTAACCCTCATTGATAAATTTATATAATGTTAAAAACATTTTTTGAAAACACTTTTCAAAATATGGATTTAGAAAAAAAGGATTTTCAACCAAAGAGATAAATAAAGTTGCATTTTATTAAAAACATTTTATCAATCACTTTAAGCTCCAAAGAGATGAAAAATGGTATTATTAATTTAAAAGTTAATTATTAACCAAATTATAATAAAAGATAATTTTTTAAGATATAAATATTAAATAATTCCCCAAAGGGAGAGTTAAACATAAACAATCCCAAATAATGATGATATTTTGAAATATACCTCACCACTTTGCTACATTTTAAATCATAATCCCCAAGAAATAAAAAACATAAAATGAAACTTTAAATACCATGAATATAAATATATTCATGATATATCAATAAAAATGGGAAATATATACACCACACAAAGGAATAAGTGGTGAATATGTCATATGCCTCACAAAGTAAAAGTGAGATGAGAAACCCTTACTATAGGTTTGACTTTATTTGTATGTGTCCAAACCTCATATATAATAAATATAAGTTTATTATACATATATTAAAGGACTATAATCATATATATCATACCATATACTATTTACTTGTAGTCTTTCATTTCCCATTCACTAACAATTCTTTGTTAAAATCACTTTTCAAGTTATAATTGCTTCATTTTTCATGTATGTTTTGGTTCATTAATTTCAGTTATTTTATATTGATAATGGTGACATAATATCCAAAATATTAACAATGATATAAATATAATATATATTCATTATATACTTATTTATATTAATCAATTAAATTTATAGATAAAAAATGGATTATACCATTCATAGAGATGGTAGGTCGTACATACGTATGAACGTTGTTTCTATTTTTCTTGTAGGATAGAATTAAAGTAAAACTAATATTAATTAACTATTAAAGAATAATTATTATTTCATATGTAGAATTTATATTAATCAAATATATCCTTATTATAATACATGTAAAAATAAAATGAAAACATGTCACATCGCTATGTGGAAGCGGTAGTCCACACGTACGCACGAGAAATTTTATTGTTTTCCAATATATGGGAACATAGAAATTTAGATATATTATTATATTTAAATAATTATTTTTAGGTTATAAATATCACATGTATTCATTAACTTTATCCTTACTTCATTGTAAAGTGTAAGTGAAAAACAAATCACATCGCATTGCGAGGCGGTAGTTCACAGTACGCAGGAGCCACGTTCTTATATCCCCCATGAAAGGATAATAAGAAGGTATATGTGATATCATATTTAAATAAGTATAATAATTTAATAAATATCTTATAAATATTTTAAATCCATCATTATATACATCCTTTACTAGTGGTTATGGAAAACGAATTTCATCGATTTGTGAGGCGGTAGCCCTCCATACACACGATTGATGGTTTTGTTTCATATTTGATGGAAGTGGAGATGTGTATGGGTTATTAAATTACCATAATAATATATCAATATATAGGGGATAATTATGTTACTATATTATCATATTTTAATATTATTTTAGGGATTTTGATTAATAATTAAAACAAATACACATGTTTAGGAATTTTACCTCTTCTTAGAAGAGCCTCTTTAGGTTAATACCTAAAGCCTTATTAAGAGGAATTACTAATAAAAATAGGGCCTATATGATTTGGAGAGTGAATTATGGAATATATTTTTTCAAGTATTTTCTAAACCAAAGTGTTTTGGAAGTGTGAAGATGGGAGGGGGAGTGGCCTTTTATAAGTCGGGGAGAGGACACACATGAAATTTTTGAAAAGGTAAAGTGATACCCACATTTTTCTCTTTCCAAAAACCTAAAAAATGCGTCATTATCTAACCTTTTAGGTGATATGGTCTAAATATTTCCATAAAATTAGTTTTATACAAGTTTATAGGTCATTTTAACTCATATCTTCTTTGTTTAACCCCTGGTAAACCCGTTTTTACCTTAACCTCGGTAATTAATTTTTATTGCTTTTACTCATCATAATGCTAAAATATTCAGTTTAACTTATTATATAATATAAATTATACTGATTCCTAATATTCAATCCATTTTTTCAAATTCAATTCATATAATTGGTAGATTTCAATTAAAAATTAAACCCGCAGACGTGTGGAAAAATGGTTTTTCCATTTAAAAACTTATAGAGATTAAAGGGTTTTTATATCAGAATTCAATATGAAATTTATTAAAATGAAATAAATTAGTTAAATTGTAATATAATTAAAATATTTTTACTTTAAAACCAATTTAAAATATAATTTACCTTTTTGAATAATTTAAACAAAAGGTATTTTTCAATAAAAATCAGTTTTTTTCAATATTCATCAAAAAATTAATGTCTTCAGAAAATTATCAAAAATTCAATCAAATATAGTTTTGAAATTTATATTTAAAAACTTAATTTTATATTTTAAAATAAATTTACTAAAATTTGAAAAAATTACTCTTAAATTGTGTTCACAAAACACGACTATACCGCCTTTTAGAAAAATCCAGATTCTTAAAATACATCTCTTTCTCTTTTAAATGATTTTTATTTTTATTAATAATAAATTAATTACCAATGAGTTTATTTTATATATGTTTAAACCATATAATTTTTATAATTTATTTATTACTATCCATAATCACCAATTTAACAGGTATGTTATAATGGTATACTATAATATGGTCCATTTAGACTTAGGGTTGTGTGTTCTGCAAGTTATCAAAGAGATTGAATTTATTTAAAATGAAATATATTGTAAAGACTTAGGGTGTTACATTCTCTTCTAATATTAGTGTTTCATGTCATATATATTATCGAACATGATGGTCCTCTTTTAAAATCATGGGGCATTACACCAATACACTTTTATTCTAAACTACACTTTTGTTTTCTTGACCTTTAGTAAAAAATGTATATCTATTAATGTCATACCAGAACATGTTATCACATTTAAAATTAGGCTTCTCACTAACCGTCTTGATGTTTCTAACACTTCTGATCTATCATTCATGGTATCTCTAAACCATGGAAAAAAAATTTGTTATTATTTTAACACATTAATATGTGATGTTAAATATGGTAGAGCAATATTTATGATATTCAATATGTATAAATGTGTCCGTTTTATTTTTTCACCTATTAATTAAAATATTTTTAAGGCATGGATCCCCTTTCCCCAAAAATTGAATTGTTTAGGGTGAAATATAGGCAAACCAGTGTGCTCTACCAAAGAAAAGTATTCTATAAAAAACTTAACAACCACCTCATAAATAAACTTCCAAAAAATAGAGGATTATGGTCAATATAGATTCTTAACATACCCCTTATATATCTTTATATACCTTTTAAAATTATGCATACAACATAGATAAGGTGGAATGTACATTTCCAGTTGAAAAGGTATATAAACTACATCATTCCTCAAATTATTCAATGAATTCATATCCACAAATTTGATACAAATAGAATTAGAAAAATTAGTACACCTTCTTGATAGTCATTTTATCTTGGATGGTTAGTATTCTAGATAATTAAACTAGTAGTATCTATTATATAATAACATGATAATCATTATATTTCATGCCTATTAATTTCAAATATTTTAGTGACACTGATTTTTTTACATTTGAAGAATAACCCTGCAGAACTTTGATACCATGAAGGCAATAATAAAAACTGATTTTCTTCCTCTTGAAGAATGTTTGAAAAGTTAGAGGCAAGTATTTTTTTCCTTTAATATTTGGAGATAACTCCAAATTTATTCCCATTGAAATTTAATCCAATCATGATTCAAACCATCTAAGGTGGCTCTTTTTTTATACATGTTATCCACACTATTTTATTAGATTTTAATTGTTTTAATGTTAAAATTTTATTTAATTAATAATATTTTGAATATAGGATATTTTGGATAAAAATAGTAATGCTTTAAATATTTCATTGAAAATGATTTTTCTTAGTGTTTAAATGATAAAATGTTCTTAATTTTATTTTCATTTGTTTTAAGATTTTATTATTAGGGTTATTTGGTGGATTGTCAATTGAAATGTCAGTTTTAAAGTGATTTTTTTAGTTTTAGATTTTGTAATTAATATTTTCTTTATTTCATGTCTATATATTTGATATCAATTATTGGAATTCACTTTTTATTCTCATTTTAAAATCAGTAAATTCATAGATTACTTTGTTAATTTAGAATTTTAGATTGACTAATCTCATTAAAAATTTAGTTTTATTGATCTCTTGCATAATGGTCATAAGAAACCTTTATAAGGGTAACTCCAATAGCTAGCACACTATATAATGGACGCGTGATGACTTGTATAAAGGTTATCAAAAATTTATCACAGTTGTGTAAAGGTAAGACCACAACCTCATACCTATATAAAGGTCATTTCAACATTGTGAAAGGGTACCACTCTACTTATAAAAAGGCTATAGAAAGGTAAATTGGTGGTTTGAAGAGCTATGAAAGGGTAATAATATATACTTAAAAATATATATAAGAGTAGTGGAGATATCATGTAAGGGTAAATTTCACTTTAAAAAGGTTGTGGTAGGGTCATCCTGTGGAACCAAGCACTGTGTAAAGGTAAATTCTTCGTATATGGTCTATGTAAAGGTCATCATACCATGGATAAAAAGATTTTTAAGGGTCATAATTCCACCATGAAGTTTCATAATGGTTAGAAGATTTGTGGAAGGGTATATTTGAGACTCATGTAAGGGTACCACCATGATCCTAAAGCCATGTAAAGGTAACCTTATGCCTCAAAGAGTTGTGTAAAGGTATTATGGGTCAATTGAAATACTCAAGTGCCCTAAATTCACTTCTTAAATGGAAAATTAAATAAAGTATTGAATCTTGGGTCATCAAAGCTAAGGAAAAAATCGAAGATTTACTCATATCATAGGAAGAATATGATGAATATTGACTTGCACCATATGGAAGCTAAGGATTTGACCTGAAGATATTGACCATGAGCTACAGAGCTAGGATTTGGTCTGTAACTTCATTCAAAAATGGTAGAACCTATGCATTCAACAATCATTAAATCCATCCACAACTGATCGACCATGATATTCACCAACTATACTAGGGTCTATGACTAACTTCTAAAGATGGGGGTAGGAGTTGGAGGCATGAGATACACATTAAGGGAGAATGAAGCTTGAGATGGATGGGTGAGGGGAGTTTCAACCTCAAAAGAGAAGGATTCTTCTTTACCCCAATATAAATCTAGATAAATTTATATTTCAGATGACCTGTGTTTTTCTTTATTTTAAATCATGTACTGTAACCATAATTATGTTAAGGGAATATAATTATTATTTTCTATTCAAATTCTCATTCTCTTAAATAATATATTTAAGTTTTATTTCTATTATTCATAGGACTTTACTTCATTCAATTCTTTCTTATTTTAGATGATGGTTTAATAGAAAAAAATCATCTTAAATACTATTTTTAACCATTTCACCCACCTTAATAAATCTATAGAGTAATTTTTGGGTCTTTTTGAATATATATTCATTGTTTAATGAAAATTCATTATGTGAATGACTTCCCGGTAGTAATATATTGAAATTAGTTTTCTTGATCATTATTATTTCATCATATTGTATCATTTCCATTCCCTCTCAACATCAATTTTCATGTCTCCCTCGTATAAACATTAGATTTTGGAACTGATAGAGTTATCACTACACTCCCACGTCTTCATTCTTCTTTTAATTCCCTCATTTTCACTCTTCTATTCTATTCAAAATTTTCTTTACTAATTTTTTATAGGATATATTTTAATTAATGCCTTAGATAGTAACCAGCCTTCCATGTGGTTCAAACCTTCTCACCATTTTTAAGTGAGAGTAAGAAAATATAAATAAAATTTTAAGATATTTCAATAAATTCTCATCAAAATTTAGAATATTATCCATGGAAGGAGAATGTTGAGCTTCTTAGGGTTATAAAACAAAATAAAAATAAAAATAAATCATATAAAAAAATAAAAAGAATTTATTCTGTTTTGATATATTATTTGGTACTGAAATTTAAAATTTTTTTTTGTCAGTTATATAGGTTCCTGGTATAGTGAATAATCCTTTTAAGGTATGCCCAACTTATCTTTTAGTATTAAATCGCGTGTAATCATTACTTTACATGATCATGAGATCATGTCCAATGAAAACAGTAGATTAATGGACTACATTAATATGCCAGAACCAAATGGTGAGGATCTTCACATGTAATTTATAATTAATTTATAAGAAAATAAATAATTACCTCATGTAACACCCTAATTTTTTAGAAAATAAAACTATGTTTGATATCATATTCAACATGAAACTCCAAGATTAATGGACCCGAGATAAATATAACCCCTATAACCTAGCCATTAAATTGGTGGGTTTGAATAGTATTAATGAATTTATGAAATATATAAATATATAAATTTCCTGATCAATATAAATTATTGATAAATTTTTAGTAAATATTCAATCAATTTTTTTATTAAATTAATTTTATTCGTCAAAAATATGCGTTCTTCAAAAATGATTTTTATTGCTTTTCAAGAAAAAATAATATAACATATTTTTGGAAATTTTAGGAAGTGTATTTGATAAAATGAATTTAATTTTTTAAATCAACATATCAAATTTTAATTTGGGTTAAATTTTTTTATTTTTCATTAAATATTGATTTTTCAGCAATTAGTGAAAAATACAGATTTTTGTAAAAATGTCATCACTTTTCAATAAATTAAGAAATTTAAAAGTGCCATTATGTTTTGAATATTATTTAAAGGTAAATAATTATTTTTTTTATATTCAATCCACTTAATTTATTTTTAATCAACTTAATATCGGATTTTTGTATAAGTTTATCTTTGGGTTTAAAAACATGGTTTTTCTGAAAACTGTTTTAAAGTGCATAATGTTTATCCATTTTAATTAATTAAATAAAACCCTAATGTTGAATGATTTAAATGAAATTTATAGATTATATATAAATAAATATTAATTTAAATTCATACAAAAATTATTATTAGTCATAGAGTTAATATAAAATCATCATTTCCTTGAAAAATACACTTCTTGAAAACCCTATTTTTCGTTACACCTACATGTTTAATTTTATATTAAAATTTTCCACTTATATTAATTTAATTTGGTAAAATTTATTCCATATTTTTAATAATAATAATTTATAATATCTAATAAGTTCAAATTAATTTTTTATTATAATTAATAGAGGAAACAGTAAAAATAAATTATCACGGTTAAGATGAAAATGTGTATATCGGGGGTTAAACTAAGAAGATAAGGGTAAAAATGATCTAAAAACTTGTCTAAAACCATTTTATGGAAATATTTAAAAATTATCATGTATAATTCTCTATAATTATCCATTTTGGATCCTTTTTTCATGTGAAAAATGTGGGTACGCCAAATCTTCTCAAAAATTACAAGTGTGTCACTCACCTCACTTATAAAAAGTCACCCACTCTCCTATCTTGTTCACACCTTCAAACCCATTTGGTTCATAAAATACCCACAAAAATCACATACAAACTTCCATACCCTAATCCTATAATCCATTTTTTATAAATTCATTCTAGGAATACTTTAGGTAAAATTGTAAGTGGTGATCCAAGAAGAGGTAAAATTCCTAACTATGCATTTTTTTATTTATTATTCCACATCCATCAAAATATTATTCAATAATTATAAGAATATAAAAAAATTATATACTATATAATTATATGTAATTATATAAATTTAATATCCTGAATCCATCTCCTCTTCCATAAAATGGTATACAAAATCATCATTCTTGTGTATGGAGAACTACCGCCTCGCGAACCGATGTCATTCATTTTCCATCATCACCTCTCACTTATATTTTTCAATGATGGATTTAAAGTATAGATTTGATATTTTTAATATATTAATACTTCTATAGTTATTATATCACATATACCTTTTTACATTCCATTCCTTGGGGGATGTTATAACATCGCTCGTATGTATGGAGGACTATCGTCTTGCGAAGTGATTTGATTTGTTTTTCACTAACGCTTTACATGGAAGGTAATAAATATAAAGTTAATGAATATATGTGATATAATTAAAATAATAATTATATTCTTTACACATTTATAATTATGAAAATATAATATATTATTTTCTTTCTTACACAAAAAAAATGATAACGTCGTTCGTGTACGTGCAGATTACTGCCTCCATGAAGCAATTTGATTATTTTTTCATCACCATGTCACAAGAATTATATATATAATTATATATTATTTATAATATTATTATAATTATTTAAATTTGAAATAATACTAACATTATTTCTATAATTATCATTGAAAATGGAAACGTTACTCATGCGTACCTATGGCCTACCATCTCCATGATCAAACATAGTTCATTTTTCATAACCATTGTTCATTATTGGTTTTAAAAATTATAATTGATATATAAATATTATTATTATTTAATTATTATTATTCTGCATATATTGAAATAATTCCCTCTTTGACCATGGTCAACACACCAAATCCATTTTAAAATAATAAACCAAACATCCTCAAAACACCCGATATGGAGTTAACTAATTAAGTATTTAAATATGTCCTTAAAACGAATTAAAATAAATTATTTAAGTATAATTTGTTTAAAATAGAATAGATTATTGAGAAATAAAATAATTTATAGAAGATTATTATACATTAGTGAGATTACATTAAAATTACTAACTTGAGGTAATGGTTTTTCTCATCTTGCTTTTACTTCTATGAGACATATGTTATACTCACCACTTATTTATATTGTTTGGGGTATATAATACCCCATTTATAAGTAATATCATGAATCCAACATAAATCATGGTATTATAAGTTTAAATTCTAATTATTTTATCTGATGGGATTTGACTTTAAAGTTAACAAGTCTTAAATAATTTCATAACTCAATTTCTTTTCATTAGGTTATATTACTTCTAAATTATATTTGATATTATATGATTATTTGTGTAATAAATTTTTATTATATTATGTTGTATTTTTACTTCTTTATTTGTATTTACATTTTATACACATAATTTATTCATAATTTATTCATTTATTAATTCTTTCATTGAGAATGGGCACGTAAGGGTCTCCTCCGTAGAACCAGGGTTTCCCCGTCGTCGCCTTTTCATCCTTGGTCGACTGTGGCTCCATTCCTCGGTTCGCGGCGAGTTCGTGGCATGATTCTTCTGCTCTGGTGTTGACGAGGTTCGATTTTATATTCCAACATCACTGAATGTTAGGGATTTTCTGGTTTTGTTGATTCGAGGACTCTGGCGGCGTCGTGGGTTGTAGCCAACAATGGGCTTCTACGGTGTCGAAACCTCACAATCTTCGGTGGGCTTGACTTCCTTGGTGGTGTGGGGAAGTCTATGGTCGATATCCGGTTTGCTATGGTATGAGGGTGTGGCGAGTGTCTCATCTGTGTGCTTGGGTGGATCTGTGGGCTTCTTGAGCGTTGGCGGCGACATGATGTGGTTTGGTGTTTTTGCGGCGGTCTTCTTCCGGCTTGGATCTGTGTTTTGGTGGCGATGGCTTCTTTCATGTTTTGTTCTTGGTTCTGGTTTCCCTCCTCATTATGTTATTTCAGTTTTTTTGTGGGGTTCTTGGCGTTGGATTCGACATCGATGGTGATGACAAGGGTGAAGAGACGACAGTTTCTTCGATTCGGTTTGTGATGGTTGAAGATGATTTTGGCATCTGTGAAGATGTTATTTTTGTGGGCATAGATGCAGTGGTTCCGGCGATGAGGTGGATGGTCTCCTATGAGAATTTCTCGATGGCGCATTCGATGATGATGGGTGGTTGGGTGCGTCAAGTTCTGAGGCCCGAGATGATGGTGTGTTGATTCCGACAGTTCACGCGGCCCGAGGCTTTGGCGTGCCTCTTTTCATTTGAATTTTGAATTTGGTTTATCCCGACATGCTTTTGACTTTGTTGAATCTTGTCCAGTGGTTTTGTGGTGTTTGAATTGGTTATTTGAAATTGTGTAGTTCCCACTTGACCATAAAGTGATTTTGAAAAATACAAAAACAAAGATTTGGAGGTTTTATTTTTATAAGGGTTATTCAACTCAAATTCTCTTTCTTTGAGACATACGTTTATGATATGCACCTATATTAATTTTTGAGGTGTATATACATGCCTTTGACATGTTAAATCATGAAAATAATTATTTTCATGATATTTAAATTTTCATTTTACGTTATTATTTCATAGGTCTTATGAATGAAGAGTTACCAAAGTGGAAAAGGATTTATGTTACAATCTACTTAATTTCAAGACTAGTATTGTTCAAGGTTATTTTGGGTGAAATAATGTGATATTATTTTCCTAAACAAAATAACTTTTATTCTCCTCTGGTTATGACTATGTTTCACATGTTTAATTTCCATTTCCTTTCTAATTTAATGAAGAAACATAAAGAAATTAATTTGTATGTAATAACAATCTTGTATTTTATTTTAGATCTGGTATATTTCTCTTCCATATCCATTTTTTCTGAAATGTTTTCAAAAATATAATTTTATAAAAAATAAATTATTTCCTAAATCCATTTTACTTTATCATTTACCTTATTTTAAAAGGTTTTAAAATGAAATTTCCTAATTTTTTCCAATTGGGTCTCTTTTTACTCCCTTTTTCAAAATGTTTTGAAAATAATGTTTACTTTTAACATTTACAACATGAATGTATTTTATTATATTCATGACTATTATTTTCTTTGAAACTTCTTTATATGATTCCAAGAGTTTTTTAAAAGAAAACTATTTTCACAATATTTTGTGAATTTATAGTTTTAAAAATTAATTTTTAAAAATGAAAAGGTTATTTTACTAAAAAAATGTTTTTAATGATCTTTTAATAGTATTTAAATTCATCAATGTAGACAACCCTTGTTGTTACTTATGATCCAATGGATATAGTTTAAAATTATACCATCCTCATTATTTCTCTATATAGAATGTTATTTTTTCAAAGATATTATCATGGAAATTGTTTCTTGTTTATGGGTTAATCATGTTTCAAAGAGATTGTTAGGTAACTCGTTTATTTTTTATGGGTTAATCATGTTTCAAAGAGATTCTTATGTATCCCATTTATTTTCTATGGGTTAATCATGTTTCATATATATTTTTATGTAACATGTTTCTTTTTTATGGGTAAATCATATTTCAAAGAGATTTTTATGTAACCCGTTTCTTTTCTATTTGTTAATCTTATTTCAAAGATATTGTTATGGGACTTATTTTTTTTCATGGTTTAATCATGTTTTTTAAAAAATAAAGGTTGTTTCAATGAGTTTATACTGAAATTAACTCTCTATGTACTTTAATTATGATATGGTTATTAGAATTTGATTATAATGATTTTTGGATCCATTATAAACCAAGTATGGGTGGTTATGTTATTAAATAAGGATAGGTGGTTTCATGATAAACCAAGGATAAGTAGGTCCGTTATAGCCCTCCAATGCATTGGGTACTCTGGATATGTAATTTGACCATATTTTTTATTCCATTTGTAAGAATTCGTCTGACTATAATGTTTTAATATAACAATAAGTTTTATCTGTGCTTTCTAAGGGTTTATAATGTTTCTTATGATCAAAATTGATATCACATGGCTCATGGTTATTGATTCGGATAAATATTTCCTCTCTAAAATCATTATTCCATGTTTCCTTGTTTGATGATCTATCTATTTATGGGTATGAATATTTTTATTATATGATCATGTACTTTGATTTTCTTATCATATCCTTATGCTCTTTTTATGCTCATTGATGAAATCATATTATCAATTCTTGTTTTTACCCTTATACTCTTTTTATGCTATTTTTATGCTCGTTGATGATATCTAATTATTAAAGCCTGATGCCATGTTTTCATGTTTGGTTATCTAGGTATTTATGGGTATAAATATTTTTATGATATTCTCATGTAATTTTATTATTTTATCATACCCTTATGCTCTTTTTATGCTCGTTGATGACATCTAATTGTTAATGATTGTGTTTACCCTTACTGAGAATTTGAGATCACCCTTCATATGTTTCCTTTTACCCAGGTTAAGAATTATAATGATTAAATGATTTGTGTCTAGTATTTTTTCTAACATGATAAATTTTTTGGGATATTTTGAAGGCTTAATATTGAATATGATAAGCTTCCTATAGTGGGAGATGATATTAATCATTATGAACTAGTTGTTTATTAATCTAAGTTGTTATGAGTTTATCTTAATTATATGAAACTATAAACCTAAAATTACCTTGGGTATGTAAGTGATCCATTTTTTGATGTTATAAGATTTGGATGGAAAAAATTGGGTCACATTTATCAATATCAAGCCAGAAATGTAATTTTTTGATTTCAGCACTGGGTCAGGAAGTGTGGGTTTGGGGATGTTATAGTAAGTGTCAGAGGAAAGGTTTAGATAACTTTGTAGATTGGGATGTATTCAACTGAGTTTATATTAATATTTATGGATACCATCATAAATATATAATATTAAGGTTGATCATATGTAAAAGTCTTAGATACCCCTTTTGTAAGATCCTAGACTTCCTTTGAGGTACTTTCCTATTTAAGCATTGGTTTAAGTATCTTTATTTTGGTTGAAAGGTTTTTTTTGAATGTAAGGGGAGTCTTGGGGGTGTCACGGGGTTTCGAGACATGAAATAATGGAAAAATTGGTCATCCAGTGCATCTTTCATGGTTGGCGCACAGTTAATAGTAACTGTGTACACCAACTGTGTGTGCCTAGAGGAGGGGTGCACGATTTGAGAAACCATACAAGGGGAGAGGGAAATGGTGTGGGATTGGATAGATCAATCCCTCAGGGTTATTACAAAGTTTTCAAAATGGTATGGGCTCCCCAGGAAACCATGTGACTTGGCCCCCTTTTCGACAGAGGGTGGTGCACGGTTTGGAAAACCATGTGTCCAAACAATGCAGCCTTTTAAAAGTGGATTTTTACCATTTTTTCCTCTTAGGAATTAAGTGTTTTAACTTGTTATTTTCCTCCATTCTTCCTCCAATATCCCTAATGATGATCTAAAGTTTCCTAGGCTTCCCAAGGATCGGTATCTCTCATTTCTAGGATATTTGGAGCCTCATTGGTTCTGAATCGAAGCTCTGGGTGAGTCTAATGATCATATTCCTTCTATATTTGGATTAGGGATTGTGTATCCATTATTCTTATTCTAAATCCCTAAAACCCTCTTTTTCCATTTTATCATTGGTTATGTATTATAATGGTGTTTGAATTCGAATCAAATACTAGGTTTTAGCAAGCATTCGTCTTCGGAATCGTTGTAGGTGGTATAGAATTTATATCCCATTGTCTTGATGTTGTTATATGCATATGTGGATATACTATTGGTTCCTCCTTGTTGTGATTTTCATTCCTATAGGGAGAAATGAATAATTGGTTGGTTAAATGATTGAACCCCTCATGATCTCTTTGTGAGGTGTTGAAGTTGATTAGACCGGTTATAGTTCAACCCATGGAGTGTGTCATCATCCAAACACAGAAAATAGAAATTATAAGAATAGAGTTGATTTGTGATAAAGTATATCCCATGAAAAATATGATGAAATTTTATCTTGAATTATGAAAAGGAAATTATGGTAGCTGTTTCTAGCCATTATCATGGGATAATGGGTTGTTTGAAATATTGTGAATGGGTTAAATGAATTAAATTGAATTTGTTAAATGACTTATCGGTTGAAATGGAAATATGTAAATGAGTTAATTCATGTAAATAAGATTGTGTAAATGTGTTAAGGCATGAATATTATTTATGTATTGAACAAAATATGTATTGTGAGTGTTATTTCTATTGATTGATTATGGTTTGTGAAATTTTATATAAGGTAAATGGTTAAAGAAACATGTGCACATAGATTGGTAATATGTGTGGGGTATTGGACTTGAGGATCTACACCCACAGTTCTGGATTGACTGAGGCTCTAAACCACACCCATAGAATTCATGTGTTATGGTGTTTAGACTGAAGCTCTATGTCCCTAACGGTTACACTTGATGAAACTACCTGGACTGAGGCTCCAAGGTAAGTGTGATGTGATTGTTCTAAAATTTTTTCCCCAAGTGAGATAAGTAAGTTGACTTATCCCCTTATTCATATTAGTTTAATAGAATAGGTTGTACTATAATTGAGGATAATGCCTAACCCATGGGACAAATGATGAAAATGGTTTAAGTGAATATTTTTAACTAATAGAATCCGGTTTACCTTTTTCTTATCTTGTTGTTTATTTAGTAATTGCATACACTATCTATTTAGATTGGTTATCTTGTATACATAATTTGTAATATCCTATTGAGTTATACTCACACCCTTGTTAGGCCGTTATTGGGTACCCGAGCAAGCTTCATGGTTGCAGTTCAGGAAAATGGCTATGGCCCTATACTAGATGGTTTATTTTGGGCATGGGATGTTCATGGATGAGGGATATGAACTTAAAGTTAAAAACCATTTGGGGGATTCTTATCTTTGTTGTTATTTTGATTTTTTCTTACACTTGGGATTGTATGACACGACATAGCATATTTTCTATTTGGTTGTGGGCTTATACCCAGTTTTGGGAAATTTTTAGCAATTCATGGTTAATTGGATATTCTAATTCCTTATTTCTTATTATTATTTTTTGTGGATTAATACGATAAAGAGAGTATAGTCTCCCCTAACAACACATTAGACCCTTTCATCTAGTTTGTAGCCTCTAGCATGCGGGGATGTGTTCCTAAGGTCATGTGGTTACCCAGCTTTGGGCCTTGTGATAGTGACTTCTAGGTTTGGGATGTTACAAAGTGGTATCAGAGTCATTATTTTATATTTCCTTACTATTTGGGGATTGTAGATAGGATATTAGGATATTTTGGTCCTTTGAAATGAGCCAATTCATGGGAGTAGTTAACCCATGTATGAGGGAAAACCCAAGTACCCCAGGGTGGGATTTTTGTTATTGATGTGTGTTGATTACGGTTGAATGATTTTTCACCATTGGGTGATGCACTTGTTGTGTTATGTGATTATTTTATGATATTTTTCTCATGGAAAAAATGGTATGAGGCTGTTCATTAATACATAATTTTAGGAACATAGGGATATAGGTGGAATACATCATGTTAGGCACACATGGTAAATAAATGTGGGATGTGAGGGATGGAATTAATTTTTCCTTCCTTGAAATTTGAAAGAAATGGTGTCTAAAAAGATGATGTAATTTGATAAATGGAAGGAATTTAAAGGAATGATTAAAATATTTGTGCCAAGGAAGAGTCATAAATGGGTTAAATTTGGGTTGTGATGAGTTTTAAAAGATACAAGGGTGCCTAAACAAGGAAGATTTGTGAAGTGAAAATGAAAATGGTTTAAAAGGGGTGTTAAATAAAATTACTTTTGGTTGTGTGAGTTAATTAAACCCATGTGGACCATGAACCATGGTAGGTATGTTTGAGGATAGTACTAGAAATGTGACTATACCCATTGGAATAGTGTATGTAAAATAGGTTGTTTATGGCTAGTAGAGGGCCTTGTTTTCTAAAAACTATGTAGGTTTTAGGTTATGTGTTCTAAGATGTTTCTTTGGCATTATAGAAATATGTCACCATTATAACATGTGATAGTTAGGCAACACGAGGATATCGCTGAGAACTCTCCACCAATAACGGAGAAAGAAACCCCATTGGTCTAGGGTAACCAAGGGGAGGAGTAGTTTCATGATAACTTCAATCATTTCATGCAGATGATGGAATGGGACCTAGGGCGGGTCATTGTGAGTATGTTTGATATGACCATAGCATTTCAATTGTAGCACCCTCTGATGTTTTTCAGAGATGGTGGACCCAAAGTAGAATAGTTATGTATAGAGTCCATATAAATGATTTTGGATCACTTAGAGAATCTTCTTTAGAAGAGATTCAAGTTGGCATCTTATATGTTGCGAGAACCGGTGAAGCACTGGTGGGATATTCTGGTTCAGACTTAATAGGTTGATAGTATGTTATGGAAATAATTCCATGGAAAGTTTCTAGAACATTTCTATCTGGAGACCTTGAGATAGGAGAATGCTGTGAAGTTTATGAGATTGAACCAGGGTACTATGTCAGTGATGGATTAGGTTGGTTGCTTCACTATATTGTAATTATTTTTTTTAGTGTTGGTAGGGGATGAGGTATCTATGGAGATGCATTTTCAAGATGGACTTAGATATGAGATCAATTCCTAGGTGAATATCATTTTTTTAAATAGGTTTGTTGAGGTGGTGGATCAGACCTTATTTCAAAAAGGAACTTAAAGAAGGCTTCAGGTGGTGGGTATGTAGTTCCAGTTGGATGGCCCAGTGGTGATAATTACAAGGATAGGAAGCATCTTTTTGAGAGTATTCACCTGGTAGGTGGTGTATAAAGTAGTTAGAGAAGAGGATCAGCCTCTCGGGATAGTGATCAGGTGTTTTCTATCAATTTGGTAGGTCGAGACACATGTGTGTTCAGTTCCCTCGACCACCAGTTGAGTGTCGAGCTTGCAACATGATGGGGAATATGCAAAGGTTTTGTAGGAACCCTCAAAAAAATTTCATGGATGGAGGATCGAGGCTGATGAAAAGTGTAGGTAGGGGTCGATTACCATATACCAGGTAGGCAGTTGGAGTTCCACTGGTTGTAGCGGTCAAGGGGGAGGACATGGTACTCTGAGATAAGAGTAACCATATCAGTAGGGTAGTACAACACTAAGAACTCAAACCAAAGCCCAAGGAATAGGGAAATGTCAACTTCATATTGTCTATCCAGTCCCTAGAGTTGGAGAGGTCGGGCCATCAACAATTCGAGGTATGATCATTGTAGCTTCTATCATTCCTAGTTATTTATTTGATACAGGTGGCTCACATTATTTTACATCACCCAGATTTTTGAGTGAGTTGGGCCTAGTGGTAGAACATATGTGTGTGGTTATGTCAATTGATACACCGTTAGTGGTGCGAGCATAGAATATCTGGAAGTGTAAGGAGTGTTCCCTCAAGTTTAGTTGGTACTATTTTCTATGGGACTTGTTTATGCTAGAGATGTCAGGTTTTGAACTAATATTGGGGATGGATTTTCTAGTGCTTTACTATGCCCATATTTAATACTACCACCATAGGGTAAAGTTTACATCCATGGAGAGGAATTATTAATTTCACCATGGGGAATGGGATATCTGAGCGGGCAGCGTACGGTCAGTCTGTTAGTAGTTGGGTGAACTCATATCCCAAGTGTCATCTCTTATTCTTGATGATGGATTAGTTGAGTAGTTTGTCTTTCCTCTTGTGGTGGATCATTTTTAGGATGTGTTTCCTGATAACTTCTCAGGGTTTCTTCCCAAAATTGATGTTGAGTTCACGATAGAGTTGTTACCGGGTGTAGAACCAGTTTCCATCCCACCTTATATAATGGCACCATAAGAACTCCAAGAACTTAAAACTAAGTTGGATGAATTATAATTCAATGGGTTTATTCGTCAGAGTATGTCACCTTGTGGATATCCAATGTTGTTTTCCAAGAATGGTGATGGATCCTCATGGTTTTTTTCAATTATAAGAGGTTGAATGAGATGACATTTAAGAATTGATACCATATTCCATGAATCGATGATATTTTTGACTAGTTGAGAGGTGATTATGTACTCTCAAAGATTGAATTGATATTGGGGGTGATTCCTTATGATATACCCTAAACTGCATTCAGAAGAAGGTATGGGTTTTATGAGTTTTTCATTATGTCATTCGGTTTAAAGAATGCACCAGTAGTGTTTATGTCTCTAATGAACCAGATCTTTCACCCATACCTGGACTAGTTTGTAGTTTTTTTGTGTATGAAATCTTAGTGTACTCTAAGACTCATTAAAATCATTCCAAACATATTGACATCATCCTAAGTACACAAAAGAGAATAGGTTATATGCAAAGATATCCAAGTGTTATTTCTGGATTGACAAGGTACATTTCTTGGGTCACGTCATCTCCAAGAAAGGTGTATTTGTGGACCTAGAGAATGTGAAAGTCATTGTATCTTGGGAGTATCCCAAGAATGTTTTTTATGTCCAAATTTTTATAGTTTTGGCTAGATATTATCAAAGGTTCATCAAAGAATTTTCCCATTTGGCAGCACCCCTCTTGGGCTTAACCAAGGGAATCAAGTTTGAATGGTCCAGGGATGTGATAATTATTTCTATGAGTTGAAGAAATAGTTAACTACCACACAAATTATGATCTTACCCATGATAGGTAAGTATTATACCTTGTTTTTTGATGCGTCTAGTGATGTTCTTGGGGAAATGTTGATATAGAATGATTGATTTGTGGTGTATGGGTCATGAAAGTTAACTAATAATTAAGGAAACTACCCCACACATGATCTTTAATTGGTAGTGGTGACTTATTTCTTATACTGTTGGTGGAATTATTTTTTGTGAGAGGGGTTTACCGTGTATACCGATCATAAAATCCTAAACTACATATTCTCCTAGCATGATTTGAATCTTCAGTAGTGAAGATGGGTTGAGTATATGTTGCCCTTTGATTTCAAATTGGAATATATACCATGAAATGGAAATAGTGTTGCGGATTCCTTAAGCCAAAAGAATCAAAATTAGGTGATTCAAGAATCCAGTTTTGAGTGGAGGATGATGACATTGTTTGTTGAGATGCATCTGGAGGTATAAGATGGGTGAGGAAAACGACCCTTGAATCCTTGGCAGTTGACTCTACCTTTCTGAGTCAGTTTAAGGAAAGATAGTATGAGGATCTAGAGTTTTTTTCCCTAAGGGAAGGTCTTGAAGGGGGGATTCACCTTTCGGTTGGACTGTTGGTGTCGATTAGATCGTTTATGTTCATGGTCGTGTTTTTGTTCCTACTTTTATGTGGGAAGAGTTGATTCATGAGTTCCATGATTTGAAATCTTCATTACATCCTAGTGTGATAAGAATGTATCATGGCCTTCATAGGTAGTATTATTGTCCAGGGATAATGAAATAGGTTGCAGGTTTCATGATTTGATGTTAAACCTATCAGCAGGTTAAGTATGAACATCAGTGACCAAGTGGTTTGTTACAATCATTTCCCATTTAGGAATGGAAATGGGATGATGTTACAATGGACTTTGTGGTGGGTCTTACAGGGAAGCCTCAGAAGAATGATACAATCTGGTTAGTTGTAAATCAGTTGACCAAGGTGGAACATTTCTTACCGATCGGAGAGACCTTCACCATTGACCAGTTGGTTGAATTGTATGTTTAGGATATAGTACAATTGCACGAGGTACCATGGACTATAGTTTCATATCGTGATTCATGGTTTACTTCACACTTCTGGAAGGGTTTACATAAAGAACTTGGTACCAAGGTGTTTTTTATTATGGATTTCCACCTGTAGACAGAAGGACAATCATATCTGTTGGTCGGAGTGGTTTACTCAAGAGGGGGGGTGAATTGAGTACCAATTAAAATTTCTATATTTAAAAGCAGTGTCTTAAAGACCCCCAAATATAATAAAAAATTAAACTGTAGTGAATTTATATTAATGTAGAGATTCTGTTAGGTTCTCAAGGGATTGATTAATTCCCAGTTAATCAACACAGGAGTGCGTGATTATCTTTTGAAACTAACTTACTAATCTACACTTAACATAAACACTTGCTAATTTAATTATCAAAGTAATCTTTAAAAACAGTATTGGTTTTAAAGTGATTAGCAGCGGAATAAAACTTTGAAATAGATGGCACAACAATGTAACCAAGAGGTTCAGTCTCAAGCCGAGACTTAGTCCTCTCAAAAGTTTATATAAAAAATGATCCACACCCTGGATCGGGGTTCAACAGTTTACAACTGTCCAGGTCCAAGACCTCTACCACTGTTCTTCGTGGGAAACAGTACAACAGCAACCAGCTGTCCAGGTCACACACGACCTCTACCACAGTTCTTCGTGGGAAAGAAAGAATGAAAGAGTTTTGTAAGGATTTACAGATCCTTCAGTTTGAGTACAGGAGACAGTGTATGTGTTAGATATAGCAGATAACACACACTGCTCGAAATGAATGGTAATAAATCACAGAACAAGAGATGTAGAGTTTAGAGATGGTTCTGGTGATTTCAGTATAGCTCTGGACTCCTTTGGATTCGATTAGAAGTGAGTCTGAGTCCTCTTCTCGTTTCTGTTGAGAAACAGAGTGTCGTATGCTCCAGGTTCACAGGTGGTGAGAATGTAGTCGATGAAGTTCTTCTTGTATGCACAGAACACTTCTCGAGTATGCTTGATTGTCTATGAGCTTCTCTGTGTTCCTCTTGTGCTTGTGTCGTTTTTGGTATATTGGATGCACCGCACTTTTCTGGTTCGCTTCTTGTTGTTTGTTTTCTTCACACGTTCGCATCTTTCTGGTATGTAGTCTTCTCGTATTTATCTCCCATCAGGGGACATAAAAGATTTCTTTTCAGCAGGTACGAGGTACGGGTTCCTGACATCCGACAACCTTTATCAGATATTTGACAAATCATTAAAATGTATGATATGACCGTTAGATAGATTAAACATAGGAAATAAATAAATTCAAACAGTGAGTTGAGTGATCGGTAGGTAATCAGCATCGGTAGCTTGAACATCGGTAGCTTGAACATCGGTAGCTTGAACATCGGTAGCTTGAACATCGGTAGCTTGAACATCGGTAGCTTGATGTCATTAGTTGCTTTGACTCTATCGGTGGCTCTATGCGTCGGTTGGTACATGCTTGTATCAATGACTGTTTATCGGTAGCTCCATGCGTCGGTAGCTTCATGCATCGGTAGGTCCATGTATCGGTGGTTGTGAGTCTATCAGTAGCTTCGTCCATCAGTGACTTATTCCATCGGTAGCTATTTATACTTACACCGGTAGCTCTACGTTTGTATCGGTAGCTGTATTTATAAGTACATCGGTAACTCTGTGTTAAGTCTATCGGTAGCTGTCTGTCGGTAGACTGAGTCTATCGGTAGACTGGTTACCGGTAGCTCTTTATCAGTAGCTATAGGCAGATTACTTATCTGTTTTATGCAGAACACATCCGATTGTGTTAGAATCAATTTATAACTTGTATGAACATGGATAAATGATGATTAACATATTTCAAAGACTATTTTAAAGATTATTATTGGTTTGATCATAGATTTAAAAGAATTAAAGTATAGATCAATGATACTTAACAATATCACATAAAATGAAAACATAATTGGGATTTTCAACACAAATAAATACATGATTGAGATTATCAAAACAGGTGAGGTCAACAATCTCCCCCTTTTTGATAATCACAATTTATGATATTGGCATTTAACATAGTGAAAATATAACAGTAAAGAGTATAATACTGAATTCAATTTTCTCAGAGAAAACAGCATCAGAGATAATATAAATAGTATGATATAGACATAAGTTATCAGAGGTAAAAAAAATAAGGTACTATATAGACATAAGGTATCAGAGATAAAAATGGAAACAAAACAAAGGATAATGTGTTTCCCCTTATGCCTTATTTTTCTCCATTGAAAATATTTCTCATTTTGTTCTCCTCCTTATTCTCGCATAAAAAGTTTCTCCCCCTCTCTTATTGTTCTCCCCCTTTGTGATAATCAAAAAGTGGGAAAGCATATATAGATATATATATATAGGAGAGAAATAAAACAAAGAGAAGTAAAAAGTGTTCTGTATTATAGTAGTCAAAAAGTACAACAAAAACTGATTACAAAGGAATTCCTATCAAAAAGCTTGGCCACTGGTTCAATCCGCATCTGCAATGTGAGATTTTCCTTTGGGATCAGAAGGATGCTCGGGTGGTGAGGATTCAGGTGAAGGTTTGGGAATGCCAGAAAAGATTAAAGGAGGCTGGGCCACTGACACAGAGTCAGGCTTGTAAATTGAAGATTTTTGGGTAATCATTGGTTTGAGGCTTTGAATGGCTTGAACAGGAGTCATCTGGACTGAGGAAGCAGCTGAGGCAGAAGCAGGCAAAGCAGGAGGGATGATGAATGGTCTAGCATCAACATGCAAGAAGGGCAGCAGCAGATTTCTAAAATCCATAATAATTCCCCCTCCTCTTTCCATAGCAGAGATGAAATCATCTTTGTTCTCCATGAATTTCTCTAAGGCAGGAGTCAATTCTCTTAGCTTGCTCACTTGTTCTCTGAAGGCTTGAGTGACTGGAGGGAGCTTCATGTGTTCCAACATTAGCTTGAAGTGGTGTTCGAGTTGATGCTTGGTGAAAATTTTGGAGAAGTAGTAGTCCACTTTGCTTTTTATGGCTTCTTGAGAGGCAGAGGCTTCTCTCATAAAATCTTGAACTATCTTCATGATTTCTCTGGCAGAATCTCTTGTAGAAAGCACCACTCGGCTTAACTCTGATGAGTCCCCAGAACCACTGGTTGAAATAGAACCAATCTCCTCCTTCAATAGTGCTCGAACTGAGTTCATATCAACTGATGGTTTGGATGTGAGAGGGCCAAGAGAGAAGGAAACAGTTTCTTTAAAATTCTTTGACAAACCACTGATTAGGCTTTGAACTTGAGAGTCTTGTAATTGAACATGATCCTTCACTGAGGTTTTGAAACTTTCAAACACTGAGACAAACTGGCTGACTACACTCTTCACATAGGCTAGGTCCTTGTCAGCTTGAGACTTGGAGCTCATATAGGAATCCAAAGCAACCACTGATGTCTTGAGAGCTTCCAGATCAGCTTCGATTCTTGAAGACTGAGTCTGGAATTCTTTCACTTCTTCCATAAGCTCAGACATAAAGGAAGATAAATTACAAGCCAGAGATAGCTCGAAGGATCTCTCTAGCACTTTCATTTATTCATAAAAGATTTCCTTCATCTCAGCAACTGAAGCACTGAATGATTCTTTTATCTCATCCTTCATGGATTCAAGATCTGATTTGGAGACAAAATCACTTGAGACAACTACAGCAGATCCCCTTGCTGAGGCCAAATTAACTACAGAAGTAGTCATTATTGAATTGATTGAGGATGCAAGAGAGGTTTCCATTAGCTTCACTTCTTCAACAAAACTGGATTTGAGGTCCTCTTTCAGCTTAGTCAAATCATGAAATCTGACCACATCGTCTGGCAACAACTCAGCAGCAAGATCATAATTGGTCTTTGGTCTATCCACAGACATCTCGTTGTCAGAATCTGGATAATCCAATCCACAGACTATAAACCCTGGGTCTTCTACCCAGTCTCCAATCTCAACAGCTACTGTAACATTTCCAAGCACAGACTGATGCTCCCCCTCAATGGGTGCATTCTCATGTGTCACAACAGCCTTTTCTGCTGGCCGTTCTTCATCAGAATCTCCTACCACAAGTTCTACAGGTGCAGCATCTAGAAGATCTTCTGATACAGGTACAGCTTCTTCAGCAACAGGTATACCTGAGTTTCCAATTAAGGGACTCATACTTAACCTACCAGAAGCAGGCGATTCAGATGCATTCTCCTTTTCCTCTTCTTCTTGGTGAGGTACAGACTGGTCTTCCTCATAAGTAGGCAAAACTTCCTCTACTTTTCCTTTCCTAGAATAGACCAATTCTGCAACAGGACTTGGGGGCAAGTCTGGATCTCCTCCAACATCCATAGGAGTTTCTTCTTCTTCTTCTTCTTCTGTCTCATCACTATAAGCAGGTTCCTCTTCATCAGGTCTTAGACTCGGATCTCTCATATCCTTTGGTCTTGAGGGATAATCCACAGGATTAAACCTATCATAGATTTTCTGATCATCACTGACCCATTCTCCCTTCCATGGGTTCCAGTTAATTTTCATATACTTGCAGACAGTCGAGGTGATGCAGAAATTGTTCTTGACTACAACTGTCTCATCCTGAGACTCAGCTATTTCTTTCACTTTTATCATCACTGAAATCAGCTTGGCAAAGAACAGAGCATTGGTCTTTGACTTTGGTCTAATCATGTCTTCCATTTGAAGCATCAACAATCTGCACAGATTGACTTTTACACCATGTCTTAGCAAATGAAGAAGATAGATATCTTGATATCTCAGATTTGAAAAATCTCCTCTCCTCGGTATCAACACATGCTGAACAAATTTGAAAAGCAGTCGATTCTCTCCATCCATTTCAGCAGCAACCACTTGCCTTTGATTTCCATTACCAGTCAGTTCTTGTAAGGCGGTCTCATAATCAAAAATGTCACTACTAGGTGGCATTGCTCTTGATACATACCCAGAGACACCTTCATGTGGTACTTTTAAACTCTCAGCCCACTCTACTGAAGAAAAAGACATCTCTTTTCCATTTACAAAAGAGCTTACCCGATTCTCATTCTTAGACTTCTCAAAGGTTACAAACTCATAGAACTGCTTTACCAACTTCGGGTAGTATGGGCCATTGTTATTCGAGAAACAATCCACCCATTTTTGGTCTTCCAGAATCTCGAGCACTAAGGATTTGCTAGGCAGTAGCCATTCCACGCACAGTTCCTTCTCGATTACTATGTCTCTATTCTGCAAGTGAGGATTCACTGGTCGCCTTCCCGATCTAGTTTTGACTTCACTAACACTGGCTTTATGTTGTGTCTTCTGCTTCTTAGCATTTGGTTCTGCACTTTCATCTCTGATGATAGGAAGCTTGGTTTTTGCCATCGCGGGTTTAGGGTTCTTGGTCGATTTGGGTGCTAAGGTTCGAAGGTGAGAGATTTTGAGCTCGGTGAGGTAAGAAGTGGCTTAGACTTAGTTTTATCATTTAGGAATTCCAAATAAACGATTAAAATAGAGTAATAAAATAAAATAAAATGATTTGTATTCTTGGCGGCAGACAGAAGTTTTAAACTTTGCATCGGTGTGAGTTAATCATTGGTGAGAAAAACAAATCGGTGAGAGTTGTATATCGGTGAGAATTTCTACGTCGGTGAGAAACTTACATCGGTGAGCTTTTTCACGTCGGTGAGAATTTCACATCGGTGAGGATTTTCACGTCGGTGAGGATTTTCACATCGGTGAGGATTTTCACACCGGTTGTGATTAAACATTCCCAGTTCATGTCTTATGAAACTTAGCCTATCCGAACTTAAAGGTTTAGTGAAAATATCAGCCAATTGATGTTCAGTGCCAATAAATTCAAGAGAAATATCACCTTTTTGATAGTGATCTCTTAGGAAATGGTGTCTTACATCTATGTGTTTGGTTCTAGAGTGAGATACAGGATTCTTAGAGATGTTTATTGCACTGGTGTTATCACAGTTGATTGAAACATGTTTAAAAACATATCCATAGTCCAAAAGAGTGTGTTTCATCCACAGAATTTGTGCACAGCAACTACCAGCAGCTATATATTATGCTTCAGCAGTAGATAATGCAACCGAGTTCTGTTTCTTACTACACCAAGAAACTAAGGATTTTCCAAGCAAATGACATGTTCCTGATGTGCTTTTTCTATCTAACTTACAACCAGAAAAGTCAGCATCTGAATAACTCATTAACTCAAAGGATTGTCCTTTTGGGTAAAACAAACCTAAGTTAACCGTGTGTTTGAGATATTTGAAAATTCTTTTGACAGCAAGCAAATGAGATTCTTTTGGGTTAGCTTGAAATCTAGCACACATACACACACTAAACATAATATCAGGTCGACTAGCAGTAAGATAAAGTAAACTACCAATCATACCTCTGTAATTTGTTTGATCAACTGGTTTCCCAGTTTCATCTGCATCCAATTTACAGGTAGTACTCATAGGAGTTTCACTTTCCTTGATACTATCCAGACCAAAACGTTTTAAAAGATCCTTTGTATATTTACTTTGATTCAAAATAATACCATTTTCATTTTGAAATACTTGAAATCCAAGAAAGTACTTAAGCTCTCCCATTAAGCTCATTTCAAATTCATTTTGCATACTTTTTGAAAAATCAGTACATAAAGAGTGTTTAGAAGATCCAAAAATAATATCATCAACATATATTTGTACAACTAAAACATCTTTAGAAATTCTTTTAATAAAAAGAGTTGGATCAGCAATCCCTTTGGTAAAACCTTTTGAAATAAGGAAATTGCTAAGTCTATCATACCAAGCTCTTGGAGCTTGTTTTAAACCATACAAAGCTTTAGAAAGTTTAAAAACATGATTTGGAAAATGGGGGTTAGCAAATCCAGGTGGTTGTTCTACAAAAACATCTTCAATTATAAAACCATTTAGAAATGCACTTTTTACATCCATTTGATATAACTTGAAATCCAGATGTGCAGCATATGCAAGTAAGATCCTAATGGCTTCTAGTCTAGCTACAGGTGCAAAAGTTTCCTCATAGTCTATGCCTTCTTCTTGACTATATCCTTGTGCAACTAGTCTAGCTTTATTTCTAACTATATTTCCAGATTCATCTACTTTATTTCTAAAAACCCATTTTGTGCCTATTGTCAAAGTGTCCTTGGGTCTGTCAACTAATTCCCAGACTTTGTTTCTTTCAAACTGATTTAATTATTCCTGCATAGCTATTACCCAGAATTCATCATTGATAGCATCATTGATATTTTTGGGTTCCAGCTGTGAAAGAAAGGATTGATGTTCAACCTGGTTTCTTAGAGAAGCTCTAGTTTGTGTTCCTCTATCAATATTACCAACAACAGCTTCTAAAGGATGATTCTTTAGAATCCTCGTTGATCTAGTAAAGGTTGGACTAGAAATTTCAGGTTCATCTATAGGTTCGGGTTCAACAGAAGCAGATTCTGGAGAAAGTCCAGAACTGGATACTTTTATAACAGGTTCTTTAGATTTATCATTAAGGTCCAGAATAGACAAATCTTCTTCAAGATTTTCAAGAGAGGTTTTAGGCTCATGTGGATCAGTTTCATCAAACTTGATGTGAACAGATTCTTCCACACATTTGGTTTTCTTATTGAATACTCTATAGGCTTTACTTGAAATAGAGTAACCCAGAAAAATTCCTTCATCACTTTTGGAAGCAAACTTATCCAGATTATCTTTAGTATTCAGAATAAATACTTTGCAACCAAAAACTTTAAAGTAATTAACCTTAGGCTTTCTATTGTTCCACAATTCATAAGGGGTTTTCTTAAGAACTGGTCTAATCAAGACTCTATTAATAACATAACAAGCTGTATTTACAGCTTCAGCCCAAAAATAAATAGGCAGGTCATATTCATTGAGCATGGTTCTAGCAATTTCTTGAAGGGTTCGGTTTCTTCTTTATACTACACCATTCTGTTGGGGTGTTCTAGGGGCAGAGAAGTTATGAGTATAGCCATTGTGTGAGCAATAAGATTCAAAATCTTGATTTTCAAACTCACGACCATGATCACTTCTCAGGGTCTTAATCGTAAGTCCACTAAGGTTCTCTACAGACTTGGAGTATTTGACAAAGTAAGAACAAGCTTCACTTTTGTGAGCTAGAAAATATACCCAAGTATATCTAGAAAATTCATCTACAAAAACATAAACATAGTGCTTCCCATTTAAACTAGAAACTCTTGATGGTCCAAACAAATCCATGTGAACCAATTCAAGTGGTTGAGAAGTTGAAACTTCTTTCTTTGATTTAAAAGAAACTTTGTGTTGTTTTCCCTTTTGACAGGGGTTACACACTCTATCATTTGGGAATTCTAACTTAGGTAGATCTCTAACTAGGTTTTTCCTAGAAAGTTTTCTAAGTGAGTGAATGTTGCAATGTCCTAATCTTCTATGCCATAGCCAAGATTCTTTATGAAAAGCATTCAAACAATTAATATTCTGCTTAGCTAAAGAATTCAGATTAACAGCATAAACATTTTCATTTATTAAGGCAGAAAATACCAAAACATTCTTAGAATCAAAAACTTTGCAAGAATCATTTTCAAATTTAACATGAAAACCATCATCACATAACTGAGAAATACTTAATAGATTGTATTTAAGGCCATCAACAAATAAAACTTTAGAAATCAAAATTGAATCAGTGTTACCAATCTGTCCTAGGCCGATGATTTTCCCTTTTGAGTTATCACCAAAGGTGACAAAGCCTCCATCAACTTTTATTAAACTCTTGAAACAAGAGAAGTCTCCTGACATATGTCTTGAACATCCACTGTCCAAATACCATGTCTCTTTATAGGAGCTCTTTAAGAAAGTTCCCTACAAAACAGATTTAGATGGGAGATGATTTTGGTACCCAGATTTTCTTGGGTCCAGACAGGTTAGCCAATAACACTTTAGGTACCCATATTTGTCTAATGGGTCTCATATAATTTGTAGAATTGACATGCTTTGAAAGATAAACTTTATTAGATCCATAGCTATGTATATAACTGGTTGAAACATATGAAGTTCCAAAATTACCTTCATTCTTTCCAGATTTAGAAATGAACCTAGTTTTAGCAATTTTCCTTTGTCCAGGTTGGTATCCTATACCAGTAGTATATTTAGGTGCTACTTGCTTTCCTAGCATCTGTGTTAGAGTATTCTTTCCATTGGTGAACTTCTCTAAGTTTTTTCTAAGTTGCTCATTTGACAGTTTCAGTTCTGTATTTTCTTTTAAAAGTTGAGCATTTTTCTCTTTTTCAATAGTGAGTTCGGTTTTAACTGTAGTGGTGAGAGCATGCTGTTTCTTTAATGACTTGTATTTATCCTTAAGTTCATTACATGTCTCTTCCAGCATATCACAATATTCAAACAGTTCATATTTAGACATGTTATCACCTTCAGAATCATCTCCAGAATAATATGAATTTGAAGCAGGAGTTTCAGCAGTTACCTCAGAAGTGTTTGCCATAAAGCACATGTTGGCTCGATTCCTTTCAGAGTCTGAAGATTCAGCTTCACTTGTGCTGTCTTCTGAAGCACTCCAAGTAGCCTTCATAGCTTTCTTAAACTTATTGTCCTTATATTCATATTTCTTTTTATATTTCAGCTTTGGACAGTCGGCTTTAATGTGTCCTTTTCTCTTGCACTCATAGCAGACAACATCATCTGATTTGTCATTCTTCTTCCAGTCCTTTTTCCATTTGCCTTGGTGATCATACTTACCCTTATAATTTGTTTTTCTGAAGAACTTCTTTTTCCTATAAAATTTCTTAAATCTTCTAGCAATGTGAGCCATCTCAGCATCACTGTCAGAATCACTTCCACTGTCTTCACAACTTGAACTTTCAACTACAGCTTGAAGCTTTTCCTTGTCCTTATTCTTTGAAGTTAAGGATTTGAAAGCAACAGACTTTCTTGCAGGTTCATTTTCTTCCTCTTTGTTCACTTTAAGCTCTTCTTCATACATCATCAGCTTGCCAATTAGTTCCTTGACAGGTAGAGCAGCTATGTCACATGATTCTCTGATTGAGACAGATGTGCCTCTCCATCTATCAGGTAGACATCTCAAAATTCTCATAATTTGTTCCTTCGATGAGACATCCTTTCCCAGTGAAATCATTGTATTGAAAATTTCATTGAACCTGAGATACATGTCAGAAATGGGTTCGTCAGGCTTCATTTTAAAATTATCATACTTGATAGTATAATTGTTCAATCTCATTTCTTTCACATTAGTTGTTCCTTCATGAGAAACAGCTAAGGTATCCCAAATTTCAAAAGCAGTTTTACATGCAGAAATTCTATTAAACTCTTCATCTCCTAGAGCACAATACAAGGCATTCATAGCTTTACAGTTGTTATTGTAAGCAGTCTTTGTAGGTTCATCCCAAGTAGATCTAGCAGTAGTAGGAATTTTGTATTCTGATTCAATAGCAGTCTAAATGTCAAAACCTATGCTTTCTAGATGGATTTTCATTTTCAGTTTCCACTGAGCATAATTAGTTCCATTTAAGAAAGGTGGCCGGTTAGTAGCAGCACCCTCAAGTCTATTGTCCATGATGGTAAAATTTTAAAGAGATAAAAATTTAGAAATAACAGAAATTTTAAGAACTTTAAAATACAACTAAAATCACAGTTCAAAAGCAGAGTACTTTTAGAAAGTATTTTGACCCTCTGATACCAAGTGTTGGTCGGAGTGGTTTACTCAAGAGGGGGGGTGAATTGAGTACCAATTAAAATTTCTATATTTAAAAGCAGTGTCTTAAAGACCCCCAAATATAATAAAAAATTAAACTGTAGTGAATTTATATTAATGTAGAGATTCTGTTAGGTTCTCAAGGGATTGATTAATTCCCAGTTAATCAACACAGGAGTGCGTGATTATCTTTTGAAACTAACTTACTAATCTACACTTAACATAAACACTTGCTAATTTAATTATCAAAGTAATCTTTAAAAACAGTATTGGTTTTAAAGTGATTAGCAGTGGAATAAAACTTTGAAATAGATGGCACAACAATGTAACCAAGAGGTTCAATCTCAAGCCGAGACTTAGTCCTCTAAAAAGTTTATATAAAAAATGATCCACACCCTGGATCGGGGTTCAACAGTTTACAACTGTCCAGGTCCAAGACCTCTACCACTGTTCTTCGTGGGAAACAGTACAACAGCAACCAGCTGTCCAGGTCACACACGACCTCTACCACAGTTCTTCGTGGGAAAGAAAGAATGAAAGAGTTTTGTAAGGATTTACAGATCCTTCAGTTTGAGTACAGGAGACAGTGTATGTGTTAGATATAGCAGATAACACACACTGCTCGAAATGAATGGTAATAAATCACAGAACAAGAGATGTAGAGTTTAGAGATGGTTCTGGTGATTTCAGTATAGCTCTGGACTCCTTTGGATTCGATTAGAAGTGAGTCTGATTCCTCTTCTCGTTTCTGTTGAGAAACAGAGTGTCATATGCTCCAGGTTCACAGGTGGTGAGAATGTAGTCGATGAAGTTCTTCTTGTATGCACAGAACACTTCTCGAGTATGCTTGATTGTCTATGAGCTTCTCTGTGTTCCTCTTGTGCTTGTGTCGTTTTTGGTATATTGGATGCACCGCACTTTTCTGGTTCGCTTCTTGTTGTTTGTTTTCTTCACACGTTCGCATCTTTCTGGTATGTAGTCTTCTCGTATTTATCTCCCATCAGGGGACATAAAATATTTCTTTTCAGCAGGTACGAGGTACGGGTTCCTGACATCCGACAACCTTTATCAGATATTTGACAAATCATTAAAATGTATGATATGACCGTTAGATAGATTAAACATAGGAAATAAAGAAATTCAAACAGTGAGTTGAGTGATCGGTAGGTAATCAGCATCGGTAGATTGAACATCGGTAGCTTGAACATCGGTAGCTTGAACATCGGTATCTTGAACATCGGTAGCTTGATGTCATTAGTTGCTTTGACTCTATCGGTGGCTCTATGCGTCGGTTGGTACATGCTTGTATCAATGACTGTTTATCGGTAGCTCCATGCGTCGGTAGCTTCATGCATCGGTAGGTCCATGTATCGGTGGCTGTGAGTCTATCGGTAGCTTCGTCCATCAGTGACTTATTTCATCGGTAGCTATTTATACTTACACCGGTAGCTCTACGTTTGTATCGGTAGCTGTATTTATAAGTACATCGGTAACTCTGTGTTAAGTCTATCGGTAGCTGTCTGTTGGTAGACTAAGTCTATCGGTAGACTGGTTACCGGTAGCTCTTTATCAGTAGCTATAGGCAGATTACTTATCTGTTTTATGCAGAACACATCCGATTGTGTTAGAATCAATTTATAACTTGTATGAACATGGATAAATGATGATTAACATATTTCAAAGACTATTTTAAAGATTATTATTGGTTTGATCATAGATTTAAAAGAATTAAAGTATAGATCAATGATACTTAACAATATCACATAAAATGAAAACATAATTGGGATTTTCAACACAAATAAATACATGATTGAGATTATCAAAACAGGTGAGGTCAACAATATCATACTATTTAGGTACTAGAGGACATGTTGAGGTCATGTGTCCTAGATTTTGGTGGATCTTGGGAGAATCACTTGGTTATTATTGAGTTCACTTACAAAAATAGTTACCAAGTGACAATTCAGATAGCATTATATAAGTCACTCTAAGGGATACCATCTTGATCTTCATTGTGTTGGATGGAGGAAGGGGAATCAGAGTTTTTGGGATTGAGTCTCGTATAGGAAATGTCGGAAAAAATTCAGTTGATTCCGAAGAATATAGCTACAGCTCAGAGTAGGAAATATATGTACATGGATCGGCATCATCTACATCTTGAGTTTATATTTAGTGATCATGTGTTTCTTTGGGTGTCACCTAGGTTGGATCACTGTAGGATTCATAAACAAGGTAAGTTGTCACCCAGGTATGTGGGGTCGTTTGAGATTGTGGAGAGGATCAGACTGATGGAATATCAATTGGATCTTCCACAAAGGTATAGTGGAATGCATGATTTTTTTCATGTGTCATGGATTTAGTAGTATCACCCTAACCCATCTCATTTTATTGATGTTGATGATGTTGATCATGAGGCTGATGAATCCATTAATGAAAATCATGTTCGTATTTTGATCATAGTGATAAAGTCTTATAGGGAAATATAGTGCATTTGGTTCAAGTGTTATGGAAGAATGGAAATGTTCAGAAAGAAATATGGCATAGGGATACAGATATCTGGGCCTAGTATCTTGGTCTCTTTACTTTAAAAGCTTAATGATTATTGGGAGTTTAGCTTGGGGATGAGTCGTTATAAGGTGGGGAGCTTTTAAGATCCTGGACTTCCTTTGAGGTATGTTCCTATTTAATTTTTGTTTTAAGTATCTCTATTCTGGTTAAAACGATGTTTTTTTAGTGTAAGTGGAGTATTAGGGGTCTCCTGGGGTTTCAAGACATGAAAGAAGAAAAAAATTGTCCATACATTCCATATTTCACGATTGGCGCATGGTTAGTAAAAATTGTGCACCCCAACCATGCATTCCTAGAGGAGGGGTGCATGGTTTTGAGAAACCATGCAAGGGGGAGTCCAAACCATGTGGGATTGGATAGATCCATCCTTCATGGTTAGTGTACAATTTTCCAAACCATGCGGGCTCCCCAAAAAATTGTGCAACTTGACCCCCTTTTGGACAGAGGGTGGAGCACGATTGGAACATAGTTTGGAAAACCATGCGGCCAAACCGTGCACCCCTTTAAAAGTAGGTTTTTACATTTTTAACCTCTCGGGCCTTAGGTGTTATAAATATAGATTTTCTTCCATTATTCCTCCAACATCCCTAGTGATGATCCGATACACCCTGGGTTTTCAAGGGATTGATATCCCTCATTTCTAGTCCATTTAGATCATCTTTGGTTGCAAATAAAATCTCCAGGTGAGTCTAACACTCCTACTACATCTCTTTTTTGGATTATTTATTGTATATCCATTCGTCTTATGAATCTCTAAAACCCTATTTTTTCAGCAGATCTTAGTTGGGGCTTCGAAGGATGTTTGAATCTGAATCAAAGGGTTGGTTTAAGCGAGTGTTCATCTTCAGAATCTAGGTAGGTGGTCTACAATGTAGGTTCTGAGCGCAGCGGAAGCACAGTTGGGCCGGCACCCAACATTAATGTTTACCGTGATCAATGATTATTCTGAGATCAATACGATGATGAACTCCAGTCTCCATGGAATAGAATCAAAGATTTAGATAAAGAAGGAAGAGGCCTTAAACCTTTAGAGAGAATCTTTCACATCATGTTTATAATTAATTTAATTAATTTCATAAAGAAAATAATAACTTGATCTTCGGTATTTTCTTCATTGATGATGTTGATCGTCCGGAATGACCCTTCCAGATTATCTTGTTGCGCTTGTAAGGATCCAAACTAGAATCCCTATAGCGGTGATCTACATTGTGCTCTGATGGCCTCTGATCAACACAGCTCGTTCTCTAGGTGCTAGCATGGTGAAGTGAGTGTCTTGTGTTGTTCATTCTGGATCACTTGTTCTTCAGCCTTGAAGAACGTCTCTCATTCTTGAGAGGGATGGTAAGAGGATTCGAGAGAGAAATTTTTTAGCTCAACAATTCTCAATTCATCGGGTGTGCAATTCGGTGTTGTGTGGTGTCTGGCACAATAGGTGTACTTGTCTATTTATATGGATGAAACTTCATTTATAATATTTAATTTCATAATATAAATTAAATACATTCCTATACATAGAGAAAACCCATGCTCATAATAATAATACTGCATCATTATTTATGGTGCGCCAACTTGCGCAAAATTTAATTATAAATAAAATTCTACGTCACTAAATAATAGTAGTGTCATTATTATTTTAACTTGTTCCAAATTGTTAAATAATTATTTACCGTCTTGCAAATAATTATTTTACTGCCAGACTGGCCTTGGTCCACTCGAACTCCACTTCCATTTATTGAACACTCGAATAAATAAATAAATAAATTATTTTATTAAATAAATATTTAGTAAATGTTCAATAAAATAAATAAATATATTTTATTTAATTTATGCATTAATTTTAACTTGAATAAAATTATTCCATGGTATTGAGAATAATATTTATTTCATTAATTAAATTCAAATATAATTTAACCAAGACCACCAAAAACACTTAGTGTGTGACCCTATAGGATTCTTTCTCATTGGCATTAGGCAGGCTTGCCTAAAGTCCAAAGAATAATTTCTAAAAATGGGTCAAGGAACCCAAGAGAAAGAACGTAAAGCCACAACAACGATATCTACATATGAACGCTCACTAGTTAATATAATCCCTTTATCTCAATATCTCATCAAGCAGGTTTCATAATAGTGTTATCAACCTTTATGCTTGATACGTCGTTCTTTGACTACTTAAAATAAACTCGTTGTTACACCATGGCCATGGAATTTCATGCAACGGTTCTATTTCAATCAATGGACTGAGATATCAACTTTCATAAATGGAAGGTACAAATCCTTCCTCAACATACCCATTAATAACATGCCACTTGTGATGCACCCAACGTACCCTACTTCCAGCCAATGGTCTGTGTGACAGTTTTCATCATTAAATCAAAGTGTGTGAGTCATGACACGTATTAATGAAAATATTAAATTCTAAGGATCATTACACATGCTCGTAGGTAAATATTTTATGACACCAAAACATGCGAAATTTCTACCAGTGGGTATGTTCTCAGAATATCATGTCTTGGAGATTACCAAGTGTGAACTTCATGAGAGGAAGTATGATCTTATTACGAGTAATTGCACCTAACATTATGCGTGTTATGTGTCCCATCATAATATGTCATCCAACCATAGAAATATATTTAAGAATATTGGTATATCATTTCAAGTTTCTCATCATAGCGGGGAATTTCCATGACCTTATCAATGCAACAAATACTCTAGGACATTATTGCATCATAGTCATTCAGAACAATGAACAATATGTAATAATATGTTTAATATTTAAATACATTAAATATCCATGTAATCAAAGTACAACCAGTTGGTTCTAGGACACCAACTCTTACAAACTCTCATTTGGACTAGAGCCAACTGAATACGACTTTCAGTCTACTAGACCTCACATGGTGTTCATGTTTCTGCTGAGTTAAGGCTTTAGTCAAGGGGTCTTCCACATTGTCTTTCATGGAAATACTACTAACTTAAACTTCACCTCTCTGAGAAAAATACCTCAAGAGATGATACTTCTAAAGTATGTGCTTCGTCCGCTGATGTGACCTTAGATATTTTTCATGAGTTGCCGCTACAGTCTTATTATAGTACAGTGTGATGGGATATTTACTGCTAGGTATCACATCCAGCTCCTGGAAAAATCTTTACATCCAAACTTCTTCTTTAGAAACCTCAGAAGATGCGATATACTTGGAATCTTCTATAGAATCTGTAACCACACTCTTCTTTGAGCTCTTCCAGCTCACAGCACCTATATTCAAAGTGAAGATGTATCCCATTTGTGACTTCATGTCATCTTGATCAGTCCAAAAACTAGCATCTGCATATCCTATGATAACTAGTTCTTCATATCCTCCATAAACCAGGAACATATCCTTAGTACACCTCAGATTCTTTAGGATAGTCTTGACTGCCATCTAATGGCAGTCACCTGGGTCAGCTTGATATCTTCCTACTACACTCAATGCGTAAGCGACATCCAACCTAGTATGTAGCATGGCATACATGACTGGCCCAATCTATGATGTGTATGGAGTCCTTGCCATTATCTTTCTTTCCTCATGTGCCTGATGACACATTTTCATGGAAATATGAATGCCATGTGATACTAGAAACAATCCCCTCATGGATTGTTCCATACTGAATCTCTTCAGTATCTTATCAATGTATGTACTTTGACTTAGGACCAACAATCTCTTGGATCTATCACAATAGATCTTGATCCCAAGAAAATATGCTACCTCTCCCAAGTCCTTCATAGAGATGAATTGATTCAACCATGCCTTAACAGAATGTAAGACTGGTATCTCATTTCCAATAAGTAATATGTCATCAACATATACTATTAGGAAAATAACTGCACTTCCACTAAACCATTTGTAGACACAAGGGTCACATTCATTCTTTATAAAATCAAATTTCCTTATAGATTCATCAAAACAAATGTTCCATGACCTGGATGCTTGTTTTACTCCATAAATGGATTTCTACAACTTACATACCTTATTGGCATACTTTGGAGTCATAAACCCTTCAGGTTGTGTCATGTAGACATCTTATTGATTGTTCCCATTAAGGAAGGCTATTTTGACATCCATTTTACAAATCTCATAGTCATGGTAAGTGGCAATGGTCAATATAATTCTAATGGATTTCAGCATTGCAACTGGTGAAAAGGTTTTGTCATAGTCAATGCCTTGAAACTATTTGAACCCTTTTGCAACCAGTCGTGCCTTATATGTGTTGTCTTGTCCTTCCATGTCTAGTTTCTTCTTGAATACCCGTTTGAAACTTATAGGATTTACATCAACTGGAGGATCTACCAAAATCCAGACTTGGTTTTGGTACATGGAATCCATTTCAGAATTCATGGATTCTTTCCACTTGGAAACATATGTGCCACTTACTGCTTCCTTGTAGGTTAAATTATCATTATTATCAACTAATAATGATTCACGATCCTCGGTAACTAGAAAACTGTACTATTGCGGTTCTCTAACCTCTCTTGTACTCCTATGCAGTTCTTGTGTCTCTGGAATAGTTTTTTCTTCCATGGGTCTTTGTGGAATCTTCTCTTGTACCAACTCTTGTATACCTTGAGCCTCAACTTCATCAAAGTCTATCTCGCTCCCACTATTTCTTTTGGATATGTTCTCCCTCTCAAGGAATATGGAGTTTCTTTCCATTATAACCCTTTTTTCTAAGGGGTTTTATAAGTAATATACCCTTTCTTCCTTGGGGTATCCTATAAAGGTACACTTTGTGCCTTGGGGTGTAATTTTGTTACCTGAAGAGGCCTTAACAAATACATCACTTCCCCACACATGTACATTAAATAACATGGCTTTCTTTCCACTCCAAAACTAATATGGAATACCTTTTATCAATTTATTTGGTACATGGTTTAGTATGTGTGTCGTTGTTTGTAACGCATATCCCCAAAAGGATAATGGAATACTCGCATAACTCATCATTGATCTCACCATATCCAGTAGGGTGAGGTTCCTCCTTTTTCTCACACCATTCTACTGGGGTTTATATGGAGGAGTGAGTTGGGATAGGATCCCAAACTCCCATAAGTAATCAATGATGTCTTGATTAAGATATTCTCTACCTTATTCTGAGTGGAGTTTCTTAATATTCTTACCAAGCTGGTTATCAACTTCATTCTTGTATTATTTGAACTTATCAACAGAATCTGACTTATACCTCATTAAGTAGATATATCCATATCTACTAAAATCATCAGTAAAAGTTATAGCGTTTGAGTACCCTCCCCTTGCTTCAACTTGAAATGGTTCACACACATCGGTATGAACCAATTCAAGAAGTTCTTTTTCCCTTTCACCTTTCCCACTAAATGGGGCTTTTGTCATTTTGCCTTATAAACTTGCATGACATATGCCAAGTGGTTTTAGTTCGAAAGAATATAAATATCCATCTTGATGTAACTTTGTCAAGCGTTTCTCTTTTACATGACTTAGCTGATGATGCTAAAGTTGGGTTTGGTATGATTCATGTGAAGTATCTTTGTTATCGATTGTCATTACTTGGTTTGTGTAATCCAACACGTAAAGACCGTGGTATAAATGTGCCCTACCAAAACAAATGATATCTTCGTAAAAGAAGAAATATTCATTTCCAAACATGAAAAAATCATCTGTATCTAATCTGGATATAGAAATAATGTTTTTAGTAACATACATCACATAATAACAACCCTTTAACACCAATATCATCCCAGTTGGCAACATGATGTGGTAGTCCCCGACAGCTATAGCAGCAAGTCTGGCTCCATTAGATGCTTGTAGATCTACCTACCCTTGGTCAATCTTCCTGAATCTACTTGGTTCCAGTATTTGGATACATATGTGATTACCACAATCTATATCTAATACCCAATTTTTAGAAATAGATAGATTGCATTCGATAACAAACACACCTAAATCTTCCCCTTGCTTCTTAGGATGTGTGCAATTATTCTTCCTATGGCCCTTCTTGCCACATTCAAAACAAATAGCCTCATATTCCCTTATCTCCCCTTTGATATTTCTTTTCTTGGAAGTCTGTGAAGAAGATTTGGGCTTAAAGCTCTTCACCTTCCCTTTCCTCTTATTCACCATAATGAAAGAAGGATTTTTGCGCTTCATTTCTTTGTCCACTTGGATAATGTGGATAAGAATATCAGATAGAGACTTCTCAATGTTGTTTATATTGAAATTGACAACAAATTTAGAGAATATATGAGGGATTGATGTGAGAATAAGATCGGTTCCCAATTCTTCGGGGAGTTTAGACCCTAGAACCTCTAGGCGCTCAATGTAGCCAATGAGCTTGAATAGATGAGGCCCAACTGGGGCACATTATCTAAGGTCACTCTGAAAGAGTGACTTCGATATCTTGAACCTTTCATGTCTTTCTCTCTCTTGGTAAAGACCACAGAAGTGCTCGATCATGCTATAAGAATCCATGTTTTCATGAGACTTCAGGAGCTCACTAGACATTGATGATAGCATCAAACATTGAACTTCAACCGTTTCATTCATATGTTTCTCACAGACCATGAAATCCTCATCACTCGCCTCTTTGGTAGGTGTATTAGGTAATGATGACTTCAGCACATAAGACTTTCGTTCATGGTGTAGGATAACCCGAAGGCGCCTAAACCATTCCTAGAAGTTACTTTCAGTGAGGATGTTGTCTTTATCTAGAATTGATCGCAGGGATAGTGTGGTTGATGAGCTTTTCATTTTTATTATACAATTAAAAGAGCATACCATTAATACTTTCTTGATTACATTTTATAAGAAATAATAAATTTTATTAAGTCTCCCACTATTTTATCAAGTCCCAATATCCCTCACCATTGAACTCGGAATGTCCAGTTTCCATGACATTCTAGTGGTAAGGATCCATATTCCCCTTAGAATAACCCTAATAAGGGTTGTTCAAGCTATTATAAGGTATTTAGGTAGACATTTCTTTTCCAAATGTGGGCTTGTAGCTCCTTGATCTGTTGAGTGGACTCTCCCAATCCTGAAATCATGACTTTGGATTTCCTCAAATCTTGCCTCCAATATTACACCAAGTCTATCAAGGGATACTTCTCTTGATGTAATATGGTTAAGTTAACCCAAAACCTTTCATAATGGCTTCCTATATAAAAGTAAGTGTCCCAACAAGGGTTGGTCAAACACATAGTTTTATTGAGTTTTACCCTTAATCAAGTAACGGAAGGCTTGGTCTGAATTAATATTTTATTTTAGGGCTTTTTATCTCTTATGCATGAATTTATTATTATCATTATCACATGATTGTTAATATTAAGTGGAAATTACTTAAGTGATTAACCATGACTTGATAATATTTACACATAAGTATGGTTTATTTTAGTTCTGTCTTGCATACTTGTTTAATTGATTAATTATGTGATCGTGACAACACATCCATAATGATAAACCATGCAACTAACATAAATAAAATAAAGATAATGATCATGAAATTTTCTAATTGTTATCTTATCTAGTGGTTGATAAACTAACCATGGCATAGGGGAGAAACTTCTTGAACCTTTTGGGTTTGTGTTTACAGCTTTCCACATGTCCACCTCTGTATCTCCTGGGATTAGTTTCATCTCGGCTCCAGCTTGAACATCCTCCACTAGCTTGGGAGTTTCATCCATTACATATTCCATTTTTTTAACTCACATACAAGTGAGGGGTAAAAAGGGGTTTTACATAAAAGAAACCTTGGGCACACAGGCCCTACATATTAATGAGGAGAGATGGCTCACAGGCCAACAAATTTAATTTAAATAAATAAATTAAAAAGAAATCATCCACATACAAAGGTTTTGGTCTAGCTCATGATCATCCATACATGCAACGATGTTTACAGATATATAAAACTAGAATTCAATTCTTTAATTGTTCTTGTTTAATATAAATCATGCTCAAATCAATTAATTATCATATTTAATTAATTAATACTTTTATCTTAAACCCTTTTTATGAATTTCCTTGAGATTCTCATCTATCATAATTTTAAACAAATAAATTCATTTAAAATTATCTTTATACGTATCTTGTACCTTGGAGGAAACCTAGTGACTTCCTATTCATAACTACCCAATGAGTATAAATCAACATTATACAGTTGTTAAATTAAACACATATATATAAAACATCTATCATGTGTGGTGCCTCAGATTTATGCTCACACAATGGTATAAGTCTCAAGGGTTTTTATAATATAATAATAAATTTTAATAAATCTGCATAATTTGGATGAGTACACGGCGTATAGTTCCAACTATAGGGTGTGTACTACTTTTCACTATCCATCTGAAGTACACGCCTGGGGAAATAGCGTGTGAGTGTATTTTGGAAATCTTCAAAGTACACGGCATGTTCAGTGGGCCGCACACCATGTAGTAGCCATGTTACATAGTTTCTAGCTGGGTAAGTTGTGTACGGGGTACACGGTCCAACCCTAACCCGAAGGGACTACACGTCATGTCCAGTGGACTACAGGACATGTAATCAGGAAACCATGTGTCACCTATTCCTGGTCAACACCTGGAGTCATTTAAGACTTAGAAAGACTCCAACACATGGCTTGGTTTGGAAGATAGGTATGATGCATTGAATCTTGACTACAAGGCGTGTACTACCGAATAAACGTCGTGTGTTATGGTGTTGTATGGACGGGAAGCTTTGGAACCTCCAGATGAGATCCTATATTTTATTTTAATCAAAATTAAAAGAAAATATCATTTCTGTAATGTGAATGATAAATGAAAGAGTAGGAATAGATCTTGATATTTATATTTTCATAACAATTAACTTGAATTGAAACAACTAAATTATTAAATGCGTAAGTCATCAATTAAATATTTAAATAATTATAAACTATGATGTAACCCCTCTGATACCAGTTTTAGGTTCTGGTCTTAGCGGAAGTGTAGTTTGTATGGAACCCAACTTTAATTTTTACCATGATCAATGATTATCCCGGGATCAATACGACGATGAACACCAGTCTCCACAGAATAGAATCAAAGATTTAGATAAAGAAGGAAGAGGTCTGAAACCTTTAGAGAGGATCTTTAACATCATTTTTATAATTAATTTAATTGATTTTATAAAGAAAATAATATATGGATATTCAGTATTTTCTTATTTGATGATGTTGATCATCCGGAATGACCCTTCTGGATTATCTTATTTTGCTTGTAATGATCCAAACTAGAATCCCTCTAGCGGTGATCCACACATGCTCTGATGGCCTTCGATTGGCACTGCTCGTTCTCTAGGTGCTAGCGCGGAAAAGCGAGTTTCTTGTGTTGGTTGTTCTTGATCGCTTGTTCTCCAGCCTTGAATAATGTCTCTCATTCTTGAGAGGGGTAGGAAGAGGATTCAAGAGAGAAATTTTTTAGCTTAACAATTCTCAATTCACCGGGTGTGTGATTTGATGTCATGTGGTGTCTGGCACAATAGGCGTACTTGTATATTTATATGCCTGGAACTTCAGTTACAATATTTAGTTGCATAACATAAATTAAATACATTCATGAACTTAGAGAAAACCCATGCTCATAATAATAATACAACGTCATTATTTATGGTGCACCAACATGCGCAAAATGGAATTATAAATAAAATTTCACATCATAAAATAATAGCAGCATCATTATTATTTTAACTTGTGCCAACTAGTTAAATAATTATTTACCGTCTTTCAAATAATTATTTTAATACCGGACCGGCCTTGGTCCACTTGAACTCCACTTCCATTTATTTAACACCAGAATAAATAAATAAATTATTTATTCTCTTAAATAAATATTTTATTTATAAACTAGTAAATAAATATTTATTAAATGTTCAATAAAATAAATAAATATATTTTATTTTATTTATGAGATCATTTTAACTTGAATAAAATTATTCCATGGTCTTGAGAATAGTATTTATTTCATTAATTAAATTCAAATATAATTTAACCAAGACCACAAAAAACACTTAGTGTGTGACCCTCTAGGATTCTTTCTCATTGGCATTAGGCGGGCTTGCCTAAAGTTCAAGAGTACTGTCTAGTAATGGGTCAAGGCACCCAAGAGAAAGAACGTAAATTCGCAACAACGACATCCAAATATGAACACTCACTGTGTAATATATTCCCTTCATATCAATATCTCATCAAGAAGGTTTCATCATAGTGTCATCAACCTTTATTCTTGATATGTCATTATTTGAATACCTAAAATAAACTTTTTGTTACACCATGGACATGAAATTTTGTGCGACGATTCTATTTAAATCAAATGTCTGAGATATCAATATCCATAAATGGAAGGGACAAATTCTTCCTCCTTAAAATCATTTTTTATTGACTTATTTAAAAGAAAAGAAAACAAAGTACAAGACACAACTGCCAGAGGAAAAGTACTCACAGAGGTCGATAGTAGTGAAGACTGAGGGCATCATCTTTTACAAAGTGAACCCCATTGAAAGGAAAATATCCGAGACTGGAAAAGATAGATATCCGCTCACTAATGGTCACCTTAGAAGCCAAGAAATTAGCAAAAGAATTACCTTCACGTCAAGTGTGGAGAATGATAGTATGGTTGTTCACCAGTCTCTTAGATTTCTTGATGTTGTATTCTATGGACCATGGGGTGTTTCCAATACCGAGCAATGCATTATGAAGGATAAGTGAGTCAGTCTCAACTTCCTCAAGGGGTAAATTCTTTTGGTCGCATAGCTGCAGCCCCGTGAGCATAGCAAGTGATTCGGCTTGGAGAGAGTCTCCCCCACCAAAATAAGATGAAAACCCCATAATAACATAACCCCGCTGGTCCCTGATCACCCCTCCGCCACGCATGATCCCCATGATGTTGGACCCATCAGTGTTTAGCTTGAGCCCTTGATGAGGAGGATACCATCTAACCCATAGACCCAGCCCCATGTTGGAGGCCAGACACTGGATGGAAGATGAAGCCCGAAACGAACTAAGGGATGAGGAATTCGTCTAGCCCCTGCACACGTGAGTCAGGTCCAGAAGGATACTTTTAGTCTTGAGGATAATACATGTTTTGGATGCCATAAACTCCTTATGTCTTGCATCATTCCTGGAGGACCATAAACTCCAACAGCCCGCTGCAAATAGAATGGCTCTTGCCTTCTGCTCATAACCTGATATGCCCACCCCCTAAAACCAACACTGAAGGAAGATTTAGAAAGAAACTTCTTAATGCATCCAACCCATGAAACTCCCAAACTCGCCCCAGATCACAGCTCCTCAGTCTCTCCCAAAAAACAGGTGTTCAATGGTCTCCATTTTCGGCTGCCTGCAACATTTTCATCTAGAGGCTAAGCTAATTCCCATCCGCTAGATGTTCACCTCGGTCGGTAGCACCCTGTTCCTAACCCTCCACACAAGAAAGTTGAATTTCTAAGGGATATCCTTACACAATAGCAAATCCCCCCAAGCATCCACGTCATTCAGATCCGCCTTCAAAAAGTGAAAGTCTCTCATATAAAACACCCCTGAAGAGGAACCTGTGAAAATGCATTTGTCCGGTTCATTTATTAGCACGATACTATCAAAAACTCCCTTTTGGTACTCATCCAAGGTGGCCTGGATGAAGTTTGGATGGCCACTAGCCTCCCTGAACATGATGTCTGGGGTGGGACATCCTGGAAAACCAAGGATCGACCCTGCCCAATTCTGATGCCAGTAATTAAGGTCGCCCCTACCAACGATCCATCTGGTATGCTGCTGTAGGAAGCCAATATGAGGATGGACGATTTTTTGCATGGTAGAAGGTCTTGCTCTTCGAATCTACATGTCATGCCCATACTTGCCTTGCATGTATTTTCCCCACATCGACTTCCCCTCAAGCACCTCCCAAGCTAACTTTGTATGAAGACCCCTCATAGTCCCAAACACACTTTTAAGGTTGATACCCCCCTTCGAGATGGGTCTTTCCAGCCTCTTCCATGATGCCCAGTGGTGTTTACCATCAAAATGATTGTCCCATAAGAAGGTTTTCATCATCCTCTCCATGAGTGCAATCACCTTTTTTAGTACATTCAGCATGAAAAGAACATGTAAAGGCATAGATGCAAGAACACTATTGATCAAGGTGATTCTCCCACCGAATGACAAAAACCTGTTCTTCCAATTAAGGATTTGACCCTTAATACGATCAATAATCTTATCAAAATGATGAATACGAGGTTTTGTCGGAGACATGGGTGCCCCCAGATAATCCATAGGAAAGGTCCCTCTATGCATACCCAACATGCTTTCTAGGGAGTTAATCCTTCTGTCCGAACATTTACTAGGTGCAAAGAAGGCACTCTTATCCCTATTAATGACTTGCCCACTCCAAGTGAAATAAGCTTCCAGAATTCTAATGACCCCTTGAATTGATCTCCTGCTTCCATTGGAAAACAATATTGTATCATCTGCAAACATCAAGTGGGAAATGCCGCCTTCCGGATGCCTTGTGTGGTAAGGAATAATCCTGCCCAAGTTGGGGGAATGATGAATAAAACGACTCAACACATCCTGGGCCAAAATAAAAAGGGAGGGAGAGAGGGGATCCCCCTGTCTCAGTCTGCGGACAGCCTTAAGGAACCCAAATTGTTTACCCATGAGGGAGATTGTCATACAGGCTGAACTGAAACACCGGAAGAAAAGATCAATCACTCATTGGGAGAACCCCATGCAAGAGAGGGTTTTTATCAAAAAAACTCCACTTGACCCGATCGTAGGCATTGTTCATGTCCAATTTGATGACAACATTACTCCCAAACATCTTCTAATTAATCTCACTAATCGTCTCCTAAGTTAACCCCAAGGCCACTTGGATCATACGTCCTTTCACAAACCCATGTTGATCATCCATAATCCAATTAGGGAGACTGATAGCAATTCTATGATTGAGGATTCATGCCAGCACCTTGTAAGGGACATTTCACAAGCTAATGGGGCGGTACTGGTTCAGAGTCTGCGGGTCCTTCACCTTAGCCACAAGCACAATCTTTGTTGCACATGCAACACGTGGGAGATGCCCACCCTTGAAGTAGTCCTACACTGCGTGAACCAAATCCCCCTTCACTGCCTCCCATGCAGTCCTGTAAAAATAGCTAGGGAAACCATCTGGTCCGGGTGAACTTTCTGGGTTAAGAGACCAAACCGCTTCACGAATCTCCTCCTCATTTGGTAGGACCTTCAACGCCTCATTGTCCTCCTCCGAAACCCTGCAAGGGATGACATCAAAAATCTATGTTGTGCCTCTAGGATAGCCTCCAATCAGCTGGGGGTTAGGATCTGCAAGAATATATTTGAAAAACCCCACCGCCATTTCCCCCACCTCATCCTGATCATTCAAGAAAACACCATCCTCGGTTCGAATGTTGGGTTTCCTCAACTACTGTTTTTCTCTAATGCATGCGTGAAAGTACCCAGTGTTACGATATCCCTCACAGAGCCACTTAACCCTCTCCTGCTCACGAGCTAGACTTTCCTGTTTCAACAACACTTCAGCCAATAAATATCTCCTATTCCTCAGCTCTTCAAAAACCGCTTTGTCCTAAGTATTCTCCAGGATTACTTTGATTCGATCGATGTCTGAACTAACCAACACCAGATCTTATCCGCAAGAGGGAAGGGCCTTGCACCATGAGAGTAAGGAGCCTTTGAGATGCCTGGGTTTGTTATGCAGAACAGTCCACGACTGACCATAAGCAGGGGAGTTCCAGGACTCCTAAACAATTCCATGAAACCCGGGTTCACTCATGATAAACCCAATGTACCCTACTTCCCGCCAAATTTCTTCATGAAGGTTTTCGTCAGTAAATCAAAGTGCATGAGTCGTGACACATATTAATGATAATCTTAAATTACAAGAATCATTACACATTCTCACAGATATAAATATCTGATGACACCAAAACATGTGGAATTCATATTGGTGGGAATATTCTCATAATCTTCTGTCTTGGAGATTACCAAGTATGAACTTCGTGAGAGGAAGTATCATCTACTTATGAGTACTTGAACCTGACATTCTATATGCTATGTGTCCCATCATAATATGTCATCCAACCGTAGAACTATATTTAAGAATATTGTTATAACATTTCAAGGTTCTCATCATAGCGGGGAACTTCCATGACCTTATCAATGAAACAAATACTTTAGAACATTATTACATAATATTCATGCAGAAAAATGAAAAATATGTAATAATATGTTTAAAATTTAAATACATTAAATATCCATGTAATCAAAGTACAACCAGTTGGTTCTAGGACACTAACTCTTACATACAAGTTATATCTTATAGTCTTGTTGTTGGTTTATTCATATGTGATTGTTCTATTGGTTCCTCTTTATTGTGATTTTGATGACTATATTGATAAATTATTAATTGGTTAGGTAAATGATGAATTGAACCCCTCATGATCCCTATGGGATGCATTGAGGTTGATTGGACTGGTTATAGGGCTACCCATGGAATGTTCCATCATCCAAACATAGAAAATGGAAATGATAAGAATATAATTTATTTGTGATAAAGTATATCCCATGATAAATAGATGGCATGTTATCTTGAATAATGAAAAGGAAATAATGCTAGCTTTGTCTAGCCATTGACATAGCGTAAGGGGTTGTTCGGAATATTGTGAATGGGTTAAATGAATTAAAGTGAATGTATTAAATAATTTATGGTTTGTAATGGAACTATGTAAATAAGTTAAGGCATGTAAATTAGAATGTGTAAATGGGTTAAGTCATGAATATTATTTATGTATTGAACAAACAATTTATTGTGAGTGTCATGTGTATATATTGAGTATGGTTTGTGAAATGGTATATGTGGTAAATAGTTAAAGAATCATGTGCACATGGCTTGGTGGTATGTGTGGAGGTATTGGACTTGAGGATCAACACCCATATATTAGGCTATAATGAGACTCTAAACCTCAACCCTAGTTTCACACCTGTATTTTTTTCTCTTGAGTTCCGGGTGTTCCATGGTTTTGTTTTGAGGTATTTTATTATTAAATTTTGGTCCTGTGTTTATTCCATAGTTTCCCCAAGAGTTTTTGATGAAAAATGGAAGTCTTGACCTTGGAGTTAGATGGTTTACTGTTATCACATGGTTAGGGGAAACCATGTTCCATCCTCCAGGAAACCATTCCGCTTATGTTGAGATTGTGTAGTGGTGACCGCACGGTTAGCGCACGGTTTGTAAACCATGCAGAAAAATCATTCCTCTTGTTTCTCTTAGACAATGAGGGATGAATGGTTAAAACATGGTTTAGAAACCATTTGGACTAACCATTTGGTGTTCTAATATTGGATAGTGAGGTATGTATAGTTTTCACATGGTTTGGTAAACCATGTGGACAAACCGTTCAACATGTCCAGTTCATTAAAAATGTGAAATGACTATTCTATCCTCTCAGTATTTTTACCCCAAAAACCCCATTTTTCTCATCTCCTAGTCCGTGAAACCCAAATATGGATCCTCCCTCATTTTCTAGGATTCTAATCTTCTCCCAAGAGTGGATCTAATGCATTTATTTATGTTTGGGGGTGATTCTTCTGGGTAATTTTCTCTTCTCTTCTCCCCCTTCCTTCTTCTTCCATTTTTTCTTGAGTTCCTCTTATCTCATGGTCATGTGGATCTAGGTTTCATGTTTCCCTTGATTTATGGTATGGTTTTTGTCTTCTTATAGTTCCTCTTGGTTGTTCTTGTCTCTTGTAACCTTCACGGAGTGGTTTCGGGTTGGCATTGTTGAAGCACATTTGATTTTAGGTAGGTTTCCTTTTTCACTTGCCTTTAAATTTAAGATTTGTTAGTTTCTTACTTTCCTCACCTCCCTTGTATGCTAAATAGTGATTTATGATCTTTGGAATATTTTTTTGTTGTGAAAAGTGGTTATTTATTCCTTTTTGGGATAAATGGAATTGTTTTGTTAAGTGTTGCACATCAACCATTTGTTAAAATACTCAGTTGACTTTTGTGTGTGATTTGTGATATCTAAAGCATGGTTTGGATTTGTAATTGTATTTTTGGAATTTGAAAATATGTTTTGAGTTTCTTTAATGGGTTTTCCAAGTGATTTTGAATTTAAAATAAGTGTGTATTTGGCTTTTGAAAATGGTTTCGCGTGTGAATAAAAATGTGTTGGTTTCCTTTTTGAAAAAAGGTGATTCCTTGATGGTATGTGGCCTGTTTGGCATTTTGATAAAGTGTCTTGGTTTAAAAATGTGATGTAGGTGTCAAAAATGAATTTTATAAATGGTTTTGAAATGGAAATGGCATATTTTCACCTTTTTGGAAAATGTAGATTTGGTTATTTTAAAAGTGATGGTTTTGTGAAGTGTTCTTGAGGCCCATTTGGCCTTTTTTTTAAATGGTGAAAGTTATTATCATAAAAACTCTCCTTAGATAATCATATCACCTTATTTATATTTAATGGATGGTATTTCCTCAATGTGGAGTCCTATTCATCCATTTATATGAATGTATGGGATTTCCTCATTGTGGAGTCCTCTTTATCCATTTACTTTGAGTGTAATGGGAGATCCTCAGTGTGGAATACTTTAAGATCTATGAGTTGTAAGGAAAGATATTGATCCTTAAGGTGTCCTGGGGTGATTTTTTGTGTGATTTTATTATATATGATATATGTGCATGTGATTGGATGTTGGGTTAGCATTGTTGGATCACCCCACTTTACTTTAAATCTTGACATGGGAATTTGGCATAGTTAGCGAATTTTCTAAGAATGATTACTACACTAGATTATGATTATACTGTGGCTAGTAGGATATAGTAGGATATGATTTGTTTTGTTTTATTGATATGGGATAGTTCCCCTAGTTTATACCAGGTTGGGTGTGATTGATCGTGTGGTCAATAATGATGTCATCAAGGAAGGCATACTTTCTGGGATGAGTCGAGATATATAGTATGTTTTGGATTATTAATGATCTCTTAGGTTTTTACAAGTCTTTTAGAACTTAGTTTTCTTTGGAGGATGATTGATTTTATTGTTGGTTGGTTTCTCTTGTGTGATATTTACAATTTCCTTTGTCATATGATTTTCGTACTTACTCTTTGAGAAATGTGGTTTCTTGCAAAAAATGATAAAATGTTTTCAATTATTTATGGAAAAATGTTTTAGAAATTTTTACACTCTTTCTCACTTTTCTAAATGAAATGTTATCTTTCTTCATTAAAATTATTGTGTCTCCTTCTTGGAAGGGAATTTATATTTAAGTGGTAAAAAGTCAATGGACCATGTTTAGTTTTAAAGTGGAAAAATGTGTGGAAAATCTTACTTTTATATATTAAATTTCAAACCTGAATTTGATGTTTCATTTATTTTAAAGGGAGTGTATTGGGAATATATTTTTTCAATTATTTATTTTGAGTTTTAATACTCACACCAATAGATATTTCATGTTTTTATCTTTTTGTGTAGTTTTCACCTTGGTTTTGATCACCATGGGTGATGGTTGGTTTTGGTATCAGAGAGTGTCCCTCAAGGACACATGGAGGCTTATTGTTTGTCAAGTATGGTCTGGTTAGTTGTTTATTTTTTGTAGTTCAGCCCTGTTTGACTTTTAGTTTTGTATAAAATATGTTCAGTTTGGATATTTATTCATATTTGGTTTCTCTGTTTGTTTTTGATGTTTCATTTTATTTATATTATGATATATAAATCCATTTGTTTCTATGTTGATTCCCAACACTAGTTTCCATCTCTAGAGGATTAGAAACTCCTTTCGAGCTTTGTCTTAGATTATCTTAGGTGACCGGTTTAGGGTCGACTTGCGTTGGTTCATGAAAAAATGGTATCAGATCATGGTTCCCTTGGAGGACCTAGCTTTCATAGCACCCTTCGTTAGTTGTGGATGTCAAGGTAGTCAAAGTAGGACTATTGTAAATTGGGGTTAAGGTCTAAAGGGATGTTAGGAGAACACTTTCTGCACTGAACATTGAGTTTCCATGGGAATTTGGTTTTTGGGATATGAAATACAAGTTGGTCCAGTGGTCTTAGTGATATCTCAGGGTTTAGAAAGTCATGTGGAGATGGAAACATGGTCCCAGAATACTCTTTGTAATGGTGGATCGATTGGCATATGGCCACCAACCATATGGACAAGTCACCCATTAACACTAGTTTTCCCTTGTGAGTAGTTTTAGGTCTCCCTTGATTATAAAAATTGTTTTTAAAACCCTTATTTTTTTAATTGTGAAAACTGTATTTTAAAGTGGTAATGGTTTGGTTTTGGAAAGATGGAAAATAAGTTTTCAGAATCATTTTGAGAAAGCTTTATAAAAATGGATTTTTATGAGATATTTTTTATCTAAAATGGGAAGTGGTTTACCAAGATTAAATTTTTATAATCAAAACTTGGGGTTTATCAAAGTATGTTGTTTGGAAGTGGAATTTTGTTTTATAAATGAGTTTTGGGGAAAAAATTAAATAAAAATAAATGAATTTTAATGGAATGATTCTTAATGAAATGAGATTTTTTTAAGCTACTGAAAATTTTTTGAATGGTATGAATTGGATTTTTTGATGGAATCTATAGGGTTTTAGTTTGATAAATAACTAAATGGATTTATGTGTATATTTTGAAAATGTTTTTTGACTTATTAGATGGTGGGATTTTGAAAATTTTCATTAATTTTAAAAGATGAATGTTTTGTTTTGATTTTTTTTATTCCATGGGTTCTCACATGAATGGATATGTGTGGGAAAGTGGATGGATGGTGATATGGGTGGATGAGTGCCCAGATTGGCATGAGTTGATGGGTGCTCAGGGTGGCATGGGAATTTGCATGTGTGAGGATCCATGTAATACCAATGGTGAGTGTGTAACCCACCAAGTTTGTTTCTTTTCAAAAATATTTTTAAGAGGAAAATCATGGTGTTTTGAAACTGTTATTGTGTGGTTATATTTATTATGATTTGAAAGTATTTTTTATTTGGTATTTCAATTTTAATTTCTTTTTGGTTATTTGGTTTTGAAGTCGTGTTTATCGGATTTCTAGAAAATATTTTAGGGAGCTTTGAGTGGTCTCATTTTTGTGATGGTGTTTGTTTGATGTGATGTTTGGTTAATGGGCTGGTTTTGATTGATCTCTTGGCTTTATTGTTTCCTATTGTATGTCCCCCACAATGATTTGATAGATTTTTGAGGTGTATATATGGGTGATTTACTATTAATAGGCCTTCTAGTTGATAAATATAAGGACTTTTTTCTGGAGTTTTGAATGTTAAATCCACCTCTATTTTATGGAAAAGTGGATCCTCTTGAAGCATAAGAGTGGATGTGGATAATTAAAAGGATCCTAAATCTCCATGAGTTTCCTAAGTAGTTAAAGGTAAATTTTTCTACCTTTATTCTTGAAGAACCTGCCTGGAAGTGGTGGAAGTCGGTCTCTCAAACCAATCCTTGAGAATATCTTACTTGAGTGTTCTTTAAGGCTTCATCCATTTGGTAGTATTTCTCTGAGATAGTAAAGTTGAGGAAGTAAATGAATATGTTTTATTTACAAAAAGGTGATCAAACAGTGATGGAGTTATTTCATTATTTTTTGGATTTGGTTTTTACCTTCCGGAGTGTGATTTGGATGATTCTCTAAAAGATCAACATTTTGAGTATGGGATTCATCCATATTTACTGTTCAAGGTGTTGGAGTTTGGTATAACCTTATTTCCCAATGTGGTGAGGAAATTTGTTCTTGTTGAGGATATTCTAGAAGGAGTGTTTGAGGCATCAAATATTCCTCCAGTATCTAGAAGTGGTTAAGGGGATTACAGTAATTATATGGGGAAACATACTGAATTTATTGGTGATGGTAAGGGAATTAAAAGGACTATAGATATTCCATCAGCTTCTTTTGGGTGTAGGATCTTGTTGTGTCATTTGTGTGGAAAGACATATCATAAGAATTTTCCATGTACTAGTTTTATGAATTCCTATCATTCCTATGGATGCTTAGGTCACTTGAAAAGTTCAATCGGGGTGTTTTCAGGAAGCTTTGTGGTGCCAGATCTATCCCTTAGAAAGACACCTCAACCTGATTACAGGAGTAGGTTGTTGTTTGGGATCAATTTAAAGTTTATTTCTATTTTAATGGTTCTTTTTATTATAGAGGTTGTAATCGGTGGTGTTATCTTTTTTTTTTGAAATGTAATGGGATGTTGTGTATCTCCTGAGAACTTCTGTTTTAATGGAAGTGGGTTTTTATTTTGGAAAACATGAATTTTTTGGGTTCTAAGAAAAGGTGTGTTTCATTGTATTCCTTGTTCCTTCTATTTCTCATTATGGTGAATGTGGTTGATGTGTTTGTATCTTCAAAGTCTCTATTTAGTTGAAGGTTTTTTTTGTGAGAAAAGCATGTTTTTTGGTGTGTTGTGATCTTCTAGTTCTTCCTAGGGTGTTGTGTGGATTCTCGTTGCACCAAAGAAGGGAGTTCCAATTGGGGATCATTAGCTCATGACTATTGGGAAGAAGATCCTTTAAATATCATGGCTCCATCCATAGGTCCCATAGTGAAGCTTTTAATAAAGTCAAGAATCACCGGAGGTATAGGGATATTTTGTTCATATTTTGTTTCCATCATTGGGGTGAGGCAGTCTAGATGTTCTTTTTGTGGTTTACCTTATCATTGTGAGTTCCTCCTCATTATAATGGGTTTTTTGGGATTATCATTGTACAATTATAGTAGTTGTGCCTTTTGGATGTGAATCTTTATTGGTTTTCCTTGTCTGGTAATCCCATGTGAATCAATTTCAATTTTGGTTTCATGATCTTTTGGAAATTTTTGTGTCTTATGAAGACGATGAATCATGGGTTAGATTACCCTTTGGTTTAGTGGTTCTTGCATTCCCTCCCCCCTCCTCCCCTAGTGGTGGGATTTTTGGTCCATGTGTGGAGTTATAAAGTTGGTTTAATCTAGTTGGTTATTAATATTGGGGAGATCCCCTATGGGTCTCATTGAGGTTTCTTATAAAGTTAACCAGTGCTAGTTAGCTTCTAATGGTGGGGAACCCATTCCGACCTCCCGTATTGATAATCTGGTTTAGTGTTTTTGGTGTTATCTTGGTAGTGGGTTGTTTCATTTGAAGTTATCTAATCTCTAGTTCCTTTAAAATTTGTGGACGTTGGTATTCTTAGGAGTATGTCCAATGGATCTATTCTAAGCATGGTTTTAAAATTTGTAGCTCTATTTTTTCCATCGCTTTTCAGGAAGTGGTTTGGGTTCATTGGTTTGTTTCGGGTAAGAAGTGAACATTTCTTTATGGTGGTGGTTGAGGTGTTCTTGGTTTAAGAGGTTGGATCATGTGGTTATGGAAATCCTTAGTCTTTGATCGATCAACTAGAAGATTTTATGGATTTCTAGGAGTAAAATATGTAATGGTGGGGAGAATTATCACACCCATATTTTTGTTCTCCTGAGTTCCGGGTGTTTCGTAGTTTTTTGTTTAGGCATTCCTTTATTTAATTTTGGTCTCGTGTTTATTCTATAGTTTCCCCAAGATTTTTTGATTAAAAATGGAAGTTATGAACTTTGTAGAAAGTGGTTCACGATTGGAACATGGTTAGAGGAAACCGTGTTCCATCCTTCAGGAAGTCGTGCATCATATGTTAAGATTAGATAGTGGTGACCACATATTTGGCACATGGTTTGATAAACCATGAGGCTTGTTCCTATTGGATAGTGAGGAATTCATGGTTTGGAAACCATGCGCGATAAACATGTGGTGTTCTCCTCTTAGATAGTGAGGGATTCATGGTTTTTTCATAGTTTGGTAAACTTTGTGGGCAAACTGTGTGACACGTCTAGTTCATTAAAAAAGAGAAATGACTATTCTACCCACTTGGGATTTTTACCCCAAAACACCTATTTTCATCCTCTCTTATTTAATGTTACCAAAAGAGGGCTCTTTCATCCTTCTCCAGGATTCTCCTCTTCTCCCAAGAGTGCGTCTAAGGGATTTCTTCATGTTTTGGGGGTGATTCTTCAAGATAATCTTTTGTTATCTCCTCCCTCTTCCTTCTTAATCCATTTTATCTCAATTTCCTCTTATATTAAGATTATTTGGATCTAGGTTTCATGTTTCCCTTGATTTATTATGGTATTTTTGTCTTTTTATGGTTCCTATTGGTTGTTCTTGGCTCTTGGAACCTTCGTGGGGTGGTTTTGGGTTTGTATTTTTGAAGTGCATGTGATTTGAGCTAGGTTTCCCTTCATACTTGCCATTAAATTTAAGATTTGTCAGTTTCTTACTTTTTTCACCTCCCTTGTATTATAAATAGTTATGCATTATCTTTGGAATAATTTTTTGGTGGGTAAAGTGATGATTTCTTCCTTATTTTAAGATAAATTAAATTGTTTAGTTAAGTGTTGTGCACCAAGTGTTTGATAAGATGATCAGTTGACTTTTGCGTGTGATTTTTGATGTCTAAATCATGGTTTGGCTTGGTAATTGTATTTTTGGAATTTGAAAATATGGTTTAGTTTTATTTAATGGGTTTTCCAAGTGGTTTGGGATTTCAAATATGTTTTTATTTGGATTTTTGAAAATGGTTTGGCATGTGAAGGAAAATATGTCGGTTTCCATTTTGAAAATGGGTGATTCCTTGATGGAGTGTGGCCCATTTTTCATATTGATCAAGTGTCTTGGTTTAAAAAAATTATATAGGTATTGAAAATTAAGTTTATAAATGGTTTTGAAATAGAAAATGGCATATTATACCTTTTTGGGAAAGGTGGATTTTGTTATTTTAAAAGTGATGCTTTTGTAAATTGAGCTTGAAGCTTGTTTGGAAATTTTGTGAAAAATAGTGAAAGTGATTATCATAAAAAATATACTTGGATAATCATCTTGACTTGTTTATATTTAATGGATGGTATGTCCTTACTATTGAATCCTCTTGATCCATTTATGTGAATGGATGGGACATCCACACTGTAGAGTCCTCGTGATCCATTTACTTTGAGCAGAATGAGAGATCCTTGGTGTGGACTCCTTTGAGATCTATGAGTTGTAAGAAAATAGATTGATCCTTGGGGTGGATTAGGGGGGTGTTTGGTCTGAGTTTACTATATATGATATATGTTCGTGTTATTGGATGCTCATTTGGCATTGTTGTCTCACCCCCACTTTAGTTTAAATCTTGACATGGGAACCTAACATAGTTAGAAAATTTTCTGAGAATGATTACTGCACTAGATTAGGATTACTCTCTAGATAGTGGCCCATACCATGGGATATGATTTGTTTTGTTTTATTAAAATGTAATAGTACCCCTGGGTTAGACTAGGTTGGCTGAGATCAAGCATGTGGGAGATAATGATGTCATCAAGTGAGGAATTCTTTCTGAGATGAGTCAAGATTTATAGTATGTTTTGGATTATTCATGAGCTCTTAGATTTACATATATCTTTCAAAACTTTGTTTCCTATAGATGGCGATTGAGATTATTGTTTGTTGGTTTCTATTTCATGATATTTATTGCTTCTCTTGTTGTATGATTGTTTTACTTGATCCTTGATAATTGTGGCTTCCTGTAAAAAGTGATAAAATGTTTTCAAGTATTTATAGAAAAAGGATTTGGAAATGTTTGAAACTCTTTATCACTTTTCTAAATGAAATGTTATCTTTCTTCATTAAAATTATTATTTCTCCTTCTTGGAAGGGAATGTGGATTTAAGTGGTAAAAAGGGTAATGGAACATGTTTGGTTTTAAAGTGTAAAAATGTGTGGAAAATCTTACTTTTATATATTGTATTTCAAACCTAAAGTTGATGTTTATTTTATTTTAAAGTAAGTTCATTGGGAATAGATTTTTCAGGCATACCTTCTGAGTTTTAATACTCATCCCTATAGTTCTTTCTTTTTTTATCTTTTGGTGTAGGTTTCATCTCGGTTTCAATCACCATGGGTGATGGTTGGTTTTGGTATTATTGAATGACCCTCGAGGCCACATAGATTCTTAGTGTTTGTCGGTTTTGGTTTGGTTAGTTGTTCAACTTTTTTTTCAACCTTGTTGTATTTTTAGTTTGTATAAAATATGTTCAGTTTGGATATTTATTCATATTATGTTTCTCTATTTGTTTTTTCTATTTCAATTTATTTATATTGTACAAGATCATTCCATTTGTTTCTCTGTTGATGCTCGGAACTAGTTTCTAGCCTAGGAGAATCAAGAACGCATTTTGAGGATTGTCTTAGATCAGTTTGGGTGACCGGTTGAGGTTTGACTCAGGTTGGTTCGTGACACCTAGAATGCATGGGTTTGGGTGCTCATATTGAGGCTCTATTCCCCTAATGGTTTCATTTGATGAAAATACCTGGGACAAGGATCCAAGGTAAATGTGATGTGATTGTTGTGAAATGTTTTCACCTAGTGAGATAGGTAACTTGACTTATCCCCTTATACATATTATTTGATCGGAATAGGATGTAGTGTAATTGATGATAATGCCTAACCCATGGTACAAATGATGAAAATGGTTTAAGTGAATATTATTATCTAATGGAACCTAGTTTACCTTTTGTTTTTCTTGTTTTTTATTTAGTACTTGAATACACTATCTGTTTAGACTGGATATTTTTTATACATCGTTGGTGGTGACCTATTTGTTATACTCGCACCCAGCTCGGGCCATAATTGGGTACCCAAGAAGACTCCATGGTTGTAGTTCAGGATAAGGGAAAGGTACCTATGTTAGATAATTGATTTTGGGCATGGGATGTGCATGTATGAGGGATCTAAACATGGATCCAAGACATGTTTTTTGGATACTTCTATTTGTCTTTATTTTGTTTTTTCTTACACTTCGCACTATATGACATGACATAGAATATTTACTATTTTTTGTGTTCTTGTACCTAGTTATGGGAAATGTTTGGAAATGCATTTTTAATTAGTTATTTTGATTCCTTATTTATTATTGTTATTTGTTGTGACTTATGCAGATAAAGAGGGTATAGTCTCCCCTCACAACACATTAGACTCTCACTGCTAGTTGGTAGCCTCTGGAATACGGGGATATGCGTCTGAGGTCATGTGGTGACCCAGCTCTTGGCATCATGATAATGGATTACGAGTTGGGGATGTTTCACCTTTAAGGTTTTAAGTGATGAGATTCTAAATTTATTAATAAAACTTTAGGAGACATTTTATTGGGTTGAAGTATATGTAAATATTTAGTTTAAGGTGAAGTACTCCTTTACATTTTTTAGACATAAGTTTAAAGTTATTGATAAACTTTTGGGTTTATATGATCCTGGATATTTATCAAATTATGGGAACACAAGTTTTATCATACAGATAACCATGGGATTGAAAAGTAATTTGGAGACTATGTGATTAATGTTATTTAAAAGGGATGTTCGCGTATTTTTGTACTTGTAATCTGAAAGGTATGAGATGACCTTTGAGGTTAAAACAATATTTATTTTTGAGGTTATTGAGGTTATTTAAGAAATAGGATTTTTCATTCATGGAATGATTTAGTTTTAACATTTGGTATTACTATTGAATTTTGAAGATTAATATATCATATAAAGGTTTATTCATTTTTGGAATTATCTTACCATGTGGTAAACATTTTTTTGTTAATGTCTAAATATAGGAGAAATATATTGTTATCCATTTTATGATTATGTGGTATTTAAAAGTTTATTTTAGAGCTTTAGACGTGAAAAATTCATCTTGAATACTTATCATTTGGAGAAAAAGGTGAGATTGTGGTGGAAATTGGAAGAAGGATGAAATTATACTTGTTAAGTAAGTATATTTCACTATATTTTTAGTCTTTATGGTGAAATAATTATTTAAATCTAGGAAAATTATCTTGAAATAAAAAAATTATCCTAGTACCTTCATTTATGATGAACCTATGGTCTTTTCACTCATCATAGATTTAAGGTTTTTAAGTTCTTAACTTTCTGTTGATCATTCACTTTCATATGATCAATGATCTCTATCACTCTCCATAATTATTTACGTTTTTCTTCCATGTCAAAATCTTTTCTTCACACTTATTTTCTCATATTTGTAAACCTAGTATGTTTTATTCCAGATGACCTTCATACATCCTTTTCTCTCTTATTAAGAGGATGTTTTATTATCCCTTTTTACCATGTGGGTTTCCAAAAAAATGGTATTTTAAAATGTATAACCTTTGATTATCGAGATAAATTTAAAATTTTTAGGACTCAATTTCTTAAATGGTTTAGAAAGTAACACCATGATATTTTAGAAAATAAAACTATGTTCTACAGCATATTTGACATGCAACATCGAGATTAAACAACCCATGATATATATAACCATTATAAACTAGTTGTTAAATTAGTGAGTATGAATAGTATTAAATAATTTATGATATATATATATATATATATATCCTACTAAAAATAAATTATTCATAAATTTTTAGTAAATAATCAATCATTTTTTTATTAAAGTAATTTTATTCTTCAAAAATGTTTTTTATTGATTTTCATGAAAAAATATTATAATTAATTTTTGAAACTTTTAGAAAATATATTTAAAAAATGAAATTTATTTTTTAAATAATCATATCAAAGTCTAATTTGGGTGAAATTTTTGGATTTTTTTTAAATATTTATTTTTTAGTGAATAGTGAAAATGATCATTTTTATAAAAATGTCATTTCTTTTCAAAAAATTAATAAATTTAAGAGTACCATTATTTTTTTATATGATTTAAAGTAAATTAAGTGTTATTTAGTTATATTTAATCCAATTAATTTACTTTTAATCAACTTTATATTGTATTTTTTTATAAGTTTGTCTTTGGGTTTAAAAATGGGTTTTTTTTAAACTATTTTAAAGTGCACAATATTTTTTTTAATTAATTAAAAAAAACCCTAATGAGGGATTATTTAAATGAAATGTATAGATTACATACCAATAAATATTAATTTATTTTCATAAAATAATTATTATTAATCATAGACTTAATATAAATTCATCTTTTCCTTTAAAAATACACTTCTTGAAAACCACCTTTTTCATCACGTTTGTGGGTTTGATTTTGAATTAAATATTTACGCTTCTGTGAATTGAATTTGGTAAAATTGGTTAAATATTTTTAATAATAATACATATATAATATATAATAAGTTTGACTTAATTTTTTACCATACTGACTAGTGGAACAGTAAAAATTTATTATCGTAGTTAAGGTGAAAATGGATTTATCGATGGTTAAACTAAAATGATAAGGGTCATAATGACCTAAAAACTTGTCTAAAAAATATTTTATGGCCATATTTAAACCTTATACTGATTAATTATCAATAATTCTCTATTTTTGAGCCTTGTGGAATGTGGAAAACATGGGTACACCTTTTTCATTTCAAAAATTACAAGTGTGTCACTCGCCTCACTTATAAAATGCCACCCCTCTCCTCCTTTCTTCACACCATAAAAAAAATTCATCCAATGACTAATAAATCACTTCCCAACCTGCATACCCTCATAATAGAACTATTTTTTTGTTAATAAATATATTTTAGGAATACTTTAATTATAATCCTAAATAGGTGGTCCGAGAAGAGGTAAAATTTCTAACTATGTATTTTTGTTTTATTTCTTCATTCACCTCCCTAAAATCTTATTAAACTATGATAATGTGATAAAAAAGTATCTAATATTTACATATAGGTTATTATATTAATTTAATAACCTAAATACATCTCCTCTTACAACAAATGGTATATGAAACCATCATTCGTGTGTGTGACAAACTACCGCCTTGTGAACCTTTGGTATTCATTTTCCATCATCATTTCTCACACCTTGTTTTAATGATTGATTTAAATTATATATATGATATTTTTATCATATTTATACTTATGGAGTTATGATACCACATATACCTTATTACTTTCTATTCCTTGGGGGATATGATAACGTCGCTCTTGTGTACGGAGGATTACCGTCTTGTGAAGCAATGTGATTCTTTTTTCACCAGCATTTTATATAGAAGGTAATAAGGTTAAATTTAATAAATATATGTGATATAAATGAAATAATAATTATATTAATTACATATTTATTAATCTTAAAATATAATATTTTATTTTATTTTTTACACACACAAAATGATAACATCGTTCGTGTATGTTCGAACTACCGCATCCATGATGCGATGTGATTTTTTTTCATCACCACATCACATGAATGATATATATATATGTATATATTATTTATGATATTATTATCATTCAATAAAGTTAAAATAATACATACCTTATTTCCATAATGATCATTGAAAATGGAAATGTTATTCATGCGTATGTACGGCCTTCTGTCTCTATGATCATAACGTAGTTCATTTTTCATAATCATTTTTCATGATTGATTTTAAAATTTATAATTGATGTATAAATATGATAATTATTTCATTATTATAATTATTTATATATTTAAATAGTTTCCTCTTTGAACATGGTCCACATGCCAAATCCGTTTTGAAACAATGAACCAAACATCCTCAAAACACACGATGTGGACTTAACTGATTAAGTATTTAAATATGAAATTAAAGAGAAATAAAATAAATAATTTAAGTATAATTATTTTAACCTAGAAAAGGTTATTAATAAATAAAATAATTTATATAATATTATTATATTGGATTTAAAGTACATTCAAGGATATTCTGGACTCGATGTAAGGGTTTTTCTAGTATGTTTTTTACTTCTACGATCCATATGTTATATTCATCACTTATTTATATTGTGTGGTTTATATACTGCCTATTTTATATATAGTATAATGAATTAAATATACATAATGGTAAATTTTAATTATTTCATCCCCGGGGAATTTTAATTGAAATTTACTAAATGGTAAAGAATTTCATAACTCAATTTCTTTTCACTGGGTTATATTACTTCTTCGTTCTATTTTATATTCTATGATAATGTGTGTAATGAATTTTAATTATATTATGTTTTATTTCCACTTATTTTATAATTATTTACATTTGATACATGTAATTTATTAATTGATTAATTCTCAATTTCAATGGTTTAATTTTTGTTGGGGTCACTACAATAATATTGAACATTTGTGACGAGTCATTTGCGATGACCAGAAGACTCGTCTTAACTAGTGCCTTTTATGTTAATATTTAAAATGTATTATTTATTCCATATAAAATAATGGTTTATTATGACAAAATAAATAATTCGTTGCAAATATTTTTGGTGCGCTTTCCTACTGCCCTGTGCGAAATGCAATCGCGACAGGAATTTTTGACGGATAAAAAAAATCTTCACAAATGCCCCTAGGCTCAGGATTATTTGTGATGGAAATTAGTTTCCATTTCAACTAATCTTGCCGAAAAACTATTTGTAAGGGGATTAATTCCATCATAAAAAGACCATCACAAAAAAACCCAACATTTTAACAGGGGCACGACCCTACTTTCTTTCTTCCTCCTCTTTCTCATCCCTCTCCCAAATGTCACGCACCAAACCCTATGGTCAGTTTATTTTACCTAGCTCTATGTGGATATATTCTTCCCATTTTTTTGCTGATTTCGACTCATATCTTCAAGGTATGGACTCCTCTTATGTTCTCCATCAATTTTTTTAGCGTATTTGGGTTCAAGGTTAAATATACTAGTTTGGTTCCTAGGTTTATAAATTTATCTAATTTACATGATTTATTTGATATCTAGGATAGATGTAATTGTATTAATTTCTATTTTGATTTTAATCTGGTTCATTTGTTGTGCCTTTTGGGTTCAATGTCAAATATATTGGTTTAGTTAAACCCTAAGTTTAGAAATTTATCTGATTTTCATTCTTTATTTGATATTTAGGATTGATGCAATTGTATTAATCTCTATTTTGAATTTAATCTAGTTCGTATAATTTATTTTAATTGATTTTTAAGAAATATGCTAAATTTTTATTTTTAATATTTATATGTGTTTTTTATTTATATTTTTATATATATATAAGTATGTTTGTGTACCATGTTAATTTTGATATATGTTTGTGTGTGTGTGTGTGTAAAAATATATTAAAATGTGTTTATTTAATTTTGATATTTGTATGTGTTAATATATATATATATAAATGATTTTAAAAACATGTTTACGGTTTTTGACACATATATATATATACATACATATATGTATGTCTGTATATATATTTGTATATATTTATAAATAAATTTGATATGTAGATTTGTTAAAAAAATTACAAAATATATTTTATATATTTATATTAATTAATAAATATTTTAATATAAATACATATAAATAATACATTCTGATTAATTAAGAAATTTTTTGATATAAATATATGTAAACAATACATTCTGTGTATACATCTATAAACGTTTTAAAAAACGTGTAAATTTTTTAACATATATATATTTTTTTGTAATGTTTTTAATATATATATATATATATACATATTCATGTATGTATATTAAAATGTAAATATATATATAAGTTTTAAAGAAACGTGTAAAGTTTATGATATATATTTATTTATTTATTGACGTATATAAATATTTCAAAAAATGTGTAAGGTTTTTAATATATATATATATATATATATATTTTAAAAAAAACATGTAAAAATATATTTGATTATCAAATCATGTAATATATATATATATATATTAACTTCTGAATATGTATATATAAATATTTTACAAATACATGTAAGGTTTAATATATATATATATATATATATATATATATTATCTATATATTTATTTAAAAATGAGTCAGAATATATTTTATATATTTAAATTAATTATGAAATAATGATATGTATATATATAATAATTATCAAAAATTTAATAATAATTTAAATAATTAATAACAATCATTATATAATTTATAATAATTACTAATTAATTATTCAATATTATTAATATATATTAAATATTTATGTATGTTTATATCTATGTATATATAAATTTAATATATATATATATATATATTGGTTTAAAGAAAATTATCAAAAAAAATTGGTATATTTATATTAATTTAGAAATATTTTAATATAAATGTATATAAATATATATATATATATAAATATATCTAAATATATCTAAATAATTATTTACTTAATATTAATAATAAATAGTAAATAATAGTGTTAATTATAAAATATTATTAATAATTTGATAAATTGATGAAATATATGAAAATTTATGTGTGTGCATGTATGTATATATATATATATATATTTGATATATTAATTTCTTTGAAAAAACATGTAAAAATTAATTTAATATAAATAGATTTGGTTATGTGTTACATATATATAATGTATTAAATAAATAGAAATAAGTGTTTTTTAATAATGATGATAAAATTAATTTAAATCAATCTCTTTAATTAAATGTTATTTATAATAATTTTCTTATATTAAAAAATGTTAAAAATCTGGTTTAATGAAAAAAATATAAATTTAAAATATGAACTATTTATTAAAAACTTAGTTAATAATAATTAGGATAATTTTCAGTAATACTTTTTAAAAAAATATAACAATTATAAGACTTATTAAAAATTCATAAAAAACATTAATTATTAAAAATATAGTATTAATTTAAATAATTTATAATATTTAACAATCAATGGTTCGTTGTTATTAATAAATTGTTAATATTACCGATTATAAAAAAATTATAATATCAATTTGTAAAAAAATATAAAATAAAATAAAAATAGTGTGTCATAAAAAAATAGTATTTGTATCATATGAGACAATGTTTAATAGATATTCTATTATTTTCAAAAAAATAGCATGTGTATTATATAATTTATTTAATATTGTTATTTTATCTACGTCGAGCCTCTATGGGTCTCATAATCTAGTGTTAACCTAGTGTCTCACTCTAATCATATTCCATAGAATATTTCAAGGTGTTAAAAAATAAAAATAATTTTCAATTAGTCAAAATGATCTGTAATAATTGTTTTTATTTTGTTTTTTTTAGATAACTATGGACCCGGGAAGTAGACACCAGTATCTATTATGTGATCATTTTTGGATAAATAATCACAAAAATCCAAATGGATCTAGTTTAAATCCTATCTACATTTAAGGTGTTGAAGCCTTTATATCATTTACATCATCAAATTCAAATTTTGTTTCTAAAGAAACAATTAAATGTCTTTGTTAGAAATGTGGTTTTAGGACATTCAAAACATTTGACAATGTTGGACTTCATCTATTGTATTCCGGTTTTTGAAGGGATTATATTTTTTGGTATCAACATGGTGAAAAGAGTTCAATAAAAAATATAAATTTTTTTTGTTCCAGATCCATCATTTTAGAATTTAATATATGAGGAAGCTCGTCCATCTATTCCTAAAACAACAACTCAAAATGATATTCAAAATCCTAAATCTTAACCTTCTTAGTTTTAAAATTTATTATTATCTTCTAAGGAGGCCTTATATCTGGGAATCTAGATGAGAAAACTTGAAGATGTTACAAAATTTGTGGCTATTAAATCAGATTTTGGGATGTCTAATAGTTGTTTTGATCAGATTTTATCTTTGGTTAAGTTATTTTTTCCTAACAGAAATACATTACCTGCAAGTTTCTATGAAAGTAAAAGGTCGGTTTATAATTTGGGTATAAGTTATCAAAAGATCCATGCATGTCCAAATGACTGCATCTTATATTATGGTGAATATGAATCTTTAGATAATTTTCTAACATGTGGAGAATTGGAGTATAAAGAGGCACAACAAGGAAAGTCCATATTTCTCATGAAATAGTTGAGATATTTTCTAATTACACCTCACTTATAACATTTATTTATGTCTTGCAGCACAGCTGGATTTATGACATGACATAAATAAAATATTTCCGCCATAAAAATATTAAATCATTTATGTGATGGTGACTCATGGAAACATTTTGATCAGACACATCCTCTTTTTGTTGTAGAACCTCGTAACATATAGTTGGGCCTTTCTACTGATGGTTTTTATCCATTTGGTGCTTACGACAGTCAATATTCTTATTGACCTATTTTCATAACTCCTTAAAACTTTCCTCTTTGGATGTTTATGAAGGTACCATATATATATTTGATGCTATTAATTCCATTACATCCAAAGAAGAATATCAAGGTTTATTTAAAGACACTAATTGATGAGTTAATTTCATTATGGAACAATGGTGTTACTATGTTTGATATAATTATAGATCAGATTTTTATATTGAAGGTTGCATTAATATGGATGATCAGTGACTTTTCGATGTATGGAATGTTATTTGGATGGAGCAAAAATGGTCTAAAATCATGTTTGTACTGCATGGCTGAGAACAAATATTTTATTCTTGGTAATGGGAGAAAGGTTAGTTATTTTTACTATCATCAGAGATTTCTTCCTACGAATCACCCTTTTCAAGGAAGAAAAATTAATTTTAAAAAAAGTTGAATTGAAACAGACACATCTCCAACAGTGCTCTTAGGTAATCAAGTAAAATCTATTTTCTCTACATTACCTCACGTTACTTTTGGAAAAACCATAAACAAGAAAAAGATAAATGGTTTTGGGATAGATCATAATTGGATAAAGCGGAGTATTTTTTTCAGACCTTCCATATTGGTCTGATTTTTTGTTTTGTCACATGTTATATGAAATTCATATTCAGAATAATGTTTTTTAAAACATGTTTTATACCATGTTGGACACACCTGGTAAGACCAAAGATAATGTAAAGGCATGGTTAGATCTTGTGCAGATTTGCAGACGTCTTGAACTTCAATTTTTAAAGATGAAATATCACGCAAATTAATAAATCCAAAATCATATTAATCACTTAGTAAAGAAAACCATTCATTATTCTATTAATGGATTAGATATTTGAGGTTACCATATGGTTATGCTCCTAATTTGTCTTGTTGCGTCAGAAATGGGTATTTTACTAGGTTAAAAAATCATGACTGTCATGTCATAATTGAATGGTTACTGCTTGTTGGTCTTAGAGGGATGTTGAATTATTTAATCTGGATGTGTTGACCAAAATAAAATTATTTTTTTGAGATATTTTTCTAGAAACATCAGATTATAATGCATTGAGTTTTCTGGAAAAAGATGTTTTAATTATATGTAAATTGGAGAAAATATTCCCACCATGATTCTTTGATTCCATGGAACATTTAATATTTCATTTTAAAAATGAAGCTAAATGTGGAGGGCCAGTACAATTCTGGTGGATATATCTTTTTGAGAGATGTATGAAAAAATTAAAGAATAAAGTACATAACAAAGCATTAGTTGAAGGGTTGATTGAAGAAGTATACTTGTATGAGGAAATTTCAAATTTTTTCTATTATTATTTTCAGTCGGAATATCCTTCAAAAAATATTTTCATGGATCGTAATGAGACAAATTTTGATGATTTCATAGACCATCATTTTTTATTTTTTAATCATCCTAAGTTTGGTTTTGGTGGTTATCATGAGTGATGTCTTACAGATGAAGAACTGGACATAGATCATACTTATATTCTCCTAAATTGTGAATAAATGTCATGATTTGTGCATTAAGTACTACTTTTTTATTATTTTGTTAAATATTTATAAAATATATCTTTATTTATATTAACTTTTTTGTAGACTATATGATGACCATATCAAAAAACAATTTATACAAATTACATATGCTTCTCTTGAAAAACGTCGGAAAAATTGTTTTGCATATTGATTTCAAATACTGGTAAGATAAGTTTCTTTCGATGAAATATTAAATCAATTTTTCAATGATGTCTATTATTAATAAGTTTTACTTTTTATAGGTAACACAACATGAAAATAAAAATGACAATCGATTGTGTGTGTTCAAAAACCCTCCATCAAAATTAGTAAAATTTTATAATGGGTATGTGGTTAATAGATTCTGATTCCATACATGCATATATGGTGACTCAAAAAAATCAATGAATAGTGGTGTTAGTTTGAAAGGATACCATTATAAGGAAAGTAAATTTGAATTTTATGGTATACTAGATGAAATAATTGAGTTATGTTATCTTGGACCAAATTATGTTACAATGTTCAAATGTCATTGGTTTGATACTCATCAGGGGTTGTGAGTTCATCCATGACCTGGAGTCTTTGAAATTAAATATAACAGCCTTCTTGCATCAAATGAACCATTTATATTGGAATATCAAGTACATAAAGTTTACTATGTAAATTATTGTGATGTTTCAAGACATTTAAAGGACTAGTGAAATGTGATAAAAATGAAATCATGTGACAATTAATTTATTGAATGTGAAAATTGTTTTGTGGAAGTAAAACATATTGAAATTTTTCAAGAAACATCCCAAAATATATCTCTTACTGGACGGGATATAAATATCGATGATGAAACCCCCCAGTTAAGGGCTGATGATATAGATAATGTTGATGAAGTATTAAGGGATGATGAAACTTTAATTCATATAGAAGTTGACAATGACGAAGATGAGGATGAAGACATTAGTTTCGATGAAAATAGTAATGAAGATGATGATTGATGTATTATATTCAGGTCTTTAGTTACTGGTAATTATTATATTCTGATATTTATTAGTTTTTTTAATTTATATTTGTATTAACAGTCTGTTATAGGTAACATTATTTTATTCTAAAATTTATTAGTTTTTTATGTTTCATATATGTATTAACAATATCTTATTGGTGATAATATTTTTTTTAGAAGGCTGGAGATGATCTTGAAGATCTGTTACATTCTCTCATTGGTGCCAGAATTCCTCATGATGATCCCAATTTAGCTCCTCCTCCTCAGGCTAGTGCACCTACGAGGAGGGGGTGCAGTCTTACTCGATTATTGATTCCTGATCCTATTCCTGATAGAAATCCATCAGTTGATTTTGATCATCATTTACAGAGGTATGTTTAATTTTTTAAGATATTTATTTTATATTAACTAAGTGTATTAATTTTGATAACAATTTTATGATTATATATTTGTCTCAATTTTCACAGTTTTTTACATTTAGACATTGGGTAGGCTGGTGCAATTCTGAGAAATTATTTTTTTGAGCCATGGGTGTCATGCGACCTGGTACCCATCATCGTGTGTGACTAGATGTTCGACCATTGGATTGTATGTTATTAAATAATATATAATTTTTTAAAGTTTATTTAATTACTAAAAAAATTAATTGTCTTGCAAAATTTATTTTCTCCAATTTATGATAGCCAGAGAGGTCCTATCTGAGAGGCATTGGATACTTGTATATGTGATCTCTTTCATCAGTTTATACACAACATCATAAAGTGAGCTATGGTTAAATCGTGTGCAACTATTTTCGATCAATCTTGCATCTCCCATCATCCCGACTATATATCAGCTCTGGTATGGGATGGGTTGCGATCCTAGTTAGGAGAGACTTTTAGGAGGAGATCATAAGCTGGACGTCAGAGCTGTGGGAGGCAATAGGTCACCAATAGGGTCAGGATTCATACATTTGGCATACATTGACAATATATGTTAAGTCATATTATTTATTAATGTATATATATATTAACTATAACATGTCTGTTATATTATATAGGCCTCTACTGATCCATCTATTATGGAGTTTGAATTTTATAATAAGATGTATATTGATCCTTGTATAGGATAAGTTATAGGGGAACAACAGCACCATATCGTGGTTAGTGATTTTTTTTATGTCATGAATATTAATTTTATTGTTATTATAATTTATCATTATATTTAATGGAAACATATGAGGCTGCAACTTCTCATTCATAGGAGAGTTAACCTGGGACCGAATAATATGTCACTACTGATTTGGGTTTTGATGAGGGGAATTAGATATAGGTGACTTCATAGGGTTTTGATAAATGTCGAGTGATTGGTATTGGTTCTCGACTAACACCTACGAGTTATTATGGTACATCTGAAATGGAATCATTGAGCGTGAAGGGAGATCATGGAGAGTTGTTATCAACACCATTGTCTACTGCACAGTATGAGGAGAGGTTGAGAGATTAGGATGAGATGATATAGCAGATGCAGAATGAGAGGGAGGAGGAGCGTGAGAAGTAGCATCGGAGAGATGATAAGACGATGGAGTATATGCGGCAACTTACACATGGCATTGGTATGGAGTTTACTCTCCGTGATCCTTTGAGTGATCCCCCCTGGTCCTTTGAGTGATCCTCCTCCATCAGACAATAGTTGATGATTTATTAAGTTTTTATTTATTTTTTTGTAATTTGGTATAACAGACATGTTATTTTTTAACTAATATATTACTTCTATGTCTATTTTGATTTGTTTAATTTTCTGTAATTCTTTTTAAATATTTGTAAATTTATTAATTTTTTCAATGTTTTTAACATATTTTAATTAATTTTAGGTTTTTTAATTATTCTTAAATATATATATTGTTTTTATTATTTGTCGATATATTTAATGTGTTAACTAATTTCAATGATTTAAATTATTTAAATTATTTTTTTATTATATTTATTTTGTAAATTAATTTTATTTTATTTAATATTTACATTTTTTAAAATATATATTTTAAAAAATTATTAATTTTATTTTATATTTTTTAAAATAATTTTAATTGTTTTTTGATTGTTTTTTATTTTATTTTTTAATAAAAAATTATTATTTGTGATGGATGAAGTTATCTATTGAAAATAAACTTTCAGACTTTTTATGATAGATTGTCACAACAGGTTATTTAAAAACACTTACAGAAGTCTTTTGTGACAGAACCTTTTTCTGTCATAAATAAATATTATTTGTTGTGTATCTTTGCACATAAACACATTTGTGACACGACCATCCTTAATGGGGTATTTGCGATAGACTCTCGTTGCAAATAACTTTTTATGTTATAATTTCATTGCAAATACCTCATCATAATTACTATAAATTCCTATTATGAAGGATGGGTGGGTCTATTATTTCACTCTAATTAATTAGGCACTCCAAATATGGAAGTTGACCATATTGGTGATTTCATTTGTAAGAACTAATTTAAAGATATTGCTCTAAGGTACCAATAAGTTTTATCTATTCTTTTTATGTGTTTATCATTTTTCTTATGATCAAATTTGATATCTCATGGCTCATGATTATTGATTCTGATGACTCGTGCCTTTATTAAAGCCTCATGCCATGTTTTTATTTTTATGATCCAAGTATTAATGGGTATAAATATAATTATGATACTCTCAAGAAATTTGATTATGTTATCATACCCTTATTCTCTTCTTAATCTCATTGATGACATCTAATTTTTAATGCTTATATTTACCCTTACTGGGCATTTAAGATCACCCTTATTATGTTTCTTTTTCCCCATGTTATGATGAATGGTGATTAAATTATTTTTGTATATAATGGTTTCTAACAAGATAAAGCTTATGGGAGATTTTGAAGTCTTAATATGGAAGATGAAAACTTGGGTATAGTGGGAGTTGATGTTCATCTTTCTGAACCAGTTTTTTATTAATCCAAGTAATTAAGAGTTTAGACTCATTATATAGGACTCTAGACTTAAAAGGTCATTGGGTATGTAAATGGTTCAATTTTTCCTTTTTATGATGTGATATTTGGATAGAAAAAATTAGGTCATGTTTATCGGTATCGATCCAGAAATGTATTTTAAATGATTTTAGCATTGGGTCTCAGAGTACGGGTTTGGGGCTATTATAGTTGGTATTCGAAGAAAGGTTTAGATAAATTTTTAGACTAGGATGTATTCATGTGAGGTTATATTAAGGGTTATGGATACCATAAAAGGTATATAATATTAAGGTTAATCATAAGTTAAAATTTTTAGACACCCCTTTGAAGTTTTAAACGATGAAATCATAAAGTGATTAATGAATCTTTAGGTGATGTTTTATTGGGTTTAAGTATACATAAAGCTTTGGTTTAATGTGAAGTATTACTTTAAAATTTCCAGACATAATTTTTTAGATAATGATAATATTTAGGTTTTATATGATCTTATATATTGAGGTAATTATAGAAGCACCAGTTTTATCATATAGATAACCATGGGATTGAAAAGTGATTTAGTGAAAAATTAATTGAAGTTATTTCAAAATGAGATCACCATATTTTTATTCTTGTAATATCAAAGGTTTGATATAACCTTTGAGGTTAAAACACCATTTAATTTTGAAGTTATTGAGTTTATTTGGGATATAGGTTTATTCATTCATGGAATTATTTAGTTTCAACTTTTAGTATTACTGTTTAATTTTGAAGATTAATGTATCATATAAAGGTTTATTAATTTTTGGAATTATCTTACAATGTGATAAGCATTCTGTTTTTGGTTAATATCTAAATATGATAGGAATATATTGTTATCCATTATATGTTTATTTGGTATTTAAAAGTTTATTTTAGTGCTTTGGGCATGGATAATTCATCTTCAGTACTCATCATTTAGAGAAAAAGATAATATTGTGGTTGAAATTGGAAAAAGAATGAAATTTTACTTATAAAGAAAGTATATTTCACTATGTTTTCAATATAGATGGTGAAATAATTCTTCAAATATATAAAATTGATCTTGAAACAAAAAAAATATCCTAGTACCTTCATTTTAGATGAACTGGTGGTCTTTTCACTCATCACAGATTTATGGTTTTTAGGTCCTTAAATTTTTATTGATCATTCACTTTAATATGATTAATGATCTCTATCACTCTCCATAATTATTTATACTTTTCTTCCATGTAAAAATATTAAATTCCCACCTGTGTTCTCATATTTTGAAACCAATTATGTGTTATTCTAGATGACCTTCATACGTCCCTTTCTCTCCTATCAAGAGGATGTTTTATTAGTAGTTTTTATAATGTGGGTTTCTAAAAGAAATGGTATTTTCAAATGTCCAGCCTTTGATTACTGATATAAAGTCCAAATTTCAAGGAATAAATTTATTAAATGGGAGAGGATGTGACACCTAGAGATTTTATAAAATAAAAATATGTTTGAGAGCATATTTGTCACGCAACACAGAGCTTAAATAACCTGTGATATATATAATCGTTATAACCTAGCCATTAAATTGGTGGGTAAGAATATTATTAAATAATTTATGATATATATATATATATATAGACACACACACACACATATATATATATATATATATATATCCTACTCAATATATGTTATTGATAAATTTTTAGTAAATAATCAATCAATGTTTTTAGTAAAGTAATTTTATTCTTCAAAAATATTTTTTCCTCAAAAATGATTTTTATTGATTTTCATGAAAAAACATTATAATTAACTTTTTGAACTTTTAGATAATTTATTTATTAAAATTAAATTTTTTTTAAATATGAATATAAAAATTTAATTTGGATAAAATTTTAGTATTTTCTAAAAATATTTATTTTTCAATGTATAGTGAAAAATATCAATTTTTATAAAAATGTCATTTTTTTAATAAATAAAGAAATTTAAAAGTATCATTATTTTTTGAATATGATTTATTGTAACATAAGTATTATTTATTTATATTTAATCCACTTAATTTCTTTTTAATCAACTTCATATCGGATTTTTGTTTCAGTTTGTCTTTAGGTTTAAAAAATGGATTTTTCTGAACACTATTTTAAAGTGCATAATTTTTCTCCTTTTTATTTAATTAAAACAAACCCTAATGAGGAATTATTTAAATTACATTTATATAATATACATAAATAAATATTAATTTATATTGATTCAATAATTATTATTATTCATAGAGTTAATATAAAATCCTATTTTCCTTGAAAAAGACACTTCTTGAAACCCAGCTTTTTCATCGCATCTAAAGGTTTCATTTTAAATTAAATTTTTTCACTTATATGAATTGAATTTAGTAAAATTTATTCAATATTTGGAATCAGAATAATTTATATTATATAAAAACTTCATCTTAATTTTTGACCATAACGAATAATGGAAACATTAAAAATAAATTATCATGGTTAAGGTGAAAACGGGCTTGCCGAGGGGTTAAACTAAAAAGATAAGGGTCAAAATAACCTAAAAACTTGTCTAAAAACTATTATATAGAAATATTTAGAACTTATTGATTATAATTCTTTTTAATGATCCATTTTTGAGCTTTTTTCATGTGATAAAAATGGTTATATCTTGTTTTTAAATTACAAGTGTGTCACTCACCTCACTTATAAAAGGTCACCCCCTCTCCTCTCTTCTTCACACCTTCAAACACTTTTAGTTAATAAAATACCTAAAAATTTAATTCAAAAATAAAAACCCTCATCCTATAATCCTTTTTTTTAATCCATTCTATTAATACTTTAGGTACAATCCTAAATACGTGATCCAAGAAGAGGTAAAGTTCCTAACTATGCATTTTTGTTTTATTTCTACTTACACCTCCTTAAAAAAATTCAAATATAGAAATATAATAAAAAATATATCTGATATATAATAAGATGTTATTATATTAATGTAATAATCTAAATCCATCTCCTCTCCAATCAAATGGTATATCAAATCATCATTTGTGTGTACAGTGGATTATCACCTCGCGAACCGATGTCATTTTTTTCCATAATAGCCTCTCATGGAATGTTGAAATGATGTATTTAAAGTATATATATATTATATTTGTAACATATTAATACTTATTTAGTTATTATATCACATATACCTTTATACTTTTCATTTTTTGTGAGATACGATAATGTCTCTTGTGTGTGTTGTAGACTACCGCCTCGCGAAGTGTTGTGATTTGTTTTTCACAAACACTTTACATGGAAGGTAATAAGGATAAATTTAATGAATATTTGTTATATAAATTAAATCATAATTATAATAATGATATATTTATAATTATGAAAATATAATATATCATTTTCCTTCTAACAAAAATAAATGATAACGTCGTTTGTGTATGTGCGGACTACCGCCTCCATGAAGCGATTTGATTCTTTTTTTCATCACCACATCACAAGAATAATATATATTATTATATTTTATTTATTATGTAATAATAATTTTATAAATTTATAATAATATATACCTTATTTCTATAATTATCATTGAAAATTAGAAATGCTATTTATGCGTACGTACGGCCCACCGTCTCCATGATCGTGTAACGTAGTTCATTTTTCATAATAACTTTTAGTGATTGGTTTTAAAAATAATAATCAATGGATAAATATGATAATTATTTCATGATTATAATTATATATATATTTAAATAATTTTATATTTTACCATGGTAAACACACTGAATCTATTTTGGAACAATGAATCGAACGTCCTCTAAATACCCTATATGGACTTAAAAGATTAAGTATTTAAATATGTCATTAAAATTAAATTAAATAAATGATTTAAGTGTAACCTGGAAAAGTTTATTAATAAATAAAATAATTTATATAATCTTATTATATAGTAGTTAAAGTACATTCATGGAAATTATGGACTCGAGGTAAGGGTTTTCCTCATCTCAGTTTTACTTATGTGAGACATATGTTGTATTCACTGGTTATTTATATTGTATAGTGTATATACTTCCACTTTTACATGTAATATCATGAATCCAACATAAATCATGGTATTTTAACTTTTAATTTGAATTATTTCATTCAAGGGGATTTTACTTGAAATTTACCAAATGGTAAAGAATTTCATAACTCAATTTCTTTTAATTGGGTTATATTACTTCTTCATTCTAATTAATATTCTATGATTATTTTTATAATGACTTTTTATTATCTTATGTAATATTTCAAAAAATTTATGTGTATTTTCATTTGATTCACATAATTTATTCATTTATTAATCCTCATATTCAATGGTTTAATTTTTGTAAGGGTTATTCATCTCAAATTCTCTTTCTTTGACACATACGTTTATGATATGCACCTATATTAATTTTTGAGGTGTATATATTATCCTTTGACATGTTATATCATGAAAATATTTATTTTCATGATATTTAAAGTATCGTTTGTTGTTATTATTTCATGGGTATTATGATTAAAGATTTACCAAAGTTTCAAAGGCTTTATATTAAAATATTATTCCTTTTAGGATTTTTTATGTTTAAGGTTCTTTTGGAGGAAATAATGTGATATTATTTTCTTAAACTACAAAAAAATTATTATCCACCAGTTATGAATGTGGTTCAAATGTTTAATTTCCATTTCCTTCCTTATTGATTGAATAAACATCAAGAAATTCATTTGTAAGTGATACTTGTCTTGTATTTAATTTTTGATCAGCTAACTTAATCTTACATATCCTTGTTTTATAAAAAAATTTCTAAAATGTTTTCAAAAGTATTATTTTCTAAAAATAAATGATTTACTATATCCATTTTACAATAAATTTTACCTTTTTTAAAATACTTCAACAGGAAATTTCCTATCATTTTCTAAATGGGTCATTTTTTACTCCCTATTTCAAAAAAAATTAAAAGAATGTTTATTTTTAACATGTATAACATGAACATATTTTCCTATAGTCATGGCCATTATTTTATTTTAAACTTCCTTTATATATTTCCATGTTTTTTTAAAGTAAAGGATTTTTTCAATAATTTGTGAATTTTTTGTTTTAATAATTGATTTTAAAAATGAAAAGGTTATTTTTATAAAAAGAATAAAGATTTTTTAATAGTATTTCCATTCATAATTATCAACAATACTTACTATTACTTATACTCCAATGGATATATTCTGTAACAATTTCATCCTCATTATTTCTCTAGATATATTATGATTGTTTTAAGGATATTTTCATGGAACCTATTTCTTTTTTATGGGTTAATCATGTTTCAAAGAGATTGTTATGTAAAAAATTTCTTTTATATGGGTTAATAATGTTTCAAAGAGATTGTTAGGTAAATTGTTTCTTTTATCTGGTTTAATCATGTTTCATATATATTTTTATGTAACCCATTTATTTTCTATGGGTTAATAATGTTTCAAAGATATTGTTTTGTAACCTGTATCTTTTCTATGGGTTAATCATGTTTCAAATAGATTGTTATGGAACCTGTTTATTTTACATAGTCTAATCAAGTTCTGAAAATAAGAAAGGTTGTTTTAATGATTTTATGATGAAATGAATGATCTATGTACTTTATTCATGATATGGTTCTCGAAAATTGTTTCAAATGATGGATGGTTTTGTTATAAATCATGGATAGGTGGATATGTTATTAACCAAGGGTGGGTGGTCCCATGATAAAACAAATATGGGTGGATATATTATATCCCCCAAATGCATTGGGTACTCTGGAGATAGAAGTTGACCATATTAGTTATTCCATTTGTATGAAGTGATGTGACGATAATGTTCAAAGATACCAATAAGTTTTATCTATGCTTGATATGGGTGTAACATACCAACCCAACTGATCACTAAGACAATAGCCAGATCGGTGGGTCACATGGCCTCAAGTGCACCTCCATGTATTCTAGAGGATACCAACTAGTATAGAGGGTCTAAGGAGGTAATATTATGAAGACTATACACTCATAATTAGAGTAACACAATAGTATAAAAAATAATAAACAATAGAAAATAGAAGAACAAGTATAATAAGAGAAAGACTGATCAGTGGTGGAATAATAATAAACTGAATAAATGTGGCCAATGTTAATTTACAACAATGCATGAATGACAGTTGATGCTACAAGTACAAGTAGTGAAAATTAAAAATAGCAATACAATGTAATAAAATAAAAACTTCCCAATGAATATCTCCATGAGAATTTTGAGAACCAACTCAATCCTATGCTCCTAACTCTTAGGTACAAGCAAGACAACTCAAGAAATCAACCAAGGTCCTACAAATATAAGGTCTACTCGAGTACCCCATTACAATGGAATCCCAAGCAAGGTGTGAGATAATAATCACAATAGGTCAGCACCCATAGTGTCTAACTTAATCCATTTAGTGAAATATAAATTAAGCAGTGTGTAGGTATAGAGAAATGATAAATAAAACTAAATAAATAAGAAACATATTGCCCAAGTTCCAAAGGGACACCTAGAGGCTATGCCTGCTTCTTCTCATATCCATAATAAGTCTAAATAGTGAAAATATATATAGTAGTAATGTATATTTATATATATATTGTTTAGTTATATATCACATCCACCTATATGAACCAAGTGAGTGTTGATGCCAAATGGGAATATACCTGGAATACTAGTGCTGGATGGATCGTGACATAACCCACAAACATCCATGGTGAGTCTAACGTGCCTAAAAACTCCAACAATAGAGTGCATTCCCTATATCCCAATAGAGTGATTTATTCCATACTACAACACTCGAGATGGAGAGTGAGATGCCATGCAACACTCTAATCATGGAATGTGGTGCCTCAACCCAACATCTATATAGTATCACTGGTGCAAGATTCCATACTCAATACCTGGTGTAAGGGATCATGTTTATCCTCCATGCACAACCACCTTACCATCATTCCCATCCTATTATAAGGCATAATCATTCATAATATATGGCATGAGGAAAAACCTCTTATGCAACTTATTTATTAAGCCTATATCAAGGCATAATCATATTTATAATGCAATCTATGAGTCAATACCTCTAATACTTTGGATTTATATAAGCCCAGTATAATAAGGGTGTTCCATTTAACAATTTCAATTAAACACGTGCTAAACATAATGGACTTTCCACCCATAAAATTTCATTATCTTCAATTTAAACCATTAATTATATTAAATTAATACAAGCCATTATGAGTAATCTATTTAAATCAATACATATGATTTAATTAAGCAAAACATGAAAATTCAATTAAAAATCTTAAAAGGTCACTTAGGAGGTTGTCTTGTCATTTAGGCAATTACTTACATGGGTAATTACCTTTATAGGTAAAACTAAGTTATACACTTAGAAAGGTGCATTGGTCTAATGAACACTTATAAAGACATGGGTGACATTATTTAAGAATAACAAAATAGGAAAATTACATCATTCCATTTATTAAGTTCTAACAAGAAGTCATAAGAAATACTCCAATAAATAAACCAAACATGATATAAATAAACCAAACATGATATAAATAAATAATCATTAATTATTATCTTATAATACATTGCACCTTCATCAAGGTGTTTTATTATAAAAACATGATATTTCTATTTAAACAATTCATTATCATATTAAAATTTTCATTCAAGAATAATAATCAATTCACATTTAAGTGGAATTTAATAAAAAACCATACTACACAAATTAAAATTTAAGTAAGGTATAAAAAGAAATCAATTAATGTATTCTTTAATTACATAGAAATGGAAAGGGATCATACCTCAAAAGAAAGAGAACCAAGTTGAGTGCTTTGGTACTTAACATTTTATCAAAGACCAATTGAAGCTGCTTCTTCCTACCTCTAAGCATATGCACCTTCACATATACATAAGGACACCTATACCCAGTGTATATATTCTCATGGGAATTAATATGTACAAGGGGATCCTTACATACATGCTTATATCTGCATACACTCGTTTCTACTTACACCGGTATGCACTTTTCATATATATACATAATAACACCTGGCCTTATATATATTCACTACCATGGGTGAATATACATATAATGGGATAACTTAGACATATATATATATTCCTACCAATGAATATGTGGTAAGTCACCTTTGACTCTAGCAACTTGAACCCACCTCAAGGATGAGAAAAATGCACCACAGATAAAACAATGAACTCAAAAACACTAAAAAAAAACCAAATAAAATTGGGCAAAAAATATATGAGAGAAGGAAACCAACATAAAAGTAGTGTAACTTGATCTAAATGAACCAAACTGCTTCACCTTTATTAATGGATGTCGAAACATACATGAAGGAGTCCCAAGATATGAACTGCATGCCCTAACATCGAAAGAAAAATCAAAAACCTGGATTAACCCAAACCCTAGGGTTCGGTTGAATGAAAATCAGGCAATGGGAGAGGGGAAAATCAGCTAACCACAGAATATGAGGGAGGAGAAAGGATTACCTTAATAGATTGAGTGAGAATAGTGAAGGAAACTGGTAGAAAATTGTCACACTAAGAGGGATCCAGGAGGGGTTCGTCGCATGGCTGGAGAGGAAGGGGGAGATGATTTTTCATGAGTAAGGGGGAGGGTAGCTTAGTGTTTTAGTTGTTTTAAATTTTAATTTAATAAACTTCGTTTTTTTAAAGATACATTGTGTATAGTTTGGACTACACAGTTTGGAAAACTGTCCACCCTACATAGGGCACCTAGGGAACCCCACATAGATAGGACACATGGTTTAGAAAAATGTGCACCAAACGTGTGGTGAATAGTGTGAGGGTACTGCCTAAGTGGCACTAATAGTTTGTGCTTGGTGAAAGGTTTGGGTAAAATGTGTGTATCTCGTGTGCTTCACATATGCACCTCTAAAATAGGACTCACAGTTACTGTTATGTGCCACACAATTTTAGACAAACTGTGCGCCCTCTGCAAACCCTCTAAGACTTGAATTTTTGGCCTCAGTACTCCCAAAACTCACTAAAACCTACAAGGGTCCTCTTAGGACTTCACCTAATTCCAAAAAAAATGTGTGGAATTGTTCCAACTCTCATAATTACATTCTGAATACTGGTTTTAAAAACAGCTAATCCAGTATACTCAAAAGTTCAGATTCCCCTAGAATTTCACCTTGGCTCAAAACATGAGTCGTTACAACCTCCCTGCCTTAGAACTTCTCATCCTAGAGAAGCCTTTGGGAATAATGAAAAAATAATCCCCCCCCCCGACTTATATGGTTTGCGGAGTATTATTCAAATGGTCATGTTGAGTTTTCAAATACCCAACACACCTTCGATCACTTCTTAAGCATACGACACGTAAGCCATCAAAAGACCAAGCCATGCTCGATTTCAAACTGAAAAAATGATACAAAAATTACTCTAGAATATTTATACAAAGATATGATCATGTCATCATCTCCTTAAACATTTTTCTGATGGTGCTCCCTGCCATTGGCCTTAGAATTAAGATGCTAATTCCAAACCACGGTACAACCCACCATCGGAATTTCCTTACAAAGCACACCTCTAAGTATTCTACATATTCTCCTAGTGTGATTTTTGAAACAATTAAATAGTCGATTCTCTATCAACCTCAAGTACAAGTTGAGCCATAATTCAATGAAAACCCCAGGGTTGATACAAACTGCGCTCACCTCCACTTGAATACATGCTCAAAAATGGTTCTTCACCAACTGTATACATTAAACAAGAAGGATAACAATTCAATCCATCCTAACCAACCTTCTCATATAATCAGCATAGATGGTTGGCAGATTTTAACATAACTAAAATAACTTCTTCCAAGGTACTCTACATTTACAACGAATCCACCCACTAAATTACACACCTGAATTTGGGTGATGTTTTGAGATCAAACCAACATCTAAACATTTAAATTTTCATACATCATCATAACTAATGGAGTAACCCATACCCAACTCACTGGCATCATTACCCATTAAACAAACCTATGAGCTTGACCACCAGTCTTGGATAACCTAAAATTCATTGAAATGGAGTCTAAGGAACTAATAAAAGGAATTCCATACACTATATTTATGAGTGATACGTTGGAATAAAGCCACAACATCTGCATCAGATCATCGACTAGGCCCAGAGCGGCATCCTCCTGGCAGTCGAGTCATAATAAATGGCTGGTGTCCAAGAGTTAGTCCAAGGAATTCCTACTTGGGAACATAACTGTCACTCATGAAACCAAATGTTTATAAGATCCACACATTAGTATGGAACACAGTGGAAACAACCAACCAAGTCCAACAGCCTTTAAATATTTATTGCGGCGTAATACTGATGCTCTCTTAGTGAATCAAGGATGATGTCAAGATAGGGGACATGCTCATAACTTTCAGAATAGTACACTAATAGGATTTAAAAGATTACCAGAATAAGAATGTTCAAACCACTACTAGTTGACTTCTTATGAAAGAATCTCTAATTCACCTCCCAACGCACCATCATTATTCAATCACAAACCTTTACCACCCAAGTCATTTCATGATCGTTCCATATTTTCCACTGAATTCCATCCATGAACAATAATTTTTCTCAAAGGTTGAATACATAGTAAATCACATAAAAGTCATGTTGTTGGGAAATCACCGATATGATTCAACACTCACTGGTCCCAATAAAATTTAAGCAAGATTGACCATTTCCAAACGGTTCTTCTTGGTGTGTTCCTTCCACTTAGAAGAGAACATAACCACTGTAACAGATGTGACATACCCCACTTTAGGAGTTTTAAAGTCACCAAAAGAAGAGAGATACTAGCCACTCACAAGATCACTAGGTCATATTCACCATAAATGCAAACATAAGGCAATTGTCATGAAAACCAAATCAAACTAACTGGCATGTCAAAACACCCAAGCCTCTTGAAATTCATCCCAAGTATTGGGATGAATTTGATTCACTCTACTAAAAAGATGACCTGAGACCGTACAAAATAACACAAGTCTTAACGATTCCCTCAAACTCAACTGGTTCATTATTTCTTTTAATAACTCGATGGGTACCGCGTATATCAATGCATACTACCCAATATTACAAGAGGAACTGACACTTCCCCAATACTATCCATAGGTTTTCCTCCCTATGCATTCAAGTATTAGGTAGTTTGTACATAAGATTTAACCCATGGTCGTATTGCCTCATAGGAACATTTACCTTGGATGAAGACACACCAATTCGTCCATCACTAAAAAATAAGAAAGGGTCAAGTGACCTAAAAGCATCCGACCATGCTTGAGTCATGTAAGACCAGCTAAAACTGAGCATTACCTAATGCTCGCACCAATAACAAGACCAAGTAAAAAATGACCACCCATCCAAAAAAGGGTGATATTTAGAAACTAAAAGTATTAATAGGGAAAATGGAACCTAAATGACACCAAACAGCAGAAAAATAAATACAAAATCCTCATTTCCTTAAAAAATACGCTTCTTGAAACCCCATTTTTCGTCATGTCTACAGGATTAATTTTAAATTAAATTTTACTACTTATGTGATTTTAAAATGGATTCAATATTCGGAATCATAATAATTTATATTATCTAACAAGTTCAACTTAATTTTTGACCATAACGAATAATGGAAACATTAAAAAATATTATCACGGTTAAGGTGAAAATGGGTTTGCCGAGGGGTTAAACTAAAAAGATAAGGGTCAAAATAACCTAAAAACTATTATATTGACATATTTAGACCTTATTTATTATAATTCTTTTTAATGCTTCATTTTTTAGCTTTTTCATGCAATAAACATGGTTATACCTTTTTCTTTTCAAATATTACTAGTGTATCACTCACCTCACTTATAAAAGGCCACCCCCTCTCCTCTCTTCTTCACACCTTAAAGCACTTTTGGTTTATAAAATACCTAAAAATCACTTACCAACTCTACACCCTTATCCTATGAGCATTTTTTTAGAAATCCATTCTAGCAATACTTTAGGTATAATCCTAAAGAGGTTATCCAAGAAGAGGTAAAGTTCCTAACTATGCATTTTTGTTTTATTTCTTCTTCCACCTCCTTAAAAAAAGTTAAAATAAGGTAATATAATAAAGAATATATCTTATATATATTGATATGTTATTATATTAATGTAATGATCTAAATTCATCTCCTCTTCAATCAAATGGTATACGAAATCATCATTCGTGTGTACAGCGGACTACTGCCTCGTAAACCGATGTCATTTGTTTTCCATAATAGCCTATCATGACATGTTTAAATGATGGATTTAAAGTATATATAATATTTTTGGAACATATTTATACTTGTTTAGTTATTATATCAAATATACCTTTTTACTTTCCATTTTTTTAGGGATATGAAAATGTATTTCATGTGTGTTGCGGACTACCGCCTCGCAAAGTGTTGGGATTTTTTTTTCACAAACACTTTACATGGAAGGTAATAAAGATAAATTTAATGAATATTTGTAGTAAAAATGAAATCATAATTATAATTATGATATATTTATAATTATCAAAATATAATATATCATTTTATTTTTTACACACAAAAAATGATAGCGTCGTTCATGTATGTGCGGACTACCGCCTCCATGAAGCGATGTGATCCTTTTTTCATCACCACGTCACAAGAATGATATATATTATTATATTATATTATGATATTATGATAATTATATAAAGTTAAAATAATACATACCTTCTTTTCATAATGATTATTGAAAAATGTAAATGCTTCTCATGCGTACGTACGGCCCACCGTCTCCATGATCATAACATAGTTCATTTTTCATAACAATTTTTACAGATTAGTTTTAAAAATAATAATCTATGCATAAATATGATAATTATTTCATGATTATAATTTTATAGATATTTAAATAATTTCATCTTTGACCATGGTCAAAACACTAAATCTATTTTGGAACAATGAACTGAACATTCTCTAAACACCTAATGTGGACTTAGCAGATTAAGTATTTAAATATGCCATTAAAAAGAAATAAAATAAATAATTTAACTATAATTTATTTAACCTGGAAAATTTTATTATGAAATCAATTAATTAATATGATCTTATTATTTTTTATTTAAAGGACATTCATGGAAATTCTGGACTCGAGGTAAGGGTTTTCCTCATCTCGCTTTTACATATGTGAGACATATGATATATTCACTGGTTATTTATATTGTGTGGTATATATACTACCACTTTTACATGTAATATCATAAATACAACATACATCAGGGTATTCTAAATTTCAATTTGAATTATTTCATTCAAGGGTATTTGAATTTAAAGTTACCAAATGGTAAATAATTTCATAACTCAATGTTTTTTAATTGGGTTATATTACTTCTTTATTCTAATTAATATTCTATGATTATTTTTTTAATGACTTTTTATTATCTTATTCCATATTTCTAATTTTTTTTATGTGGATTTTAATTTGATACACATAATTTATTCATTGATTAATGCTCATATTCAATGGTTTGATTTTTTAAGGGTTATTCATCTCAAATTCTCTTTCATTGACAAATATGTTTATGATATGCACCTATATTCATTTGTGAGGTGTATATACTACCCTTTGACATGTTATATCATGAAAATATTTATTTTCATGATATTTAAAGTATAATTTGATGTTATTATTTCATGGGGATTGTGATTAAAGATTTACCAAAGTTCTAAAGGCTTTATATTACAATATTTTTTCTTTTAAGATTATTTATGTTCAATGTTATTTTAGATTAAATAATATGATATTATTTTCTTAAACCACATAAAATTTATTGTCCACTGGTTAGTAATTTTTTTCACATTTTAATTTCCATTTCCTTCCTTATTTATTGAATAAACATCAAGAAAGTCATTTGTAAGTGATACTGATCTTGTATTTAATTTTAGACCTATTAAATTTATTTTACATATCCATGTTTTATAAAATGGTTTATAAAATGTTTTCAAAAGTTTTATTTTCTAAAAATAAATGGTTTACTATATCCATTTTACAACCAATTTTATCTTCTTTTAAAATATTTTAATAGGAAATTTCATATCATTTTCTAAATGGGTCACTTTTGACTCCCTATTTCAAATTGTTTTTTAAAAGAATGTTTATTTTTAACATATACAACATGAATAGATTTTCCTATAGTCATGACCATTATTTTATTTGAACATTTCTTTATATATTTCAATATATTTTTTAAAAGAAATTATTTTTGCAATATTTTGTGAATTTTTAGTTTTAAAAAAATATTTTCAAAATGAAAAAGTTTATTTTTCTAAAAAAATAATGATTTCTTAATTTTATTTCCATTCATAATTGTCAACAAAAATTATTATTACTTATGCTCCAATGGATATATTTTGTAACAATTTTATCCTCATTCTTTCTCTAGATATATTATTATTGTTTTAAAGATATTTTCATAGAACCTGTTTCTTTTCTATTGGTTCATCATGTTTCAAATAGATTATTATGTAACATATTTATTTTATATGGGTTAATAATGTTTCAAATATATTTTTATGTAACCTATTTCTTTTTTATGGGTTAATCATGTTTCATAGATATCTTTATATAAGCCATTTATTTTCTATGGGTTAATAATGTTTAAAATATATTGTTTTATAACCCATTTCTTTTCTATAGGTTAATAATGTTTCAAATAGATTGTTATGGAACTTTTTTATTTTATATAGGCTAATTATTTTCTGAAAATATTAAATGTTGTTTCAATGATTTTATGATGAAATGAATACTCTATGTAATTTATTCATGATATGGTTCTTGGAAGTTGTTTACAATGACGGGTGATTCTATTATAAATCAATGACAGGTGGCTATGTTATTAACCAAGGATGGGTAGTTCCATAATAAAACAAGGATGGGTAGATCCATTATAGTCCTCCAATGCATTGGATTCTCTAGAGATAGAAGTTGACCATATTAATTATTCCATTTGTAGTAAGTGATGTGAAGATAATGTTCTAAGATACCAATAAGTTTTATCTATGCTTGTTATGGGTGTAACGTCCCAGCCCGACTGACCACTAAAACAATATTCAGATCGGTGGGTCACATGCCCTCAAGCGCACCTCCCCATATGTTAGAGGCTACCGACTATTAGAAAGGGTCTAATGTGGTGATAGTGGGGAGAATATACCCTCATAATTAGAGTAACACAATGGTATAATAAATAATAAACAAAAGAAAATAGCAGAAGAAGTATAATAAAAGAAATACTAAGCACCGGTGGAATAATAATAAACTAAATAAATATGGCCAATGCCAATTTAAAATAATTCATGAATAACAGTTGATGCGACAAGTAAAATAAGGGAAAATTCCACATAAAAATAGAATGTAATAAAATAAAAACTTCCCAAAGACTAGCTCCATGATCATCTTGAGCACCAACTTAGTATTCTACTCCTAACTCTTAGGTACAAGAAAGACAGATCAAGCAATCAACCAAGGTCTTGCAAATATAAGGTTTACTCGAGTACCCCATTGCAATGGAGGCCTGAGCAGGGTGTGAGATAATAATCTCAGTAAGTCAGAACCCATAGTGTCTAACCCAATCCATTTAGTACAATATAAATTAAGTAGTGTGTAGGTATAGAGAAATGATAAAGAGAACTAAATAAATAAACAACATCCAACTCAGGTTCCTAAGGGACACCTGGAGGCTATACCTACTTCTGATCATAGTCAGAATAAGTCTAAATAGTGACTATATATATATAGTAGTAATGTATATATATATATATATATTGTTTATTTGTATATTTCATCCACCTATATGAACCAAGTGTGTGTCGATGCCTAATGGCCATATACCTTGAATACTAGTGATGTCTAGATCAAGACGTAACTCGCAAACATCCATGGCTAGTCTAACGAGCCTAAAAGATCCAACGATAACATACATTCCCTACATCTAGATAGAGTGAGAGATTCTATACTAAAACACTTGGTATGGAGAGTGAGACATAATGAAAAACTCTAATCATGGAACGTGGTGCCTCGTCAAGATATCCATATAGTATCACTGGTGCGAGATTCTATACTCAACGCCCAATATAAGGGAGCATGTTTATCCACCATGCACAATCTCCTTACCATAATTCTATCCTATTATAAGGTGTAATCATTTATAATATATAACATGAGGAAAAAACTCTTGTGTAACTTATTTATTAAGCCTATATCAAGGCATTATCATATTTATAATTCAATCCATGAGTCAATACCTCTCATTATTTGTATTTATATAATCTCAATATAAAAATAGTGTTCCATTTAACAATTTCAATTAAACATGTGAAAAAAAAATGGACTTTCCACCCATAAAATTTCATTCCTTTCAATTTAAACTATTTATTATATTCAAGGAATACAATCCATAATGAGAAATCTATTTAAATCAATACATTTCATTTAATTAAAAAAACATGGAAACTCAATTAAAAATATTAAAGAGTCACTTAGGAGGTTCTCTTATCATTTATGAAATTACATACATGGGTAATTCCTTTTATAGGCCTAACTAATTCATGCAATTAAAATGGTGCATTGGTCTAATGAACACTTAAAAAGAAAGGGGTGACATCATTTAAGAATAACAAAAGTGGACAAGTACATCATGCCCTTTATTAAGTTCTAACAAGAAGGAATAATAAATGCTCCAATAAATAAACCAAAAATGATATAAATAACTGATAATTTCTTATTAGTTTAGAATAAATCACACCTTCATCAAGAGATTTTATTGTAAAAACACGATATTTCTATTTAAATAATTCATTTATTATATTAAACATTTCATTCAAGAATAATACTCAATTCACATTTAATAGGAATTAAATCTAAAAACCATACTACAAAAATTAAAATCTAAGGAAGTTACAAAAAGAAATCAATTAATGCATTCTTTAATTAAAGGGAAATGGAAAGGGATCCTACCTCAAAAGTAAAGATAACCAAGATGAGTGCTTTGGCAATTAACGTTTCATCGGCGACCACTCAAAGTTGTTCCTTCCTACCTCCAATCATATGCACCTTCACATATACATAAGGAAACTTATCCCCTATGTATATATTCTCATGTCTATGAATATATACAAGTGGATCCTTACATAAATGTTTATATATGCATACAGTTGTTTCCACTGACACCCGTATTCATTTTTCATATATGTACGTAAGCATACCTAGCCTCATATATATATATATATATATATTCACTACCATGGTTGAATATACATATAATGAGGGAAATTAAACATATATATATTCCTACCTATGCATATGTGGTAATTTTCCTTTGACTCTAGTGACTCGAACCCACCTCAAGGATGAACAAAACGCACTACAGATAAAACTAGGAACTCAAAACCACTAAAAGACCCCAAATAAAATTAGGGAAAAGGGTATAACAGAAGGAAACCAACCTCAAATTAGTAAAAGTAGACAAAAATGAACCAAATATCTTCACCTCCATCGGTGGAGGCTGAAACATACACAAAGGAGTCCCAAGAGACACATTGCATGCCCTAACATCGAAAGAAAAACAAAAAACCCAGATTAACCCAAACCCTAGGGTTCAGATGAATGAAAATCAGGTGATGGGAGAGAGAAAAATAATACAACCAAGGAATATTAGGGAGGATAAAGTATTAACTTGATAGATCAAGTGAGAATCGTGAAGGAAACTGGTGGAAAATTGTCACATGAAGAGGAAGTCGGGAGGTGTGCATCACACGGCGGGAGAGGAAGGGGGTGGGTATTTTTCATGAGTAAGGGGGGAGGGAGGAGTAGATTAGGGTTTTAGTTGTTTTAAATTTTAATTTAATAAATTTTATTTTTTTAAGATACATTGTACACAGTTTGGTCCGCACGGTTTGGAAAATCGTGCACCAACCGTGCGCCCTCCACAGGGCACCTGGAGCACCCTGCACAGATAGGCCACACGGTTTAGAAAATCGTGCACCAACCATGTGGTGAATAGTGTGAGGGTACTATCTAAGTGTCACTAATAGTGTAGGTTAGGTGCATAGTTTAGGTAAAATATACACAACTCGTGTGCTTCACATTTTCCCCTATAAAATAGGATGCACGGTTACTGGTAGGGGTCGTAGAGTTTTAGACAAACCGTGCACCCTTTGCAGACCCTCTAAGACTTGGATTTTTAGCCTCAGTGATCCTGAAACTCATTGAGACCTACAAGGGTCCTCTCAGGCCTTCACCTAAGTCCAAAAAAAACACGTTGAAGTGTTCCAAGTCTCATAATTATATTCTGAATCTCGGTTTAAAAATATCTCATCTAGTAAACACAAAAGTTAAAATTCCCCTATAATTTCACCCTGCCTCAAAACACAAGTCATTACAACCTCCCCACCTTAGAAATTCTCATCCTTCAGAATCCAATAGGAATAATTAAAACATACCCATGACCTACAAGGTTCATGAAGTACCATTCAAATGGTCATGATGTATTTCCAAATGCCCAACGTACCTCTGAACACTTCTTAAGCATATGGCACTTAAGTCATCAAAAGCATGATCCAAGATCGATTTCCAAATAAATAAATAATAAGAAACTTACTCGAGCCTATTTATCTAGAGACACAATCATGTCATCATCTCCTTAAACATCTAGCCGATGGTTCTCCCCACCGTTGGCCTTAACATTTATGAACAATTCCAAACCATGATACAATCACCGTCGGAATTTCCTTACAAAGCATGCCTCTAAGCATTCTGCTGATGCTCCTAGTGTGATTTTTGAAATTTTTAAATGGTCAATTCTCCATCGAACTCAAAGACAAGTTGATCCATCTTTCAATGAAAACCCCATGGCTGATACAATCTTCACTTTCCTCCACTTAACAACATTTCCAGAAATGGTTCTTCACTGACCGTCTACATTAATCAAGAAGGATAACAATTCAATCTATCTCAACCAACTTTCTCATAGGATTGGAATATTTTAATAGAAATGCAACACCTTATTCTAAGGTAATCTGAATTTACAACTAATGAACCCACTAAAGTCCACACCTAACTTCCAGTGATGTTCTGATATCAAACCACCATCTAAACATTTAAATTTTCATACCTCAGCATAACCAAGGGAGTAACTTAGACCCAGTCTACTGGCATCTTTACCCTTTAAACACACCTACAAGCCTGACTACAAGTCTTGTATAACATTTAATTCATTTAAATTGAATCAAAGGAACTATCCAAAGGTAGTCTATACACTATATTTATGAGTGATACGTTGGAATAAGTCTATAACATCCCCATCAGATCATCGACTAAGCCCAGAGCGGCATCTTTATGGTAGTAGAGTTAGAATAAATGGAAGTGTCGAAGAGTCCATCCAAGGAATTACTACTTGGGAACCCAAGGGTCACTCGATATAAACCTAATGTTGATAGGATCCACACATCATCAAGCAACACAATGGAAACAACCAACCAATCCCAACAGACTTTAAAGCTTTAGCATGGCATAAGACTGACGCTCTCTTGGTGCATCAAGGATGATGTCAAGATAGGGGACATGCTCATAACTTTCAAAATAGTACACTAAGAGTATTTAAAATATTACCAGAATAATAACAGTCGAACCACTACTGGTTGACTTCCTTTGAAAGAATCTTGGCTTCACCTGCCGATGCACCATCATTAGTCAATCATAAGCCTTTACCACTCGAGGCATTTCATGATCATTCCCAATTTTCCACTGAAGTCCAACCATGAACAACAGTGTTTCTCAAAGGTTGAATACATAGTAAACCACATAAATTTCATGATTTTGGGAAAGCACTGACACGATTCAACACTCACTGGTCCCAATAGAATTTAAGAAAGATCGACCATTTTCAAATTGTCCTTCTTGGTGTGTTCCTTCTACTTGGAAGGGAACATAACCACTAGAACTAATGTGATGAACCCCACCTTAGGAGTGTCCTAGTAACCAAAATAAGAGAGAGACTAGTTGGTCACAAGCACACTAGGTTGAATTCACCACAAATGAAAATGTAAGTCATTGGGAATGAAATCCAAATAAAACTAGCCGGCATGTCAAAACTTCCAAGTCTCTTGAAAGTCATCCTAAGCATTGGGATGAATTTGATTTCTTTAATGCCTAGGTAACTCTACTACAAAGATGACATGAGACCATACACAATAGCAAAAGTCTTAATGATTCCTGTAAACTCAACTAGTTCATTATATCTTGTAAGAACTCGATGGGTACCGTGTATATCAATGCATACTACCTGATATTATAAGAGAAATCAGAACTTCCTCAATACTATCTATAGGTTTCCCACCCTATGCATTCAAGTATCAGGTAGTCCATAAAAAATATTTAACCCATGTTCATATTGCCTAATATGAATATTTACCCTGCATGAATGTAAGCCAATTCATCCATTACTAAGGAAGAAGAAAGGGTCAAGCGACCTATGAAACGACCGACCATGCCTGAGGCATGTCTAACCAGCAGAAACTGAGCATTACCCAATGCTCATGCCCATAACAAGGCCAAGGAAAACATGACCATCCATCTTAACAAGGGTTTTATTCAGAAACTAAAAGTCCCAATAGGGACAATGGCACCCGAACGGCACCAAACAACATAAAAATAAAAGTATTGGCAAGGAATTTATACTTCAAGGGTGCTACCTACCATTGGATAGCCCCTTTCAAAAGCAGAAGCATCGACCCTATCACTAGGTTATGCCAACAGATTTTACTAGGTCCAACACATATCATTTAATTTATTACTAAAAGGAAAAAGGCCTATGGAGGATGCTTATGTTTCCATTTCAAGGAAACTCAAAGGATATTTAAACTACCCTTACACGAGGGTCTAAACGAAGGATACCACTATAGGTTCCATTTTAAATTCCATTTCATTTATTCACATTTAACCTTTAAACATTAAAAAGATTCAAAACAAAACACCAAGGAATACAGGAAAGTCTCATAAAAATTCCTTTCAATAGATAAGGCAGCCTACAAGGGTCCCACTAATACAACCTGGGTTCTTTAAAAATCAACCCAATAGAATTTTCTTAGCTATAGAAACTATAAACACCCGTAGCGGGTCATATCATAAGATACAAACCCCAACTGACCTACTTAGATCCAGTTGCACATTTTAGAAGGTATCCAAATTCATTTTAGATTAAAAATTAAACAACCTTTACATTCATGGACATTTCAAAATATAACATGGTCATATACAATTGTATGATTATATGGGTTTTCATTCCCCATCCTATAAAGTGCTTATACACTTTTTTGACTAAAGCCTAGATCTCATTTAATCGAAACTAATTTACTTTAAAATTCAAGATTTAACAGCCTTTACATTTTAACAACAGTTCTAAACATGTATAAATCTCAAAAGATGGTTCGAATATATGGTTTACCTTTTCCAAATTATAAATAAACCTTAAACATTATAATTTAAAACTTGCTCCCACTTAATATCAACCCATATATTTATCCCATGAAACCAATATATTTAGCCCATGTAATGCATTACATAAAAACAACTAGAATTTCATCACAAGAAGTAAACATATAATTCATGCTATAAACAAAGAAGCATGGAATATAAGTAAGAAATACATGTTAGACAAAATAGGTAGCATTTCATATTAACAGGAAATCCATGATAAAGAAATTGAAAGCATGGCATAGCATATAACATGCATGCGAATGAATCAGACAGAATGGAATATTAATAGGCCAGGATTTCTAAAGAAATTGAAAGCATGGAATAGCATATAACATGCATGATAATGAATCATGAAGCATGGCATATACTCAAGGAATGTGATCCAAAATATTTGGCAGCCTATAAAATGAAACTACATGGGATAAAATATGCATGACATGTTAATTTCTATGTGCCTAATAATGATTCATGTAATTATTCATCCTTGTTATACCAAGACAAGGGTAATTATTATAAACTTTATAAATCAATAATCAGTGAAAAGTAAACCATTCACTCAAGGTTAAATCATATCAACTATAATAATGAACATTATGAAGAATAATCCTAGCCCTGGCCACTTGGTCATTTCCCCATGGGTGGGGTGATTAGTCCTAGACACAACTATTTACCAAGCATTCTCACATTCCAAGTATCATGTCTACCAGCCCAAAATAGTAAGAAAAATGAAAAAAAGTAAATCTGATACCACTTTGTATTGTCCTGGACCGACTGACCACTAAGACAGTTGTCAGGCTGATGGGTTGCATGGCCTTAAGCGTGCATCCCCATATACCAGAGGTTGCCGACTAGAAGTGAGGGTCTAAGGAGGTGATAGTAGGAAGACAATACCCTAATAATAAGAGTAGAACAGTGGTATAACAAATAATAAACAATATAAAATATTGGAATAAGTATAATAAGAAAAAGAATGAGCAGTAGAAGAAGAATAATAAAATGAATAAATGTGGCCAATGCCAACTTACAACAATTCATGAATGATAGTTGATGTAGTAAGTACAAGCAATGAAAATTACAAATATCAATACAATGTAATAAAAGAAAAACTTCCCAATGACTAGCTCCATGATCATCTCAAGCACCATATTGGTCCTCTGCTCCTAACTCCCAGGTACAAGAAATACAGCTCAAGCAATCAACCAAGGTCCTACAAATATAAGGTCTACTAGGGTACCTCATTATAATGGAAGCCCGAGCAGGGTGTGAGATAATAGTCTTAGTATATCAGCACCCAAATTTTCTATCCTAATCCATTTAGTGAAATATAAATTAAGTAGTGTGTGTATATATAAAAATGATAAACAGAACTGAATAAATAGATAACACCCCACCTAAGTTCCTAAGGGACACTTGGTGGCTATACCTACTTCGGATCCTTACCGGAATAAGTCTAAACAATGAATATATAATAATGTGTATATATATGTATGTATTGTTTATTTATATATTTCATCCACCTATATGAATTAATTCCATGCCGGCCCCTAATGGCCATATACATAGAATATTAGTGCTGGCTGGACTGGGACATAACTTGTAGACATCCATGACTGGTCTAATAAGCCTAAAAGCTCCAATGATAGGGTGCATTCCCTATATCCTGATAGAGTAAGAGATACCATACTAAAACACTCGAAATAGTGAGTGAGCCTCCATGAAACACTCTAATCATGGAACATGGTACCTCAGCCCAACATTCATATAGTATCACCGGTGTGAGATTCCATACTCAACACCCAATGTAAGGGAGTATGATTATCTACCATAAATAACCCCCTTACCATCGTTCCCAGCCTATTATAAGGTGTAATAATTTATAATATATGACATTTGTAAAAACCTCTCATGAAACTTATTTTTTAAGACTATATCAAGGAATCATCATATTTATAATGCAATCCATGAGGTAATACCTCTCGTGATTTTCATTTATATAAGCCCAATATAATAGGGTGTTCTATTTAATAATTTTAATTAAACATGTGCTAAATGGAATGTACTTTCCACCCATAACATTTCATTCCTTTAAATTTAAACCATTTATTATATTCAAGGAACACAATCCATCATGATAAATCTATTTAAATCAATACATATCATTTAATTAGACAGAACATGAAAATCCAATTACAAAGATTAGAGAGTCACTTAGGAGGTTCTATTATCATTTAGTCAATTACCTACATGGGTAATTCCCTTTATAGGTTGAACTAATCCATAAACTTAGAATGGTTTATTGGTCCAATGAACACTTACAAAGAAAGGGGGAAACATCATTAAAGAAAAACAAAATAGGTCAAGTACAACATGTTTTTTATTAATATCTACCATGAAGGAATAAGAAATACTCTAAGAAATAAACCAAGAATGATAGAAATAACTAATCATTAATTTTTATATTAGAAGACAACACACCTCCATCGATGGGTTTTATTATAAAACCATAATATTTCTCTTTAAACAATTTGTTTATCATATTAAACATTTCATTCAAGAATCATAATAAATTCACATTTAAGAGGCATTTAATAAAAAAATCATATTGAAATAATTAAAATATAATAAAGGTTTGAAAAGTAATCAATTAATTTATTCTTTAATTAAAGGTAAATAGAAAGGGATTCTACCTCAAAGGAATGAGAACCAAGCCGAATGCTTTGGATCTTAACATTTCATCAGAGACCACTCGATGTTGCGCCTTCCTGCCTCTGAGAATATGCACCTTCACATATACATAAGTACACATATCCCCTATGTACATATTCTCATGTCCATAAATATGTACAAGGGTATCCTTGCATAAATGATTATATGTGAATACATCTGTTTCCACTTACACCTGCATGCACTTTTCGTATATATACGTTAGCACACCTAGCCCAATATATATATATATATATATTCACTTACATGGGTGAATATACATATAACGGGGGAACATACATACATATATATGCCTACCTATACATATATGTAAGCCACCTTTGACTTGGGCAACTCAAACCCACCTTAGGGATGAAAAAACGCACTATAGATAAAACTAGGAACTCAAAACCACTAAAATAGCCCAAATAAAATAGGGAAAATGGGTAAGGTAGAAGGGGACCAACCTCAAACCAACAACAGAAAACCTAAATGAACCAAATAATTTTTCCTTCGATGGAGGATTTCTAAAAATACATGAAGGATTTCTGAGAGATGCATTGCATTCCCAAACATCGAAAGAAAAACCAAAAACCGGATTAACCCAAACCCTTGGGTTTGGCCGAATGAAAATCAGGTGACGGGAGAGAGGAAAATCGTCCAAAAAATATGGATGGAGGAGAAAGTATTACCTTGAAAAATAGAGTGAGAATCATTAATGAAACTGGTGGAAAATATTCACATGAAGAGGGATCTGGGAGGGGAGCATCGTGCGACTGGAGAGGAAGGGGGAGGGGTTATCATATGAGTAAGGGGGAGAAAGGGGTATCTTAGGGTTTTAGTTATTTTAAATTTTAATTTAATAAATTTATTTTTTTTAAAGATACATTGTGCATGGTTTGGACTACACAGTTTGGAAAAACGAGCTACCAACCATGCTCCCTCCACTAGGAACTTGGATCACCATGCACGGACAAGTTGTATGGTTTAGAAAACCATGTTTCAATCATGCGTTGAATAGTGTGAGGGTACTTCCTAATAGGAAATACCTGAGATAGCTAGGCACATGGTTTGGATTAACTGTGTGCATCTTGTTTACTTTATATATACACCTCTAAAACAGGCCACATGGTTACTGTTGAGAGCCACATAGTTTCAGAAAAACCGTGTGCCCTCTACAGACCCTCCAAGATTTGAATTTCTAGCCTAGATGCTCCTAAAACTCACTGAGAACTCAAAGGGTCCTCTTGGGCCTTCACCTTAGTCCAAAAAGAACAAGTCTAAGTGTTACAACTCTCAGAATTAAATTATGAAGCCTGGTTTTAAAAACAACCCATCTAGTAAACACAAAATTTTAAATTCCCCTAGAATTTCACCTTTGCTCAAAACATGGGTTATTACAATGGGTTTATAATTTTTCTTATGATAAAAACAGATGTCACATATCTCATGATTATTTATTTTAACGACTCTTTCCTTTTTCAAAACCTTATTCCATGTTTTTATATTTGAAAATCTAGGTATTGATGGGTATAAATATTTTTATGATGTGCTAATACACTTTGATTATGTTATCATACACTTATTCTCTTTTTATTCTCACTAATGACTTCCAATTTTAAATGCTTATGTTTACCCTTACTAATAATTTGATCTCATCCTTCTTATGTTTCATTTTCACTAGGTTATGAAGAATGGTGATTAAATTATTTTTATCTAGAATGGTTAATAACATGATGAAGTTTGTGGGACATGTTGAAGACTTAATATGGAACATGAAAAGATGGGTAAAGTTGGAGATAATATTCATCTTTATAAACCAACTATTGATTAATCCAAGTTATAAATATTTTATCCTAATTATATAAAACTCTAAACCTAAAAGGCTATTGGGTATGTAAGTGGTACAATTTTTTCTTTTGATGTTATACTATTTGGATGGAAAAATTGGGTCACATTTATCGGTATTGAGTCAAAAATGTAATTTTTATGATTTCAATAATGGATATGAGAGATCGGGTTCGGGGCTGTTATAGTTTGTATTGGAGGAAAGGTTTATATAAATTTGGAGATTATGATGTATTCATGTGAGGCTATCTTAAGAGTTATGGATACCATCATAGGTATATAAGACTAAGGTTGGTCATAGGTTCAAAGGCTTAGATACCCCTTTGAGGTTTTAAGTAATAAGATATTAAAGTGATTAATGAAACTTTAGGAGACGTTTTATTGGGTTGAAGTATATGTAAATATTCAATTTAATGTGAAGTATTCCTTTTAATTTTGAATATATAAGTTTTAAGGTATTGATAACCTTTAGGGTTTATAGTATCCTAGATATTGAAGTAATTATGTGAACACAAGTTTTATCATATAGATAACCATGGGATTGAAAAGTTATTTGGTGACTAAGTGATTAATGTTATTTCAAAGGGATATCGCTATATTTTTATTCTTTTAATATAAAAGTTATGAGATAATCTTTGAGTTTAAAAAACTTTTTAATTTTTTGGTTATTGAGGTTATTTGGGATATTGGTTTATTCATTCATGGAATTATTTAGTTTTAACTTTTGGTATTACTATTGAACTTGGAATATTAATGTATTATATGAAGTTTTATTCATTTTGGGTATTATCTTGCCATGTGCTAACCATTTTAGTTTTGGTTAATGTCTAAATATAAGAGGAATATATTTTTATTATTTTAATAGTCATGTGATATTTAAAAGTTTATTTTAGTGTTATAGGCATGAAAAATTCATATTCAATACTCATTGTTTATAGGAAAAAATGATATTGTGGTGGAAATTTGATAAAGGATAAAATTATACTTATTAATTAATTATATTTCACTATTTTTTCAGTTTGTATGGTGAAATAATTTTTCAAATCTAGGAAAATGATTTGAAACAAAAAAATAGTCCTAGTAGATTCATTTCTGATGAACCTATAGTCTTTTCACTCGTCGTAGATTTATGATTTTAAGGTCCTTAAATTTCTATTAATTATTCACATTCATATGATCAATTATATCTATAATCTCCATAATTATTTATGATTTTCTTACATCAAAAAATATTCACTTCCCACATATTTTCTCCTATTTGGAAACCTAGTATGTGTTATTCCAGATTACCTTCATGTGTTATTTTCTCTCTTATCAATATAATGTTTTATTAACCATTTTTACAACGTGCGTTTCCAAAAAATTGGTATTTTTAAATTTTCAACCTTAGATTACTGATGTAATGTTAAAATTATGAGGATTAAATTTATTAAATGGGGAATGATGTAACACCCAGAGAGTTTAGAAAATAAAACTATGTTCTATATCATACTCAACACGCAACACCAAGCTTAAACAACTCATGATATATATAACCGTTATAACCTATCCGTTAAATTAGTGGGTATGAATAGTATTAACTACTTTATTAAATATATATATATGTGTGTGTGTGTGTGTGTTTCCTACTCAATATAAATTATTAACATATTTTTAGTAAATAATCAATCAATTTTTTTAAAAATTAATTTTATTCTTCAAAAAAAAGTTTTCCTCAAAAATGATTTTTATTGACTTTCATGAAAAAATATTATAATTAATGTTTGGAATTTTTATAAAATATATTTGATAAAATTAAATTAATTTTTGAAATTGGAATATTAAAATATAATTTTTTATTAAATTTTGGTATTTTTTAGAAAATGTTTATTTTCCTGTGAATAGTGAAAAATACCGATTTTTTTAAAAATATCATTTCTTTTCAATAAATTAAGAAATTTAAAAGTACCATAATGTTATAAATATGATTTAAAGTGAAACAAGTTTTATTTATTTATATTTAATCAACTTAATTTATTTTTATTCAACTACATATTTTATTTTAGTATAAGTTTGTCTTTGGGATTAAAAATGAGATTTTTCTCAAAACTGTTTTAAAGTGAATATTGCATCTCCATTTTAATTAATTAAAAAAACCCTAATGTGGAATTTTTTAAATTAAATTTATATTTTATATTTAAATAAATATTCATTTATATTCATTAAATAATTATTATTATTGATAGAGTTAATTTAAAATCATTTTTTCCCTAAAAAATACACTTCTTGAAAACCCTATTTTTCATCGCGTCTATGGGTTTAATTTTAAATTAAAATTTTAAAATTACATTTATTTAATTTGTTAAAATATATTCCATATTCTGAATCATAATAATTTATATCATCTAATAAATTCAACTTAATTTTTTACCATAATGAATAGTGTAAAAAGTAAAAATAAATTACTTGGTTAAGGTGAAAACGGGTTTACCGGGGGGAAAATAAAACGTGTAAGGGTAAAAATAACCTAAAAATTTGTATAAAAACTATTATATAGAAATATATATAACTTATAATTTCTAATTATAAATAATTATCCATTTTGGAACTTTTTGGCATGTGAAAAACGTGGTTACACCTTTTTCTTTTCAAAAACTACAAGTGTGCCACTCACCTCACCTATAAAAGGACACCCCATATAATCTCTTCTTTACATACTAAAAACCTTTTGGTTCAAAAAATACCTTCCAAAATCACTTCCTAACCTGCATAATCTCATCCTATAATACTTTTTTTCATAAATAAATTCTAGGATTACTTTAGGTATAATCCTAAAGAGGTGGTCGGAGAAGCGGTAAAATTGTTAACTATACGTTTTTATTTTATTTCTTCTTCCACTTCCTTAAAATATTATTAAACTATGATCATATCATAACACCAGTATCTCATATATACTTATATGTTATTATATTAATGTATTAACCTAAATCTATCTCCTCTCTATCAAATGGTATATGAAATCATCATTCATGTGTACGGCGGAGTACCACCTCACGAATCGATGTCATTCATTTTCCATAATATCCTCTAATGGATTGTTATAAGGATGTATTTAAAGTATATATATTATATTCATAACATAATTAAACTTTTTTAGTTATTAAATCGCATTTACCTTTTTACTTTCCATTTCATGGGGGATAAAATGATGTCGCTCATGTGTACGGTAGACTACCGCCTCACGAAGTGATGTGATTAATTTTTTACTAACGCTTTTCATGGAAGGTAATAAGAATAAATTTAATTAATAGATGTGATATAAATGAAATCATAATTATACTCAGGAAAAATTTATCATTCTGTAAATATAATATATCATTTTCTTTCTTACACAAAACAATGATTACATCGTTCATGTATGTGTGGACTACCACCTCCATAAAGTGATGTGATTATTTTATCATCACCATGTCACAATAATGATATATATAATTATATGATATTTATTATATTATGTTAATTCTATAAATTTAAAATAGTATATACCATATTTCCAAAATGATCATTGAAAAATAGAAACGTTACACATGTGTATGTACAGCCTACCATCTCTATGATCGTAACATAGTTCATTTTGCATAACCATTTTCCATGATTGGTTTTAAAAAATATAATTTATGTATAAATATAATAATTATTTCATTATTATTATTCTGAATATATTAAAATAATTTTCACTTTTACCACAGTCAATGCGTCAAATCCATTTTAAAACAATGAACCGAACATCCTCAAAACACCTTACATGGACTTAACTGATTAAGTATTTAAATATTTCATTAAAAATAAATAAGATAAATGATTTAAATATAAGGTATTGTAACTTTAAAAGGTTCTTAAGAAATATAATAATTGATATAATCTTATTATTTAGGAGTTAAAGGACATTCATTGAAGGTTTGGACTCAAGGTAAGGGTTTTTCTAATATCGCTTTAACTTTTGTGAGATGTATGCTATAGTCACCACTTATTTATATAGTTTGGTATATATACTGAACCTTTTATATGTAATATATTTAATAAAACATAAATAATAGTATTTTAAGTTTCAATTTGAATTACTTCATCCAAGGGGATTTGACTTCAAAGTTACCAAGGGGTAAAGAATTTCATAACTCAATTTCTTTTCATTGGGTTATATTACTTATTCATTCTATTAAATATTATATGATTATATGTGTAATGAATTATTATTATATTATTATGTATTTAAAAAAAATTATGTGGATTTACATTTGATACACATAATTTATTCATTGATTAATTCTCAAAATCAATGGTTTCATTTCTATAAGGGTTATTCATCTCAAATTCTCTTTCTTTGAGACATGTATTTATGATATGAACCTATATTAATTTGTGTGGTGTATATACTACCCTTTAACATTTTATATAATTTAAATCCTTATATTCATGATATTTAAAGTATCATTTGATGTTATTTTTCATGGGTATTATGATTGAAGAGTAACAAAAAGTGGCAAAGTCCTTATGTTACAATCTCTTTTATTTTAGGATTGATTATGTTCATGGTTATTTTGGAGGAAATAATGTGATATTATTTTCTTGAACCACATAAATTTTATTATACCCTGTTTATCAATGTGTTTCACATGTTTAATTTTAATATACTCCCTTATTGATTTAAGAAACATCAAGAAATTCATTTGTAAGTGATACTGATCTTGTATTTTATTTTAGATCAAGTATCTTTCTCTTCAATATCCATGTTTTCTAAAATATTTTAAAAAATGTTATTTTTTATAAATAAATTATTTTATAAATCTATTTTTCATTATATTTTTCCTTCTTTTGAATGGCTTTAAAATGAAATTTCCTAACATTATCCAAATGGGTCACTTTTGACTCCCATTTTCAAAATGTTTTGAAAAAAATGTTTATTTTTTACATTTACAACATGAATGGATTTTCCTATCATTAAGACCATTATTTTATTTGAACCTTAAATTATATTTTTCCAAGTTTTTTTTTCAAATAAAATTATTTTCCAGGTATTTTTTGGATTTTTAGTTTTAAAATTTTCTTTTTAAAATGAAAAAATTATTTTCCTAAAAAGAATTAATAATATTTTAATAGTATTTTTATTCATAAACTTAAACAAGTCGTGTTGTTACATATGATCCAATCGATATATTTTGTAACAATACCATCCTCATTTTTATTTGGATGGATTATGATTGTTTCAAATATATTTTCAACAAATATATATCTTTTATATGGGTTAATCATGTTTCAAAGATATTGTTATGTAACATGTTTCTTTTCTATGGTTTAATAATGTTTCATAGATATTTTTATGTAACCCATTTATTTTATATGGTTAATTATTTTTAAAATATATTATTATGTAACTCGTTTCTTTTTTATGGATTAATCACATTTCAAAGAGATTATTTTAGAACCCATTTCTTTTCCATGGGTTAATCAAGTTCTGAAAATAATAATGGTTGTTTCAATAACTTTATAATGAAATTAATGCTAGATGTACATTACTCATGATATAATTATTTGAAATTTTTTATAATTATGGGTGGTTTAATTATAAACTAAGGATGGGTGGTTACATTATTGACCAAGGATGGGTGGTTCTGTGATAAACCAAGGACAGGTGGATCTGTTATATCCCTCTAATGCATTAGGTATTTTGGAGATAGAAGTTGGCCATATTAGTTATTCCAATTGTAAGAAGTGATGTGAATATAATGTTCCAAGATACCAATAATTTTTATCTATGCTTTATATGGTTTTATAATGTTTCTTATGATCAAAATTGATATCATGTGGCTCGTGATTATTAATTCTGATGACTCTTTCCTTTGTTAAATTCATATTCTATGTTTCCATATTTGATGATCTATTTATTGATGGGTATTAATATTCTTATTATATGATCACTAAATTTTATTATGTCATCATAACTTTATTCTATTCTTATTCTCACTCATGAGATCCAACTCTTAAAGCTTATGTTTACCCTTACTAAGCATTTGATCCCACCCTTCTTATGTTTCATTTTCCCCAGGTTATGAATAATGATCATTAAAATATTTATGTTTAGAATTTTTTCTTACATTATAAAGTTTATGGGATATGTTGAATACTTAATATCCAATATGAAAATATGGGTATAGTGGGAGATGATGTTCATATTTGTGAACCAATTGTTTTTTAACTTAAGTTGTTAAGAGTTTATCCCAATTCTCTAAAACTCTAAAACAAAAATTTCCTCAGGTATATAAGTGGTAAAAATTTTCATTTTGATTTTATAATATTTTGATGGAAAAAATTGAGTCACATTTATCATTATCAATCCATAAATTTAATTTTTATGATTTCAGAATCGGATCTAGGAGTGCGGTTTCAGGGTTGCTATACCTCAACTTCTAATTACTCTTTTGTTGATTATCTGATGGAATAGATATCGTTGAACTATAATTTGAATATAGGATCCAAGTGAATAATATTTCTAGTTTTTATTCACACATGCACCACAATATTTGATAAACATCATCAAATCACTAGATTCTAGCATAGCCAATCCAGATTGCTTCCATTATTTGTGGTTGACTGCAGTAATTTTCTTCTCAAATAGGGAGAACTCTTGGTGCTCTCTCAAATACGTGAGAGAGGAGGAAGAAAGATATATTTATAGAACTATATATATATTTATAGATATATATATATATCAAGATATATATATTTATAGTTATATCTATCAAAACATATATGGAGTCTCACCTTTTCATTACATAAACATTCCACTACATGGAACAAAATAGAGGATCTTTTAAAGTTTAGTTTCTTGGAAATAAAGAATATAATACATGAAAACTTAAAATATTCTTCTAATACACTTGAAAGGATTCTTAATGGGTTCATCCTAAGTTAATTTTACTACATCTCATAACCTGGGGACATAGATTAAAGGAAAGGGGTGAGCATGAGGCCTAGTAAGGGAAATAGTTTACATGTGATTATGAGGAATAGTAATAAGAACATGAGGAATATCATTATGGAATGAGAAAGAGAACATGAGTCATATAATAATAAAAATAACATTAATCATAACATATAAATGTTTCTAAGACATTTAAATGATAAATTCATAAGTATATCACTAAGGTTTGTCACCAAGGTGTTATAAATGAAAATTACCATGGTTATCCACCAAGGTATCATAAAACATGTCATATCTAGAGATTAAATTCTTTACCCTATGTATTAGAGTGATATCAAGGTGAAACCTTTATATGTATTAATTAGTTTGATCCATATATATCCTAATCAATCATTTCATTAATAAATTTAGGAGAATAAATAATAGGTTTCTTATCAAAATCATGGCATACAAAAGTGTTTAAAGTCATGATCATTACGTCATTTTTAGACCAATAAATGGGAAAGTTGGTTTATTATGTGTAAATAACCAAATAAGATAAATCATTTTTATATATAGGTGAATACCCATTAAAAATAAAAAGTTTTGGGTATCCAAAAAAAGAGAATTTATTAAGGAGAAGAGAGAAATTTTGAGAAGCAAATTTGGAAGCATGATGGATATAAAACATGGTTTTAGAAAAATGGTAAAATGAAAGGGGATAAGGGTATTCCATTGATAAAACATAATTTGAAAGTAATGGTATGATCAAAAGGTTAATAAAATAGATTAATTAAAACAATTAGAAGACATATACAAAAAGAGGTTTTTTAATTGAAGATAAAAGAATGTCAATTCCCTTACCTTGAAGAGTTTCTCCTAAATATTTAGTAATGGAACCTTGGTGGATTGAGTAAACCTTGGGGTACTCCTTGTGAGCAAAAAATTCCATAAAATTATGGAGGATGGATTGGGAGTGAAAGGAAATGGATAAATGGGTGGGTATTTGTAGAAAAAGTGGAGGATTTGATTAATAATTTCCAAATATATGCCTTAGAAATTTATGTTGTGAAAAATAAAAAAACCATTGGCTTAACCATGGTTTTTTCCACTAATATTGGCTATTTGGGACACATTTTATGTTATTTTAATACACCAAAACCGAACATTATTTTTTTCTTACTTATTTTGGCATGGAAAAGGTAAATTTTCCACATAGTAATGTTTTTACAGCCAAAGTATCCATTTTATACTTTGGAAGGTCACTTATAGGTTTGGAAATTGATTAAAATATATTAAATAATTTATACTAATAAAATAACATTTTTTAGGTCTTGGATTGTGGTTAACTAATTATTACATCATTATGACATAATTATGAATTCATTAAACATACTAAAAACCCTAAACAGTATTTTTACTATTCACTAACAAATAAATTATTTTAGAAAATTATAATAAATTCACCTTAACCTAATTTCGACATGATTATTTAAAAAAATATATTTATTTTATCAGAATAATTTTCTAAATATGATAATTTTAACTTTTAAATATAAAAACCCTTATTTATTAAAAAAATAATGGGTTGTACAGAACAGTCAATTTTATGATGCTTAAAAATTTCCTAAAAATAGTAAAATTATTTTATCATTTATATTTAAATTGGAGTGTTTTTAATATACTATTTCATTAAAATAAATATTATTCAGAAAACCAAAGTTTATTACAAAAAATTTTATCATTTCTGAAAAGTACAATTTGTGTCTGAAAAAATAATTTATCAAATTCGTCTCAATTAAGCATATATTTTATTAATAAAAACTATTCTTAAAATGGAATTGATGGAATAAAAATTTAATTTATAAAAAGGAATTTCACTTTAAGTAATTATTTCTTGGACACATAACCCCTTATAACACTCGTGTACAACCTAAGGGTTATGTGTGCAGTGGTTATAGATTAATAGGGCGGCTTGGATAACATCGACTGAGTGGTAATTTACACTAACTTGAACTTCTCCTATAGGAGATTTCATTCAAACTTCACTTGTGGAAGTTTGGATTGGGATTGATCTAGGTAGAACCCTATTGACACTACCTCCCTCCCAAGTTTTGACAAATGGGCTTCATACGGAAATACTCTACTGGTTAAGGCCATCACTTATCCTTTCTATATTAATTATACTTTTTCATTACTACTTATAAACACTAATTATAATGTTAAAATTATTACAAATGGGTATAGTTCACAATGGTTAAAATTTACAATAGTTATATTGAAAAATTGTTATATTTGACCAATGGTATTCTAATGGTTAAATCCCAAAAGTCACATTTCCCTTTATACTCTATAAATACAACTTCATTATTTCATTCAATATTCACTACAATAATTTTCTAATATGTTGATTGATTTAATAATATATATTTTTTATGTAGTGTTGGTACAATGATTCTAACAGATTAGAGTGATCCATATTTTCCCATTTTGATGATTAATGTATTGATCATTATTAAAGAGATGTGGTTTTATTATGTATAATATAATAAAACACACATTTTCTCAAGAAACAAATATCATTTAAAAAACCCTTTGTCATTACATTCTTCCACCCTTTAGAAATTCTATCTTGAAATTTCAACTCATATTCTTTGTTGTGAAAAAGTGGGGGTACTTATGCTTCATTATTTCCTATGGTTCCCATGTCGCCTCTTTAAAATTATGGTTTCTCCATAACACTTTGACAAAGTGGGTTGTCTTGTAGCATAGAACCTTGTCTTTGTGGTCCAAGATCTCCACCAGATGCTCTTCATAAGAGAGGTCATGTTCTAGTTGTACCATCTTTGGATTTAGTACATGTGAGGGATCAGGTATGTACTTCCTTAAGAGTGATATATAGAATACATCATGAACTTGATCAATATTTGGTGGAAGTTCTAGATAATAGGCCACTACTCCTATGCGATAAAGGATATCATAGGGGTCAATGTACCTAGGGATAAGATTATCTTTCTTCCCAAACCACATGAAACTCTTCCATGGTGATATTTCAAGGAAAACTTTCTCACCAACATCAAACTCCAAGTCCCTTTGACGGTTGTCATCATAGCTCTTATACCAACTCTGAGTAGATTTTATATGTTGTTAGATGGCATGAACCTTTTATGTCATATCTTTCAAAAGATCAGGTCTAATCTTCTTTCTCTCACCAACTTCAGTCCAACATGTAGGAGTTCTACATCACTTCCCAAATAGATCTTCAGAGGGTTCCATTTGAATACTCGAGTGGAAGCTGTTGTTGTATGATAACTCAACTGATGGGAGGTGTTGATCTCATCCACCTTTAAATTACATTGAGCATGTTCTCAACATGTCATCGATCTCAAAAGTACTTTCAGATTTTCTATCAGTTTAGGGGTGATAGGCCATAATGAAATTCAATTCATTATTCAGATCATATTGAAGACTTATCCAAAATTTAGATGTGAACCTTGGATCATGATCATAAACAATTTAAAGTGGTTTCACATTCAGCCTCACCACTTCCTTTATGTATATCTTGGAAAGTTTTTTAAGAGATAAATCTTCTCTAATAGTAATAAAATGGGCAGTCTTGGTGATCTGATCCATTATAACCTATATCGCATTGTTTCCTTTGGATGTTATTAGGAGACTAGTGACAATGACAATAGTGATATTATCCCACTTAAATGTTGGTGTGGGTAGTGGTTGCAATACCCCTTTAGAAATTTTTCACTCCACCTTTGCTTTTTGACACACCAAGCACCTTGTAGTGTAGTCAACAATCACCGTTTTCATATTATCCCACCAATAATGATCACAAAGTTCTCTATACATTTTAGTGCTTCCAAGATGTATAGAAATTATAGATCTATGAGATTCATCTATTAGTTCTTTATTAATCTTCATAATATATCGAACACATAGCCTTGTATGAAATTTCAGTACACATTCATGATCAATATTGAACTCGGGAAACTTCTCATTCTTCACATCTATTATCATCTTTTGTAACAAAGGATCCTATATTTTAGATTTATTGATCTTATCTATTAATGATGGTTTAGAAATTATTTGGGATAGGATTGATGATGTCCCTTCCCTCATGATTACCATGTACATCCTTACTAGGTCATTGATCAATAGATCTCCTTGAATTCTCATCATTTATGGTACAATAGAGTCTTTCCTACTTATTGCATCAGTGAACTTGTTTTCTATTTTAGGGTGATAATGAATTGAGAATTCATAGTATTTAAGAAGTTACAATTATATCCTTTTTCTCTATTTTTAATTCCTTTTGTGTGAATATATACTTAAAACTTTGGTGGCCTGTGTATATATCACATTTCTCCCCAGAAAGATAGTGCCTCCATATATTAAAAGAAAAAATAACCATAGCTAGCTGCAGATCATGCATAGGATAATTCTACTCATGAGGAATTAGCTATAGAGATGCATAATAAAGCACCTTTTCATTTTTCATGAGGAAACACCCAATCCCTTTCAAAGATGCATCACTAAAAATAAAAAATCCTTCTCTGATAGATGGTAGATTTAACACAGGTGCGATAACCAATATCTTCTTTTATTCTTGGAAAATTCCTTCACAATCCTTTGTCCAAATAAACTTATCCCATTTTAGAGTTAAATTTTATAGTGAATTATAAAGTCATGAAAATTTTTTCACAAAGCTCATATAATATCCTGCTAAACAAAGGAAACTATGAATCTTAGTTACTATTGTAGGATGATGCCACTCCTAAATGACCTTTTTCATGGTAGGGTCAACTGAGATTCCTTCAATGGTTACAATGTGCCCCACAAAATCAAATTATTGTAACCAAAATTCACATTTGTTAAAATTTTCAAATAGCCTACCCCTCCTCAGAGTTTTCAATATAACCCTTGGATGATCATCATTCTCCTCATTAATTTTTAAATGTATTATAATATCATCAATAAAATCTACCAAAAATTTTTTAATGTACTCCTTAAAGACTTTATTCATCAAATACATAAATATAGCAGGAACATTATTCAATCATAATTACATAACAAAAATAATAATAATGCCCATATCTTGATTGGAAGGTAGTATTAAGAATATCTTCTTTCTTCGCCCTCAATTAATTATAAAGAGATCAAAAATCAATCTTGGAGAAAAATTGAGCCCCATGAAGCTGGTCAAATAAAGAATCAATCCTTGGGAGAGGGTACTTGTTCTTCAATGTGATAATGTTTAGGTCTCTATAATCAATGCATAACCATATTGGTTCATCCTTCTTCTTCACAAAGAGAATAGGTTCTCTCTAAGGAGACACACTTGGTCGGATAAACCCCTTCTCCAAAATATCATTAAGTTGTTTATTTAATTCCTCTAGCTCCACATTTTCCATTCTATATGGGGTCTTTGATATCATCTTTGTCACATACATGACTTATTTTAAAGTTAATTTTCATTTAATTTTCATTTATGATTTGTTTTTGGGGTTTGTCAAGCTTTTATGGTGGAATGGGTGAGTTTTCATGAATTGGGCCAAACCGTGAGCTCAATTCCAGATTTAAAAATAAATTTTGTTTCTTTTATAACTTTTTCAATTTTTAATATTTTTCACCCATTCAAGTTCCTAAATGGTCTAACCTGATATAGAAACACCACCATTGTAGTTTGGAGCCTTTAGAAAACCATAAACAAGTTTTATATGGGTTTTTATTTAAGGGATTGGGCCTGCCCGAAAGCCCAATTCCAGTTTTAAAAATAAAGTTTGTTTAATTAATAACTTATCCAATATTAAGGCTCTTTCGGTGATTCCAAGCCCCAAACACTCCCCATGAACCCAGCCGCTCGTCCCATATCCTCCCACCCTCTTTTCAGCTCATTTTCATCGCGGTTTAGGTCGAAACTTCTGAAGCACTCACATTTCGGTCAGATTAATAAAGGTAATTTGTTTCCTTCATAAATCCTTCAATTCTCACTATTTTTTCCCCATTCAAATTCCTACATGGTCTCATAATCCTTGTTCGAACATCCCTTGAATTGTTGGATGTTTTCAGATTCAGAATCTGGTGGATTTTGGGTCGTTTTATTCATGATTGTTTTGAGTAAGTGTTTCTCTCTTCAATTTTTCATTCTCCTTAGGGTTTCCTCCCTCTTTCATTATGTTCTAAAATATCCAGAAGTTAGGGTTAGATCCTAAGGTATGATTTGGTATCTTTTGGGTCAATTTTTGGTGGTCTAGGTATGGATTTATATTCCTTGTGGTGCGGCGGTGGTGCGCTTAAGGTTTCGCACCAAGTTTTGAGGATTTCGACTCAAAAGGTAGGTGATTCCATGTGTAGCCATTTTATGATGAGTTAGATTGCATGGATTATTAATTTAGCATGTTTATAATCTGTTTTATGTGCTGTGAAAACAGTTTTGATGGATTTGGTTGAACATTTAATTTTTAGTTGCATTATAACTTGAAATTGGGTACTTTTCATGTGTGACTCTTGGGGTAATGTTTGGGTTTAGTTTATAACATATGAAAGTGATTTATTAGTCTTGAAAGGGGATACCAATTCTGGTTTGTTAATTACTTATTGTCATGTTGGCCTTGAAAGTAGGTTTTTTTTAATGAGTTTAAGGAGAAAAAAAATGTTTTACTTCTTGAAGGTGATTTATGAAAACGTGTGTTTTTCATGTGTATCTTTGTGGTATTATTTGATGTATTTTTATAACATTTGGGGGTGGTTTAATAATTGTTTTAGGGCTGAAAATTCTGTTTTGGATTGGTATTGGTATGATTTTGCTTTTAAATGAGGGTTTTGAAATGGGTTTAGTGTGCAAACAATGGTTATACCTCTTGGGTTTGTTTTATAAAAATCGCCAATGTTTTATTTGGATAAACAAAGTTGGGAAAGGGTGTATATGTACTGTTTGGGTGAGTTTGTTCACCTAATGTGGGGTTTTGAATGGTAAAGTGGTGATTTGAGATGTTAAACATTTTTATAATTTTTTTTTATAAATTGTCGAAATGTTTTACTAAATTGTGTTTTGTGTGCGAAACACGGGTGTGGGATATTTCATGTGAGTTTATTTATAAAATTAATTGTGAAGGTGAGAAGGTTATTGTGTGACATGTGTGTGGGATGTTATGTGAGTTGAATATCTTGTAATGGTTTTATAAAATTGTTTAATGGATTTGTTGAAGTGTTAAAGAAATTTGAAAAGTGTTATAGGCAATTTGGAGTGAGTTTGATTTCAAAATGAATTTGAATGAAAAGTGGAATTTTTGACTTGCGTGATGTACATGGGGCTATTTGGTTAATTTGTGGTGTGGAAGTGATATTTTCATGTGAAAACTATACTTATTGGATTGCTGAACTTGTTTGAGCACAAAGGGAAAACCCGGGTATCTAGGTGGGTGGACGTGTACTAGTATGCTAGTGAATCCGTGGGGTTTGGCCTCAGTTTCACTTAGCAAGATTGACTCTTACAACTCTAACTAAACTATGATGATGATGATTGGGGACCACTAGGTTATGGTTATGTTCCCTACTAGTGGCTCGTGCACAAGAATGGATATTTGTGATGGTTACTCTCACCGAGATACGAGGTACCTGGGACCCACAGCTAGCTAGTGCCTAGGGGTTATTTCCCATTGATTGTGCTCACTGGATACTTTTTTCTTACCGTCGGTATACGGTATGAGAGGCTGGAAAATTCAGTAGCTATGGTATTTATTTTAAATGTTTTTATTCTTTAAATTAGCCCACCTGAAAACTGTTTTTATTTAATGTTGCATCTTCTAGAAATTTTAACTAGCATCTCATGTCTTTGAAAACTTGCATGCTTTTCGCCATTAAATGTTTATCACATGGAATCTATTAGTGGTGGTATCCTACTGGGCTTTCGCTCACACCCTACTTACACCTTTGGGTGTAAGTATATTTGCTTCTTTTATGTCACAGGTTTGGGTAGAGGATTTATTCCATTGATTCAGGTTTTTAGTTGTCCATTGGGATACAGTGTCGTGGAGATAACATGAGGGAGGTGCCTCTTTCCTTGTGGAGGTTCTTGGGCTGTCCTTATTTGGTTATGTACCATTGTAATGGTCTTTAAACATAGTTTTAACTTATGTATTTTAGTTCTGAAATTTTGTAAAAGACGGTTTTAGTTGAAAAATCCAGATTGGTTCTATTGAGTTTGTTTGTTGTTTAATGTTTATAAAATCGGGTAAATCGTTCCCAATCATCATGATATGATACCCGGGCACTTTTTCCAGCCCTTGGGGATCGGGAACGCCATTAGGGACTTGCCATGGACCGGGTCGGGTGCCGATTTTGAAGGCGACCAGATTCGGTTCGTGACAAAATGGTATCAGAGGAGGTTCGCTCCATTGGAGTCATGTTATTTGGGGAAAAGTCGGGATAGTCTAGAGTTGGGATTGTTGGGACTTGGAATTTTGGTTATGAGTAGTGTGGCTGATCACCACACCTCATGACGGGATTCATGTCTCTAGGGTAAGTCGGGACCTTTCGGATTCCTTTGGTTTTCTTGGTTTGATGATGATTAGGGGAAATGAAAAGAGAGTTGGGATAATGGTCTCAGTGAGCTCACAGGGCCTGGCAAGCCATGTGAAGCTGGGGATATTCCCTAGAACACTCTCTGTGACAGTTAAATGATTGGAATATGGCCGCCAACCATATTTCCAAGTCACCCACTGAAACTAGTTTCCTCTCGCATTGTTTTGTGGTTTAGTTTTGAAATCTTAGCACTTTGGTTTTAAGGTGACTTGGTTTTAAGAAGTGTAATGTTTTTGTGAAATGATTTTAAAATAAAGATGGAATGGTATGATTTATGAAATTTTGGAACTGAATATTCAGAAATATTTTGAAATAGAAAATGGTGTGATTACACCTATTTTGAAGGTAGAAACTATATTGAAGTTGGTTTTGAAAAGTGTTTCCAATAGAGTTTTCTAAACAATCAGAGTGTGTTTTAATGGGATGAGAGGTTTTGAAATTGATGTGAATATCTTGAATGTGAGTTATTTTCTAAATGGTTTTGACTTTCTGAAAAAAAAATTAAGATGTGAGTTGGGATTTTGATCTCGCGGTTAGCGGTCATGAGAAAAAAAGGATGCGTTGGTTGACCGTTTTGGTTTTGAAAAGTGGAAAGAATTTTTGTTTTAACCTTTGGTATTTCCATTAGTGACCACATGCATGGGGTTATATGGGATGATGGATGGTTGATGGCACGACTGGATGAGTGCCGGGACGGATATGAGGTGGGTGTCTGGTGTGGCACAAAAACATGCATGTGTGAGGCCCATGGGGTACCATTGGTCGATACTCTTACCGCTGAACCGCTTTTTTTCAAAGAAATGGTTTTAAAGAAAAACATGATGTCTTGATGAATAGTTTTGGTATGGTTTGTATTATGGTTCTTTGAAGATGTTGTTTTTGTGGGATGTTTTTTTAGTCCAATAACCCCTCCTATTTGAACTGTGTTTTGGGATTATGTTTGGTCGGTAAGCTAGGTAGAAGGACCGGTTAGTAGTCTCCTCTGAGATATGTTTCGGGACACCTTTATGGTGGTTACCTTCATGTGTTTGGATCTGGTTTATTGTTTTTTTGACCAATGGACCATCTTGGTTGGGTCCTTGGGTTCTCCTGTTGGACAAGGTACGCCCCCATTTAGGGTTAGTGCACAACTGAAGTGCAACCCGTATTGTTTCTCCATTGGAAAATTCTCCAGTTGATCAATATAAGGAATATTTTATAGATCATTGTTGATTGAGTCTACAACCATTCATTTAGTTGATTTGTATATCCTCTTGTAGTGGTATAGTTCTTGTGGAAGGTTTAAAGAGGCCTTGGTTTCTTAAAATTCATGATTCATCAAAGGTGGAAGTGTTCTTTGGTTGTTACTGTGGATGAGTGTCATGATGGTGTCTAAGAGGGCCTCTGGGTTCTTCATAGTTTCCTTGAAGCAAGATTTATTATTAAACCACCAATTTTGATATTTTGGTCCTGATAGGATATTGTGTCCACTTTTTGGACTTGTCTGTTGTTTAGGGACTTGGAATATGGTCATGTTCCATGTATTGTTTCTATCAATCACAAGGGTCATGTTCGGTGACGCATTGTGATGTTGTGTTCTCTTTTGACTGTAAAGGTCAAGGTCACACAATCCTCTTAGGTTCTCTGTTATGTTGGGAGTATGTATCCCTTGGGAAAGACATCAAATCCTCTATCTTAGGGGAAGGTGTTTATACGTGTCCTGCCCTTCTGTTGTTTCACAGCCAAAGAAACAAGGTGCGATGTGTGTGCTTATTCTGATCCCTTGTTTCAGTGAAATGTCTGGTTTTGGTAAAGTGAGTTATGGAGTGTGTTATGTCTTGATGAACCCATCAGGGTATGCGGTGTAGTTGTTTGTGGCACCGAAAGAAGAAGTTCCACATAGGGGTTTCAACAGCCAAACTGCGTGGACGAAGATGCTTCAATATTTTGAGCTCCAGCCATAGGTCCTGGAGAGAAGCTGGCGCGTAGTCAGGGGAAACCCCAGTGTCGTTTAAACCCTTGTACAAAGTCCTATCCTTAGTATGAAATATAGGAAGAGTTTAAACCTATGGTGTCATCATATTTCTTCTGTTGTTCCCATTCTGTGGAAATAGGTGGAGGGTTTTGTACCCATGTCATCACACAATGTTATTCCCTCCCCATTTGGTTTCCATTTAGTCTTTGGAGAATGGTTGGAAATTTGGCTTGAAAATTTGAGCACACGGTTTTCACATGGTTAGTTCTAACCATGAAAAAAAACCATGTAGATAGAAGAATCTCCACTGTTGGTTCATGGTTTCCCAAACCGTTCAGAATCACCATGTGGCAGTCCCAACACTTTATATTTTGGGGTCTTTCTGTACCGGCCCATGCTGGTCGATTAAGATTGTTGGTTCTTATGGTGGGGAGCCTATTTTTTCCCCGTGCCAATAACTTAGCCTTATCCATGGTCAATGATTGTTGGTAGGTAGTCTTATTCGGATCTATCAAGCTACCTAAATCTTCTTTGGGTAACCATTGAGATTGGAGAGTGTCCAATGGTTTAGTTATAGCAAGGTATGTGTAACCTTGTTTGAAGTTGTTGTTCATTTGGGTGAATTGCTTGAGTCTTGTTCGGATAGCGTTCGAGGAGTTTCATTTTGGGATAATGTATGAATGTGATTGATCATTTCAGTAATGTGGTGTAAGTTTGGGTTGTGAGATTAATCATTCCTTAATTAATCACTGGAGGTGTTTTGACCCTTGGGGGCAAAGCTTGGGAAAGAATTACATCTTAGTTTATCGGTTGGGCATGGTTTTGGTATCTGGCCTTGTGGTCTCTTTCCGGGGACGGAAAGTTTTCATGGTGGGGATAATTTTCACATACATGAATTATTTTAAACTTAATTTTCATTTAATTTTCATTTATGATTTGTTTTTGGGGTTTGTCAAGCTTTTATGGTGGAATGGGTGAGTTTTCATGAATTGGGCCAAACCGTGAGCCCAATTCCAGATTTAAAAATAAATTTTGTTTCTTTTATAACTTTTTTAATTTTTAATATTTTTCACCCATTCAAGTTCCTAAATGGTCTACCCTGATATAGAAACACCACCATTGTAGTTTGGAGCCTTTAGAAAACCATAAACAAGTTGTATATGGGTTTTTATTTAAGGGATTGGGCCTGCCCGAAAGCCCAATTCCAGTTTTAAAAATAAAGTTTGTTTAATTAATAACTTATCCAATATTAAGGCTTTTTCGGTGATTCCAAGCCCCAAACACTCCCCATGAACCCAGCCGCCCGTCCCATATCCTCCCACCCTCTTTTCATCTCATTTGCATCGCGGTTTAGGTCGAAACTTATGAAGCACTCACATTTCGGGCAGATTAATAAAGGTAATTTGTTTCCTTCATAAATCCTTCAATTCTCACTCTTTTTTCCCCATTCAAATTCCTACATGGTTTCATAATCCTTGTTCGAACATACCTTGAATTTTTGGATGTTTTCAGATTCAGAATCTGGTGGATTTTGGGTCGTTTTATTCATGATTGTTTTGAGTAAGTGTTTCTCTCTTCAATTTTTCATTCTCCTTAGGGTTTCCTCCCTCTTTCATTATGTTTTAAAATGTCCAGAAGTTAGGGTTTGATCCTAAGGTCTGATTTAGTATCTTTTGGGTCAATTTTTGGTGGTCTAGGTATGGATTTATATTCCTTGTGGTGCGGCGGTGGTGCGCTTAAGGTTTCGCACCAAGTTTTGAGGATTTCGACTCAAAAGGTAGGTGATTCCATGTCTAGCCATTTTATGATGAGTTAGCTTGCATGGATTATTAATTTAGCATGTTTATAATCTGTTTTATGTGCTGTGAAAACAGTTTTGATGGATTTGGGTGAACATTTAATTTTTAGTTGCATTATAACTTGAAATTGGGTACTTTTCATGTGTGACTCTTGGGGTAATGTTTGGGTTTAGTTTATAACATATGAAAGTGATTTATTAGTCTTGAAAGGGGATACCAATTCTGGTTTTTTAATTACTTATTGTCATGTTGGCCTTGAAACTAGGTTTTTTTAATGAGTTTAAGGAGAAAAAAAATGTTGTACTTCTTGAAGGTGATTTATGAAAACGTGTGTTTTTCATGTGTATCTTTGTGGTATTATTTGATGTATTTTTATAACATTTGGGGGTGGTTTAATAATTGTTTTAGGGCTGAAAAATTCTGTTTTGGATTGGTATTGGTATGATTTTTCTTTTAAATGAGGGTTTTGAAATGGGTTTAGTGTGCAAACAATGGTTATACCTCTTGGGTTTGTTTTATAAAAATTGCCAATGTTTTATTTGGATAAACAAAGTTGGGAAAGGGTATATATGTACTGTTTGGGTGAGTTTGTTCACCTAATGTGTGGTTTTGAATGGTAAAGTGGTGATTTGAGATGTTAAACATTTTTATAATTTTTTTTTATAAATTGTCGAAATGTTTTACTAAATTGTGTTTTGTGTGCGAAACACGGGTGTGGGATATTTCATGTGAGTTTATTTATAAAATTAATTGTGAAGGTGAGAAGGGTATTGTGTGACATGTGTGTGGGATGTTATATGAGTTGAATATCTTGTAATGGTTTTATAAAATTGTTTAATGGATTTGTTGAAGTGTTAAAGAAATTTGAAAAGTGTTGTAGGCAATTTGGAGTGAGTTTGATTTCAAAATGAATTTGAATGAAAAGTGGAATTTTTGACTTGCGTGATGTACATGGGGCTGTTTGGTTAATTTGTGGTGTGGAAGTGATATTTTCATGTGAAAACTATACTTCTTGGATTGCTGAACTTGTTTGAGCACAAAGGGAAAACCCGGGTATCTAGATGGGTGGACGTGTACTAGTATGCTAGTGAATCCGTGGGGTTTGGCCTCAGTTTCACTTAGCAAGATTGACTCTTACAACTCTAACTAAACTATGATGATGATGATTGGGGACCACTAGGTTATGGGTATGTTCCCTACTAGTGGCTCGTGCACGAGAAGGGATATTTGTGATGGTTACTCTCACCGAGATACGAGGTACCTGGGACCCACAGTTAGCTAGTGCCTAGGGGTTATTTCCCATTGATTGTGCTCACTAGATACTTTTTTCTTACCGTCGGTATACGGTATGAGAGGATGGAAAATTCAGAAGCTATGGTATTTATTTTAAATGTTTTTATTCTTTAAATTAGCCCACCTGAAAACTGTTTTTATTTAATGTTGCATCTTCTAGAAATTTTAACTAGCATCTCATGTCTTTGAAAACTTGCATGCTTTTCGCCATTAAATGTTTATCACATGGAATCTATTAGTGGTGGTATCCTACTGGGATTTCGATCACACCCTACTTACACCTTTGGGTGTAAGTTGATTTGCTTCTTTTATGTCACAGGTTTGGGTAGAGGATTTATGCCATTGATTCAGGTTTTTAGTTGTCCATTGGGATACAGTGTCGTGGAGATAGCATGAGGGAGGTGCCTCTTTCCTTGTGGAGGTTCTTGGGCTGTCCTTATTTGGTTATGTACCATTGTAATGGTCTTTAAACATAGTTTTAACTTATGTATTTCAGTTCTGAAATTTTGTAAAAGACGGTTTTAGTTGAAAAATCCAGATTGGTTCTATTGAGTTTGTTTGTTGTTTAATGTTTATAAAATCGGGTAAATCGTTCTCAATCATCATGATATGATACCCGAGCACTTGTGCCAGCCCGTGGGGATCAGGAACGCCTTTCGGGACTTTCCATGGACCGGGTCGGGTGCCGATTTTGAAGGCGACCAGATTCGGTTCGTGACAATCTTGAATCCAGGTATGAGTTCAATGGATAACTTTTCCTATCTTTCTGGGGGACATCCAGGTAACACCTTAGGAAATACATAAATATATTCCTAAAGGATGGGGACATTTTCTATTCTTATACTTTCATTTCCTTTTTCCTCTTCACTGGTCATCTACATAAAGAAGGATAAGGGAGGTGCTTATAGACAAAGCTCAAGTCAGGATATCTCTCCTTTGAAAATAACTATAGGTTGTCCATTCAATACTAATGATATTTCTTTAATTTTTCAATTTATATTAGAATTATACATTGAAATCCAGTTTATCACTAGTATAGTGTCGAATTCCCCCATGGGAATGACTGCTAGATTTGCGATGAGATTATGCTCACCAAAGTCAATACTGGAGTATCTATACATAGTTAATGCTTGGATAATCCCTCCATGATTCTTGACTGATAACTATACTTTTAGAAACTCGAGTATTGATTATTTTTTATTTGAAAACTGAGAGGAAATAACTGAATTCATAGAACCATAATCAAACAAAGTACTTTCTATATTTGAGATAACAATGAGAGTACATGCCACCACATCATTTGGAGCCTCTTCTTCAGTCATCATGATAGAAAATACCCAACCTTTCTCCCTTAGAAAATGTTGAGGTTGGTGGTGATTTACCTCTATTATCTTCTAATTTGGACAGTGATTGGAAAATCTCCCAAGTTATCCACACTTGAAATATTGAAGACTAGGCCTACACCATCTTCCCCTTGTTGTTAGTGTTGAGAAGTTAAGGTTTAACCTCAATACAACACTTTTTAGCTATATATCCATCTCTTACACACTTGTATCATTTTCTACTCCCAAGAAAGTAGTTCCCCAAATGCTTCTTCCCACATTTGTTGCATGTGGGAAGTTTCACTTGGTTTCCTCCTCTTTTTCTGATCAAAGTTCCTCCTGGAGTTTGGATCTATAGATATCTTATTCTAATTCAACCTATGTGACCACTACATTTCTTTAAACTCCAATTCAACCATCATAGAACTTTTTACTATCTACACATAGCATTTATAGTCTCTATTTTCTAAATTCCTCTGTAGATGAGGTCTCAGTCCGCTGAAGAATCTATCAACCTTTAGCTTAGGATCCATTATAAAGCTAGAGTTATATCAATAAAGCATTGTAAATTTAATCTCATATCTTCCCATTGATTAATTTTCCGTCTTCAATATCTTAAGAAATTATTTCTCCACTTTTCTTTGTGTTGAATGGGAAAATATTTATTGAAAAATATTCCTCTGAACTCTTCCCACTTTATAGAATAAATCTCCCTTATTGTCTTCATGTTTTTAATTAGTTTCCACCACTGATTAGCTTCTCCTTCTAAGTGGTATACTACTAGGGTGAATTTCTCTTACGCTAAACAATGGAGTATATAAAAGATATTTTCTATATATCAAGTTCATTATTCATTAATCAATGGGTTGATAGATGCACTAAAAGAAGGTGGTCATTAACGTATGAAGGAATCAATAGAAAGTTTTTCCAATAAAGGTGAATCTATCCACTGAACTTGATTCAATTTATTATTCACAACTCGAGATAGTTGATTCATCATCCTCATGAAATTTTATATTCCAGCTTCCATCGGAGGGTCATCAATGCATCATCTATTGTGCTAATTATTTATGTGGTTCCTACAATTTAATGTCATTTTTTAAAATAATAAAACCATAGTGAGAAATGTGTTTATTTTAAGAATATTATAATTATAAATAAATTTAATGTCATAAAACAACATGGTTAAATGTGTTATTCTTTAATAAAAATTACATTTTCTATATATCCATTATAATGGTTCATAAGAAGATTATGATTAACCAAACATATCCCACGGGAGTGACAAACCAGGAGTGAAGTAAGGTATGTTGTTTTTCATCAGTTTCTAATTGATTCAATCTCAAGGCAGTGTTTTCAGGTGTTTCCCCTAGATACATATGTACCAGATCTACATCCACTTGTTCATATCCATATAGGGATTTCTTTTCTTGAAAACCACTTACTTAATACTTAACCAAAATATCAGGATGTTTTAATATATTTAAACTTTTATATAGGGTTCGTACTAAGGATTTATATTCCTAATTACCATAAATAACTAAATTTTCCTTTGATACCAACTATGGAATATCTCATTTTTATTACATAAACTTTTCATTGCATGGAACAAAATAGAGGATATTTTAAAGTTTAATTTCTTGGATATTAGGAACATAATAAATGAAAACTTAATAAGTTCTTATAATCCACTTGAAATTATTATTTATGGGTTCATCCTAAGTTACATTTACTACATCTCATAACCTGGGTACATACATCAAAGGAAAGTGGTGAGCATGAGGCCCAGTAAGGAAAACAGTTTACATGTGATCATGAGGAATATCAATAAGAACATGAGGAATATAATTAAGGAATGATAAAGAAAACATGAGGCATATCATAATAAAAATAACATGAATCATAACATTGAAATGTGTCTACCATATTTAAATGAGACATTCATAAGCATATCACAATGGTTCATCACCAAGGTGTCCTAAATGAAAATTATCAAGGTTATTCACTATGGTATCGTAAAACATGGAATCTCTAGAGATTAAATTCTTTACCGGATAAATTGGAGCATCATCAAAGAGAAACCTTCATATGTATTAATTAATTTTATCCATATATATCATAATCAATCATTTCATTAATAACTCATGGGCAATAAATAATGGTTTTATTCTCAAAATCATGGCATGAAAAAAGTTCTTAAAGGCATGGTCATTACATCATTTTTAGCCCACAAAAAGGGAATATAGGTTTATTATGTGTAAATACCAAAATAAAAGAAATAATTTTTATATATAGGTGACTACCCATGGAAAAGAAAAAGTTTTGGGTATCCACACAAATAAAATAAAAGAGAATTTCTTAAGGAGAAGAGAGAAATTTTGAGAAGTAAATTCAGCAGCATGACTGGTATAAAAGGTGGTTTTAGAAAAGGGTAAAATGAGAGGGTACAAGGTTATACCATTTATAAAACATAATTTTTCAGTAATTTTATTATAAAAATGGTAATAAATGAGATTAATCAAAACAATTAGAATACATATACAAAAATAGGTTCTTGAATTAAATAGAAAAGAAGGATAATTCCCTTACATATAAGTGTTACTCTTAAATATTTAGGAATGGAACCTTAGGGGATTGTGGATACATTGGGGGACTCCTTAAGATGAAATAAACTCATATAGGATGGATTGTAAGTGAAATAAAATGGATAAATGGATGGGTACTTCTAGAAAAATTGGAGGATTTGATTGATAATTTCCAAATATAAGCCTTGGAAATTTAGGTTGTGGAAAATGAAAAACCATTAGATTTACCACGTTTTTTGCTCATGGTTTTGGATATTTGGGAAAAATTTTAAGTTATTTTAATCCACCATAACTGAATATTATTTTTTATTAATTCTTTTTGCATGGAAATGTAAATTTTCTACAAAGTAATGTTTTTAAAGTCAAAGTTTCCATTTTAGACTTTGCAAAGTCGCTTATAGGTTTGGAAATTGATTAAAATATATTAAAATACTTGATATTAATAAAATGACATATTTTAGGTCGTGTGTTGTGGTTAAATAATTATTAAATCATTATTACATAATTATGAAGTCATTAAACATACCAAAAACCCCCAAACTATATTTTTACTATTCATGGAAAAAATAAAGTATTTTTGAAAATTCTCATAAATTCACCTTAACCTAATTTTGATGTGTTGATTTCAAAAATTATGTTAATTTTATCAGAATAATTCTCTAAATATGATAATTTTAACTTTAAAATATAAAAAATCTTATTTATTAAAAAAATAGTGGGTTGTAAGGCACAGTCAATTTTCTTACACTTAAAATTTTCAAATGACATAATAAAATTATTTTATAATTTATATTTAAATAAGATTATTTTTAACATGATATTTATTTAAAATAAATATTATTCATAATACCTTATTTTATTATAAAAATGTATATCTTTTTTTAAAAGTATAATTTGTGTCTGAAAAATCAATTTATCAAATTCGTCGTAATTAAACATATATTTTATTAAGCAAAAATATTCTTAAAATGGAATTGATGGAATAAAAATTGTATTTATACAAAGTAATTTCACTTTAATTAACTATTACATGGACAAATAACCCCTTATAACACCCACGTACGACCTGAGGGTAAGGTGTGCGATGGTGATAGATTCATGGGGCGGCTCGGCTAACATTGATCTAGTGGTAATTTCCACTAACTTGAACTTCTCTCATATGAAATTTCATTAAAGCTTCACTTGTTGAAGCTCGGCTTAGTCTTGGTCAAGGGTGATCCCTAGTGATGTTACCTCCCTCCCAAGTTCTGATAAATGGGCTTCATGCGGTAAGACTCTAATGGTTGAGGCCATCGCTTCTCCTTTCTGCATTAATTATCCTTTTTCATTAATACTTATAAACACTAATTATAATGTTATAATTATTACCAATGGGTATAGTTCTCAAAGATAAAAGTTTTCAATAGTTATATTGACTAACAGTCTTATAATGGTCAAATCCCAACGGTCACATTTTCCTTTATACTCTATAAATACCACTTCATTATTTCATTCAATATTCACTAAAATCATTTTCTAATATTTTGATTGGTTTAATAATATTTTTTCTTATTTATGTAGTGTTTGTTAAATGATTCTAACATATTGGATCAATCTATATTTCCCTTTTTTTGACTAATGTATTGATCATTATTAAAGATATATGGTTTTTTTGTGTATAATGTAATGTAACCCATATTTTCTTAGGAAACAAATATCATTTTTTTAAACCTGGGTCATTATAATATATCTCTATATATATCTATAGATATATCTATATAGATATATCTATAGATATATTTCTAGATATATCACTATATATATATTTCTACATATCTTTCTAGATATATCTCTCTCAATATATCTTTTAGATTCTCTCTTATCTGGTTTGCACATCCTAAAAGTCACTTTAAGAAAGTGATATATTTAGATATAATTAGATATTTATTATATAATTTTTAGGTTTGGTACATTACACACAAGACCTTGACCATTTCTAAAATTCTTAATTGACCTCATGCCCATTAATAATAATATTATTATTATCAATCACTTGACATGTGAAACATGTTAAGAATATAAATAAATATCGATTATTTATAATTGTACCATTAAACTCTATATTCTTTCCATTATCAACATTTATCTATCCTTGAATAATGAATATTTAAATAAATAAATGTCACTAAAATATTTATAAAATAAATATAATAAATATTATATTCACCAAACCTAAAAACTAATATTTATTATTTATTATTTAACTCACTTTATTCTTTCGAATAACTTGTAATTAAATTATTATGATCAATAAAACATGGATAAATATTATTTATTATAACTAATTAAATTCATTACTTGAATTTAATTGAGATTTTTGATACACTTATTTGGTGACCCTCTAGGCCACCTTCTCAATGGCATTAGGCATAAATGCCTAAAGTCCAAGGTCACTATCTAGCAACATGCCAAGGCACCCATTGGGAATGAAGTTAATGTAAGAATGATATCCAACCTCCTATGAATGTTTTCTGTGTGATATAATCCCTTTATCATGATATATATAATCAAGAAGGTTTCATTTTAGTGCCATAAACCTATATACTTGATTTATCTTTCTTTGAATTTTTAGAAATAAACTCTCCCATTGAACACCATGGACATAGATTTATACATTCAGTTCTATTCCATCAAAGAGCCTGAGATATTAACTTCCATTATAGGATAGAATAGATAAATCATTTCTTTCATTATCCATTAATATAATATCACTCATGATGCACTCAACATACCCTACCTGGACACGAACATATGTCTTCATGATTTTAATTAATACATCAAATTGAATGAGTCATGATATCCATTAATGATAATCTTAAAATATAAGGATAAATACACATGTCCACATATAGGAATATCCAATGACATATAGAAATGTGGATTTTCTATTTGATGGGTCTATTCCCCTAACCTTCAATCTTGGAGATTACCGATGGTAGACACCATGAGAAGTTGTCTCAATGTATTATGAGACTCTTACCCCTGATAGCATGTATCACATATCTCCCATCATACAATATCATTCATCCATAGAAAAAGATTAAAGAATAATTTCATGGAACCTATAGGTTCTCATTATAATGGGGAACTTCAATAACCTTTCAGTATGACATGTATTCTTAGGACATTATCGCATAAAAATATCAGCTAGATAAACAATAATAATGTGACGATAAAAATTCATTAAAACATATAATCAAAACATGTTGGTTATAGGGCACCAACTTCAATAGACTCCCACTTTCACTAGATCCTTCTAAAAACATATTTCAGTTCACTAGATCTCGCATGATACTCATGCCTATGTTGAGATAAATCCTTGGTCAATGGGGTCTACCATGTTTTCCTCCATGTATACTCTTTTCAACATAACTTCACCTCATTGAAAAAAACTCCTTGAGAGATGAAACGTATGAAGTATGTTCCTTTTCCTTTAGTGTGACATAATCTTCTTGGAGAGAGACGCCACTATAGTGTTATCACATTAAAATGTGATAGGTTTATCACTTAAAGGTAACACATAAATCTCTTTAACTAAGTTACAGATCCATACTACTTCCTTGGCTACATTAGAAGCCAAAATATACTCATAATACATTTTACAATTAGTGGTAACTAGCTTCTTTAAACTATTCCATCATACATATCCTCTATTAATACAAAATATATATCCATACTACAACTTTAGATCATTCTAATCTATCAAAAATATAAAATCTATATAACCCATGATGACTAGCTCTTAATCTCCTCAATACATCAGGAACATATCATTAGTTCACCTTAGACACTTAATGATAGTCTTGAAAGTAGTCCAATGTTATTCTTATATATCTTCTTGATATCTTCCAACCATGCTCAAAGTATATCCAACATCAAGGATCATACATAACATGGAATACATGATAGATCATATCACTGAAGCATATGGGATATTACTCAATCTCTTTCTTTCCTTTTGTGTCTGGGGAAACATTTTATTGGAAAGATGTATATCATGTGACACTATAACCAATACCCTCTTGGATGGTTTCATATTAAATCTCCTTAGTATCTAGTCAATGTATGTACTCTAACTTATTCCAAGAAACCTCTTGGATCCATCACATATGATCTTGATCCCTAGAACATAGGCTGGTTCACCTAAGTCCTTCATAGAAAAGCACTTGTTCAACCAATCCTTAACCTATTGTAAGGTCGGTATATCATTTCCAATTAGTAATATGTCATCAAAATATACCACTATGAAAAAAAAAGAATACTCCCACTAAACTATTTGTTAACACATGGATCACATTCATTCTTAATGAAACTAAATTCTTTTATGGCTTCATCGAATCTAATTTTCCATTACCCAGACACATTCTTAAATATATAGATGGATATCTCTAACTTTCATACCTTTTTGGAATTACCTAGAGTCAAAAAACCTTCATGTAGTGTCATATACACATCCACTTGAAGATTCATATTAAGTAATACAGTTTTGAAATCCATTTTCCAAATCTTATTATCATGGTAAGTTGTTATGGTAAAAAAAATTATAGATTTAAACATGGAAACTATATAAAATATCTCGACATAGTAAACTCCTTGATGTTGTTTAAACCCTTTATCCACTAGTCATACTTTATAGGTATTCTCTTTACCTTAAATGTCTAGCTTTCTCTTGAATACTCATTTACACCAAATGAGTTTTACAATAAATGGTGGATCAATCAAAACCCATACTTGGTTTTGACACATGGAGTTCATCTCAAAATTCATGGGTTCTTCTCATCTTATAACCCCTGAGATCTCTACTGCCTCCTTATAGGAAATAGGATCATCATTGTTAACCAATAATGATATACCATCATCAGTGACTACAAAACCATATCTCTCTAGTTCTCATGCCTCTCTAGCATTAATATGTGGCACTTGTGTTTCAGGAACATTCTTTCCCATGGGTACTTATGGAATAAATTCATGTACCAAACCTTATGTATCTTGAGCATCAATTTCATCAAACTCAATATTTCTCCCATTATCCTCCCATTATCCTCCTTTAGGATGTGTTCCTTATTAAGAAAAATGGACTGTCTAACAATAGTTACATTCTTTTTTTAAGGGTTGTATAGATAGTTTCCCCTTGTTTCTTTAGGATATCCTATAAATAAACACTTTATGCCTTGGGGTGCAAGTTTTTTTTCTTAATATAGCCTTAATAAATGTCTCCCATACCTATTCATAAACATGTGAAAAATGAGTTTATTTATACTCCATAACTTGAAGGGAATACCATTTTCCACTTTAGTTATAACTCAGTGTAATAAGTATAATACTGTTTGTAATTAATATCCCTAAAAGGATAATGGAAGATTCGTAAGACTTATCATTGACCTTACCATGTACAATAAGGTGTGGTTCCTCCTTTCACTAACATGACTCCACTGTGGTGTATAAGGTGGATTGAGTTGGTATAAAATTCTATACTCATGTAGAAAGTCGATAAAATCTTGGTTAATATATTCACCACCTTGATATGATCAAAGTTTCTTTATATTATTACCAATATTATTCTCAAACTCATTCTTAAACTCTTTGAACTTCTAAAAGGATTTGTACTTATACCTCATTAATTCGATATAATCATACCTACTCATGTCATTGATAAAAGTAATAAAGTATGAGTATCCACCTATATCCTCTACATGAAAAGTTCCTCACACATTAGTGTGTACTAATTCTAGAATCTATATGGACCTTTCACCTTGGAAACCAAACGGTGGTTTGATCATATTACCTTGAAAACAATCATGAAATATTTCAAGTGGGTTAAGATCAAAAGAGACAAAATAAACATCTTTACAAATCTTTTTAAAATTCTTATTATTTATGTGACCAAGTTGGTGATGCCATAATTGGGTGTTATATGAGTCATGTGTATTTGTTTCATTATAAATTTACAATATTGGATTTTCATAATTTAATACATAAATACCATTATTCAACTTTATCATCCATAATATATGTTATCTTTATAAATGTAGAAACCTTTATTTCCTAAGATAAAAATAAATCTATCCATATCTAAACAAGAAATAGAAATAATGTTCTTGGTAACACAAAGAACATAAGAAATATTATTTAAAACCAAAATAAATGTTTTAATCAATGTGATGTGGTAGTATCCAATGGCTAGAGAAACTAGCCTCACTCCATTGTTAGCTTTTAAATCCACCTCATCTTTGGTAATCTTTCAAAATATACTTAGTTATTGTATTTGGATACAAATTTGAGAACCACAGGTAGTATTTAAAACCTAACCTGTAGATATGGATAAATTACACTCAATAATAAATCAAACTTAATCTTCACCTTGATTATTTGGATAAGTGGAATTCCTCTTTCAGTGGCCTTTATTTCCATATTAAAAACATACATCGTCAAGTTCCTTTCCTTTCCTCTTGATATTCTTCTTTTTGGAAGGATGGTTCTTGAGATCCTTGGACTTAGAAAGAGTCTTTAGTGTCTTTTCCTTGTTATTCCTCTTCTAATTCACCATAAGGAAAATGGGTTTTTTCATTCCCCATGTTTTTATCAATTTGATGAATAAGTGTAAGAATTTTTGAAAGTGTCATCTTGTTATTTCTCATATTATAATTCACAATAAAATTGGAGAAGGTTTTGGGTAGTAAGGATAGAATGAGATATGTGTATATCTTATCAGGGATCTTAAAACCCAAGATATCTAAGAGATCAATGAATCCAATTATCTTAACCACATGAGTCCTGTCTTGCATTGAATCTCCAAGCTTTTATGTGAATAGTTCATTGAAGATCTCATATCTCTTTGATCTTTTCTTCTCTTAATAGATATCATTAAGGTGAGAAATGATATTATTCACATATATATCCTCATATTTATTTAAAATATAATTGTATATGGAGTATATCATGAAACATTGTAATTTCATAGCATCATTCACATGCTTCAAATAGAGATACACTTCTTCCTCATTGGCCTCTTTATAAATGGACTTCGGAAGTAGGTCTTCCATCATGAACAATTTCCATTTGTGGTGTAGTATAAGGCACAAGTGACTATACCATTCCTTGAAATTAATGTCGGTGAGAACGTTATCCCTCTAAAATGTGGATCATAGTAACATTTTTGATGTCATTTTATTTTCTATTGCTAAAAATTAAGATCATATAATTAGTACTTTTTAAGATTAAAAAATAGATTAACAAATTTAAAATGAATTAAATTCCATTAATCACCCACTATTTTTCAAAACCTAATATCCATCACCATAAGTTTCATAATATATTTTATCTTATATATTCTAGTGTAAAGGATCCATATTCCTTTCTCATAACCCAAACTTAGTCTCGTCAATCTATTTGAAGGGTTTTAGGTAGGCATAACTTTCCAACTACATTAACTTTTTATTCCTTGATCCATTGAGTGGACTCCCCAATCCTAAAATAATTTTTTAATGATTTCCTAAACACTTTCCTCTTAGTTAAACCAAGTCCTATTTGGGTATTCAAGCCTTTATATAGACCAGGTTAAGATAACCTAAAAATCAAAGATTAAATTTTCCACAATAATTAAAACCACCACAACTTGGGTTGGTCAGGTGATTTGAACTATGATTTCATTTTAACATAAGTAATGGAAGGAAATACCAACTTAATATTTTATTTTAGGTAATTTTTATCCATTATGATTAAATCCCATTTTACCTTTTATATTATTTGTTAAATATTAAGTGAATTTTACTTAACTGAATAACCGTGTCTGATAAAATATTTACACACAGTTTGGTTATATTTTATTCCATCTTGCTTACTTGTTAATTCATTTATTAGGTGATATCATAGAATTAAAAAATATAAATAATTAACCATGAAACTGGTATAAATAAAATATAAGTGGAATGATCATGACATTCTCTAATGGTTAGTTTATTTAGAGGATGACAAACTAACCCTATAACCTAGGCAAAAACACACCTTGAACTGTAACTTGGTTTGTTTTTACAGCATTCCTATTTTTCTCCTATGTATAGCATTGATTGGTTTCACCTCAGCTCCTTGACTCAAACCATCTCCACTCAGCTAAGATCTCCCTCCTTAAATAATATTTTACTCACATGCAGGTGAGTGGATATAATGGATTCGATAAAGGGGGTTTACATAAATGAAACTATGGGAACATAGGCCCTTGAATAATAAGGGATTGGGATGACTCATAGACCATCATTTTAATTTAATCAAGATAAATTAAAATAAACCAATAACATACAAAGGGCTGGTCTAATATCATGATCATACAGACATAAACATTAAATGGGCATACATTTGTAGTCTTGTTATCAATTACTTTGATTAATTATTTAATTAAGATAATTCACCATGAATTAATCAAATTTATTCAATTTATCTTAATTGCATCTAGGAATCCTTAACTTACCATCATCTATAATTGTAAACAAAATTACTCTTATTTAAAATTGATTTGGTACATAAGTTTACTTAGAGAAAACCTCATGTGTTCATTGAAATTTTAACATGGAAATTAATTTAGTATATAATTGTTAATCCTATTACATAGCATGTATTGTTAAATAAATGACACATGAAACACATAATCAATAGGTTTAATTATACATTTAATTATTATTTCCACACAAAAAATTAGAACACCACCGGTAATAGACTGCACATCATGTAGTATTTTACATGGTGTGTACTTGTCTTCTACCCATATCCACAACATGTCAGTCCTTATGTTGTGTATCTAATACACACCATGCTTGGTACACCCCATTTACTATCTATATTATTCTTATTTTTTAATCATTAATCGATTACTGATTATGTTATTGAGAATGAAGAAAAGAAGAGATGATGATGTTGGATTATTAAAATGAATCATTTTAAGTAAAAGAAAATGCAAACACGTGTAATAAATCAATGAATAATAAATAATTATAAATTAAACATGTGACCACTCTAATACCTCTTGAAGGTTTCGAGCATAGTGGAAGCATCCATTGAAGGTATGAACAACTTGGTTTTTAGTATAGAATCACATATAGTCATTGTTTTACATGATCATGGGATCATGTCTAATGAAAATAGTAGATTAATGGACTATATTAATATTCCTAAGATGAAGGGATAGGATCTTCAAATGTAATTTATAATTAATTTATAAGAAGATAAAGAATTCCCTCAACTTTTAATTCTGCTTTCATTGATGATCTGATGGAATAGATTTCAGTGTACTATCATTACGTTATATAATTCAATTACAGAATCTCTTTAGAATGTCTGCAATCTTTTTTTTTTTCATTTTCCATAGCCGGTTTGTGGGATCTGGTACCCGAAGCCAGTTTAAGGGAAACCGGAAACCATAATACAGAAATCATCCTACAGAATCTCTTTAGAAGTGATCCAAATGTTCACCAAAATCTCTAATCAATATCGTTGAATCATCATGTTCCATCATAGCCGATCCTGGTCACTTTCGTTGTGCATGGTTGACCGCATCAATTTTCTTCTCGAATAGGAAGAACTCTTGCTTCTCTCTTGAATACATGAGACAGGAGGAAGAGAGATATATTTATAAAACTCTAGATATCTCTTTAGATATATATATATATATATATATATATATATATCTAGATATATCTCTAGATACGTTTCTAGATATATCTCTCTAGATATACCACTCTAGATATATCTCTAGATATCTCTCTCTTATCTATTGTGCATACCCAAAAATTCACTTTAGGAAATTGATATATTTAGATATAATTATATATAATTATATATTTATTATGGCATGATTTTGGTTTTCAAATTACACACAATCCCTTAACCATTTCTAAAATTCTTAATTGACCCCATGTCCATTAATAATAATATTATTATTATTAATTTCTTGACATTTGAAGCAAATTAAGAATATAAATAAATATTAATAATTTCTAATTTTACCATTAAACTTGGTCTACTTTCCCTTTTCAACATTTATCAAACCTCAAATAATGACTACTTAATTAAATAAATGTCACTACATTATTTATATGATAAATACAATAAATATTAACTTCACCAAACCTACACTAATATTTATTATTTATTATTTAACTCACTTTATTCTTTCAAATAACTTGGGATTAAATTATGTTGATCAACCAAACATAAATAAATATTATTTATTATAACTTATTAAATTCATTACATTAATTTAAATAAGATTGCAGATACACTTAGTGTGTGGACCTCTAGGCCTCCTTCTCAGTGCCATTGGGCATAACTACCTAAAGTCCAAGGTTACCATCTAGCAACACACCAAGGTTCCCATAGAAAAATAAATTAATTTCACAATGATATCCAACCCCCTATGAAATATTACTGTGTAATATAATCTATTTATCATAATATCACTAATCAATCAGGTTTCATGCTAGTGTTATCAACCTATATACTTGATTTTTCTTTCTCTTTCTTTCTAGAAATGAACTCACCCAATGAACACCATGGACATGGATTTATACAAGAGTTTATATTCCATCAAAGAGCCTGATATATCAACTTTCATTATAGAATAGAAATGATAAATCCTTTATCACATTATACATTAATATAATATCACTTGTAATGCACCTGATGTACCCTAACTAGCTGTGAACATATGTCATCATGGTTTTCATGAATACATCAAAGTGTGAAAGTCATAATATCCATTAATGATAATCTTAAAGTCTAAGGATCAATGCACATGTTCACATAAAGGAATATCCAATGACACATAGAAATGTGGATTTCTTATTTGACAGGTATATTCTCAAAAACCTCATATCTTGGAGATTACCAAGGGTGAACACCATGATAGTGTGTCTCACTGTATTATGAGCCTCCTACCAATAATTAATTGTATCACCAGTGTCCCATCAGACAATATCATCCAGCCATAGAATAAGATTCAATAATAATTTCATGGTGCCTCTAGGTTTTCATTATAGTAGGTAAAGTTATAACCTTTCAATGTGACATATATTCTTATGGAATTATCAAATAAAAATATCTTGTAGAGAAACAATAATAATATGACAAGAAAACTTCATCAAAACATGTAATTAAGTAATAAACAGGTTGGTTATAGGGAACCAACTCCAAAAAATTCTAGTTAAAATGGAACAATTTTGGGGTTATTATCAAAATTATTATGTTCTTTTTTGGCTATTATGGGAATTTTTATTACCACTATGTCAATATACATCCATGGAAGCCCCAAAAACTTGAAGAAAATGAAGAAAAATTTAACCCAAATCTGGAAATGAATCAATCTTGGAATAAAATTTAATGGAAACCAATGTTAAAATTGAATGTGTTTCAAAGGTGGAAGGAGAAGAATAATTAATTGTTAAAGTGCTACCTAAACTTGAAAATTTATGAATTTTGAAACTATAGTTTCTTGGGTTGATGAGAATCTTGAGAATAAAAATTTAATTTCTAAAATTTATTCATCCTATTTTTATAAAACAATGATCAATAAGTATGTTCTAGAAGTTAGGGACCATTTAAAATAAAAAAAACAAAATTTAAATCACTTATTTTGGTAATTTTGAAACTAATTTTCAATTTAATCTTCCATATTTTGAAACTGAAAAACTAAATAATTTTTTATTTAGTTTATGAAGTTATGGATGAGGGAGTCCACTTTGAAGATAACTTAATTTATGAGAACTCTACTCCCTACCCTCTTACTAATGATTTCTCTAAAACCTTTGATAAAGAAATAGATATCATTGTTTATTATCATGAGTGGAATAGTTTCAATTTGGAACATCTTGAATATGAATTTATTAGAAATGAACTAAAATTTTACACTCATAAAATTGAATTGAAACACTCTAATTATTTTTATTTTGAGGATTAAGTTATAAGGACCCAGCCTTAAACATTACATAATCTAGTTAATTCAACTAGAATACACATATTACATTCCTAAAGATCTTTTTGGTTTAGTGTTTTATAGAATTAGGTCATAATTAATACATAGCAATCCAAAATAATACAAAGTGTATACTACTAAAATAGATTCCATTTCCTCTATAATGCAAATTTTTTTAATAAAACGTGAATTCTTTCATGAAAAATATTCACAACATTCATCTTGGCTCCTTCTTTTCTCTTACCCATCCTTAATCCCTGTAAAAAACATTTTAAAACTTAGAATGAGCACAAAAAACATGGTAAGGGACAAAAAAAAGTAAAGGAACCATTATTCTATGAATACATATAAACTTATGAAATCATTTTCACAAATACATACTTCTCACCCAAAAAGTATCATATAGTTAATTTGTAAAAACAAGAGATTTCCATAAAACATAAATAAACCATTTTGGTAACTTGGGGTATTACTTACTTAATATTTTAACCCTCACGAATACCAAATTATTTGTGACCCTCTTGAATACCTTACAATGTAACCCTTACGACTACCTTGTGATGTAACACTCACAGCTACCTTATGGTGTAACCATTGTAGTTACACTTAGAATAACCATTACGGTCAAATTCCAACATAAACATACTAAATTAATGGGACAAAGATATATGTCCCACCCATCATCATAAAAAATTCCCAATAACCATGATATAATTATATAATATGAACACTTGCATCGTAAAAACATTTCTTGAGGAAAATCACTTATTTCGAAAGAATAATGTGCAAATACAAAGGAAAACATTTCTTTGAAAATAATAATGTAATCATGTAAATAATAATTCAAAACAATAAGGCTTAATTAAATCAAGAAAATATTCTAAATAGTTATATGTTTAAAAAACAATCCTTTTTAATTTTGTAAAAATAGAAATTAAAAGAGGATTTTTAAAGAAAAGTCTCTTACCTCAGGTTTGTCTTACTTAAAACATGTTCAAACCTCATGTATAATGGTTTAAAGAGTGTTTTTAATATATTAAATAAATTTTCATATATATAATACCTTATATGATATTTTTATAACATTTTCCACCCATTTATTTATAATATTTTGTTATTTCCATTGTTCGGGTGCATTATTTCATGGTTTCCATTGTTGGTTCAATATGGATTTTCTTATCGAATGGAAGAAAAACTCCACAAGTGGAAAGAAATGGTATTAATATAATTATATAATTTTAAATGATACCATATATCATTTCTTATGATATGAGGATGATTTATTAGATAAAACATTAATGAAAATGATTTAATTTATTTTTGGTGTTTTTTACGACCATTGTGAACTTATATCATTTTATTTAATATCATGTTTATATATTGGTTTCCAAAACATTATATAACTTATAATATGTGTAATAAAATATTATTTAACTATAATAATGGTTTTTTGACCATCCTTGAGGTGGTAAAGGAAAATGTAAAGTAGTCATCCACGAAGACGGTGAATTGACACATCACGGACAATGTTTTCATTTTCTAGAATAAGAAGAGAATAGGGGAGGTTTGATGATGGATATTCCATTAAAAAAATAAAATTCTAGTATATTTAAGATATTTTATTATCGTGTCACTTGTATGAGGGGAGTTTAGGAGAAAATAATAAAACATAATAAATTGGAAATAAAATAAAATGAAATGAAAGATGATTTTACCTCTTGAATTCTTCTCCTTGAAAACCTCCTTAAGGCACTTGGTTTTAGACTTTGGGTGAGGCTAGTAGGTCTTGGACGTGGGGAAGAGGCTTGGGAGGTGAATAGGTAACAAATTAAACAAGATACAAGTCATTGGAGGTGTGAAGAAAAGAGGTGGTGAGGGTGGTATTTATAGTGGGAGAGGGGGTGTTTTTTGATTATTTTATTCATTAGTTTATTATTTTGGATCAAGACTATGAATAATTTTGATTCATGGGACTAAATATAGTAAATTTAGAAAGATATTTTGGGATTATGGTGCTTACATAATCCATGACTCAATAAATAGTTCATTTTAACTTATAATATCATATACTGTAAATTATCATATTTCACTATTCACCAAAAAATCAATTATTTTAGAAAAATCCCAAAAATTAAACCTAACAATTTTTCAATGTTTAGAATTAAAAAATAAACTTCATTTTATGAAAATAAATTTATAAATATGAGAAAATTAATTTTTAATTAAAATCATCATTTATTCAAAAAATACTGATTTTAAAATTATAACTGATTTTATGACACTTTGAAAAATTAATTAAGGTCTCATAAAATTATCTTATAATCATAAGAAAAAAATATTAATTTATGAATATATTTTATGAAGATAAATTTTCTTTTAAATCATTATATTAATTATAAAATTTTAAGTAAAAATTTATGTGCCACAAAAATACCAACACTTAATTTATCATTTTAAAAACATTTATTTACTTATTCCTTGATATAGATATATCATATTTTCACTTATAAGATACATAAATTTTATTTATAATTTCATAGGTGAGGTTACTAATAAACTTGTATAGATTCCTTAATTTCTATAAATACCACTTATTTCATTATACATTTATAATGAATTTAACTATTTAATTCCAGAATGAAAAAAATTATTTTACAAGTACCTAGGTTATTACATTCCCCCCTTCTAGAAATTGCGTCCTCACAATTTTTATTCACTTATTAAATAAGTAAGGATACCTTTCCCTCATAGAATTTTCAGAATCTCGCATTGCTTCTTAAACCATGTGGTTATTCCACAAAACCTTAACCTGGTGAATTACCTTATTCCACAATAATTTCTCTCTATAATAAAGAATCTAAATAGGATTTTCTTCTTAAGAAAGGTTCTCTTCCAGCTGAACTACTTATGGAATCAAAACATGAGATGAATCTGGAACATACTTTCTTAACATCAAAACATGAAAAACATTATGTACCTGATATAAACTCGGTGGAAAAGAACTAGGCAGGAAACTAGTCCAAATTTACCCAGGATTACAAATGGTCCAATAAAATTTGGAGTTAGATTTCCTTTCTTACCAAAATGAATAACACTTTTCCAAGGAGATATTTTAAGGAAAACATGATCACCTATCTCAAAAGAAGCTTCTTTCCTCCTGTTATCTTTAGAACTTTTCTACCTGCTCTGAGTTGTCCTCATGTGTTACTAGATCATCTTCATTTTCTCAGGAACCTACACTAATAATTCTAGTATCATCAACTTTATTTCCCTAAATTTATTCCAAAATGATGGAGTTCAACATCACTTTTCATATAACACCTCAAAAGGTGTCATCTGTATACTAGAATGAAAACTGTTATTATAAAAAACTCAACTAAAGAAATATGTTGATCTCAACTTCCCTGGTAGTCCGTTGAAAAAGCACAAATCATGTCTTCTAAAGTCTGAATTTTTCGCTCAATTATCCATCAGATTGAGGATGAAAAGTAGTGCTAAAATTTAATTCAGTTCCAACAACTTCTGAAGGCCTTTTTAAAAGTTAGAAGTGAAACTGGGATCACGATCAGATACGATGGAGAGAGGAAATCCATGTAACCTTATTTTTTCTTTAAGATACAATTGATGACATTGATCTAGAGAAATAATGTCTTGAATAGGAAGGAAATGTGCATATTTAGTCATTTGATCAACAATAACCCAAATCACATTGTTACCTTGATAAGTCTTTGTTATTCCCACCATAAAGCCCATGGATATATTTTCTCATTTTCACTAAGGAACTAGAAAAGGCTAAATCATACCTTTTAGTTGTTTTTTCTTTGCTTTAACCTATTAAAAATTAAAAAAATTCATGGTAAAATATACAATCTAAATTTTCATTCAATCCCACTAGTAATACTGTTGAAGGTCTATGTATATATTAGTGCTTCCAGGATGAACTAAAAACAAAGAACTATGAGATTCACTTAATAACTCTTTCTTCAACTGTGAATCACAAGGCACACATAATCTCTTCCCAAAATCTCATAACATAATATTTATCAATGTTACATTCTAGAAACTTACCCTTTTAAAAAAATTATAACTTTTTCTATAACTCATAGTCTTACTTCTGCACTTGCTTAATTCTATCAAATAGAGATGATTGTACTGACACCCATAACAAAACAGAGGAATTTCCAAGTCCTACAACTTCTAATCCCATCAAATCATTAATCAAGGATTCATGTTCCAAATATAACATGGTAAATATAGAATGATGTTTTCAACTCAAGGCATCCACAACTTCATTTTATTTTTCAAGATGGTAATTGATCGTGCAATTATAATTCATTATCAGTTCAATCCATCTTCTCTACCTCGTGTTCAATTCCTTCTGAGTGAATATATACTTCAAAATTTTATGGTCATTATATATATTTCACATTTGGATCCATATAAATTATGTATCCAAATTTTTAAATCAAAAAACCACAATTGTTAATTCTAGATCATGTATAAGATAATTTAACTCATGAGGTTTCAATTTTCTTGAAGCATAAGTAATTACCTGATCATTATGCATCAGAACACAACCAATTCCCTTCAATGAAGCATCATTGTAGATGAAAAACTCTCTATTTTTGGAAGGCATATCTAAAAATATATCATTTACCAATCTTATTTTATGTTCCTGAAAACAAACATCACAGTCTTATATCCAAATAAATTTAACCCCTTTTTATGTTAACTTAGATAGCGGGCTAGATAACTATGAATTTTTTTTAATAAACCATTATTAATAGCCTGTTAATCCAAGAAAACCTAAAATATAAGTAAAATTTATAGGTATTTTCCATTCATCAACCACTTTTGTTTTGGAAGGATCAATTGTTATGTCATCCTTATTGATAATGTTTCCAAGAAAAGAAATCATTTTCAACCAAAAATCACATTTTCTAAATTTATTGTACAACTTATTTTCTTTAAGTGTTTGTAGAACAATATTTATATGTTTTTCATGATCCTCATAAATTTTTGAATAAACCAAAATATCATCAATAAAAACAACAACAAACTTATCCAAATATTCAAAAAAGATTTTATTCATAAGATCCATAAATATAGCAGGGGAATTTTTTTAAACAAAATGGCATAACAATAAAATCATAATTACCATATCTAGTATAGAAATCTATTTTCCAAATTTCAACATCATTTACCTTTATTTGATGGTACCTGGATCTCAAGTAAATCTTGGTAAAATATTGAGCTCCCTGAAGCTGATCAAACAAGTCATTGATATGAGGCAATGGATACTAATTCTTAACAGTAATTTTATTCAAAGCACTATAATAAATGAAAAGTATCATAGAACCATATTTCTTTTCAACAAAAAAAATAAGAGCACCCCATGGTGAAGTGAAAGTATGAATGAAACTTTTATCAAGATACTCTTATAACTTCATTTTCAATTCAAGAAGTTCCAATTGATCCATTCGATAAGGGTGTTTTGAAATCGTCTTAGCATCAGGGACTAATTCAATAGTAATTCAACTTCCCAATCAGGTATAACGCTAGGAAAATCTTTAGTAAAAACATCTAGGTATTCATTTACCAATGGTGCATCATTAATTTGAACAGTTCCCTTATTTTTAACAATATATACAAGATAACTTTAATTTCATATTTTAATAGTTTCTCAACTTCCTGATATGTTATCAACTGTTTGGTTTAATTCTTGTTTATAAACTGAAAATATTTCTTAAAAACAAATTAGTAAGCTCTATAATCAATCTTAGCATAATAAAAAGACAGTCAATCCATACCCTAGGTAATATCAAACTCTACTAGGGGAAAACAACAAGGTTTTCAGGTAATTTCTTTCCAATGACAACAATATGAAGATTATTATAATCCCTATTTTCTTTAATATTTCCCCTAGCATTTTTACCATATGTTCTGGTTTCATTTTTTGAGGTGAAATTTCTAATTTACCAAAAAATCATTTAGAAATAAAGTAATGTGTATGCCCCATATAAAACAAAACATTAGTAAAATTTGAGAAACCAAAAAAAGTACCTAATACCACTTCATTATATGGACTACTATCTGCCAAAGTAGTCTTAAAGGATTTCACTGTAACTTTCTTCTTATAGTTTGGATACTTCCTAGTATTCATATTTTTCTTTGGGTAGGTATTTGTGTAATGCCCCATCTCTCCACATTTAAAACACTTTACATTTTTCTTATCATAATTAAACTTAAAATCATTTTCAATATAATCTCGGGCCATATGTCCAAACTTAACACATTGAAAACACTTCCTATATTTGTTCATAAATTCCCCTTGGTTCTTTTTAACACACTTTCCACAAACTAGAAACTATATTTTCTTACCTTCAGATTTATTTGATTGATTCTTACCCATTTCTTCCCATCTGGACCTTTTTTCTATTTGTTGTCAAAGTACACAGGATCATCAAAAAACTTCATTTATATCCTCTCAGCACATCGAACAAGTTTCTCATAAATTTTGAATTCACAATAATCCAATACCCTTCGATATCTTGGCTTCAATCCTGAGTAAAAATGATTGATTTTAGTATCAAGATCCCAAGTAATATTTGGAGTGTACCTTGCCAATCGAGTGAATTTTTGTTTATACGCATCCACTAAATCTTCTTAATTTTGTTTCAATTTATATAATTTATTTATCATCCTAATTCAAACCGCCTTAGGAAAATATTTTTTAAGGAAAATATTCTTAAATTCATCCCATTTCAAGGCATCAATCTCTTTATTATCCCTAATATTCATAACCATTGGCAACCACTGATCGAATTCACCTTCAAAATGATAAATATCAAGACTAACCTTTTTATTATCTAAACACCCCATGACATAAAAAATCTTTTCAAGGTCTTTAATCCACCCTTCAGGCACCACTTGGTCAGATGATCCACTAAAAGTAAGAGAGTTTTGCCTCATAAAATGTTCCACTATTGTTATGTTCCTCGGTGGTAGATATGCCTATTATCTTACATTAATTCCACCACAATTTATAATCTACATTGACTAATCCATTACAATCACAAACTACTTGGTTCCAATTCCCACCATTCCAAATTTCAAATTCAAAAGGATATCATTCTACCAGTACCTTCCTACTTAAGCTTCCCTGATTCTTCTATAGAAAACCATTCTGAATAAACATATCTTAGATGAAGAAACGTGATAATCTTTAAATTATATATCATTTAAACATAAACATAAGGTAAAAATAATTTATGGTATTCTATTACCATCATCTTGACACCTAAAGTTATCTAAATTGTTCTCTAATACCAACTATAAGGACCCGGCCTTAAACATCACATAATCTAGTTAATTCAACTAGAATACAATTATTACATTCCCAAAGATCTTTTTGGTTTAGAGTTTCCATGAATTAGATCATAATTTATATATAATAGACCACAATAATACAAAGTGGATACTACTAAAATAGTGTCAATTTCTTCCATAATAAATTTTTTTTTAATAAAATAGGAATTATTTCATGAAAAATCTTGGCAACACTCATCTTAGATTTTTCTTTTCTCTTACCCATCCTTAATTCCTGTGAAAAACATTTTAAAACTTAGGATGAGAAAAAAAGGATCAGTAAGTGACATAAAAAGAAAAGGAACCATTAGTCCATAAATACATATAAACATATGAAATCAATTTCACAAAGACATACTTCTCACCCATAAAGCATCATATAGTTACTTTGTGAAAAAAAAATATTTCCACAAATTATAGAAAACATAAATAAACCATTTAGGTAACTTTGGGAATTACTTACTTAAGATTGTAACCATCATGGCTACTATATGATTTGTAACTTTCACAACTATCTTACAATATAACCCTCGCGGCTACCTTATGATGTAACCCGCATGGATACCTTATGGTGTAACCATCACTAGTACAAAAACATGATTTAACGTTAGTTTTTTTTCAATTTTAACGTCAATTTTTAACCAAAATCTATAAATGTGACATTAAAAATAAGGTTTTTTGAATAAATTTTTAAAAAATCGATGTCAAAAAGGTGAACCAGCTTCATTTTCAACATCGGTTTCTTAGAAAAAATGATGCCTAAAATGTGAACCGGATTCTTTTTCAGCATCGGTTTTTATAAAAACTAAGATAAAAAACTGTGTGAATATTTTTTTAATGATTCAAAGTCAGTTATTATAAAAACCAATGTTTAAAGTTAAAAAAATTAAAAAATAAATAAATATTACACCCCCCAAAAAATCAAAATAACTATAATAGAAAAACAGTATATAGCTATCAAACAGCATGTATCATTAACTAAAAATCTATAAAAAACATACATATGTTTAACAAGTTAATCAAAAAATTATCTATTCATTTGTATTATAAAGTAGAATTAAACAAAACATACCTGAAATTTACAACATGATCATTTTTTATTATTGGTGTAGAATTTTTTTGATATCATTATATTCAAACACCTATTATAAAAAAATAATTCATTTTTGAACACTTGCTATTAGGAAAATGTAATACTAATCAGAAACAATAGAATATACATACCTTAAATTGTAATCATACTTAACAAATAGTTCACAAAAAAAAATATCGAAGATGGATGAGTTTGTGTTTAGTATAATAATCTACATCATTGAACATCTACAATAACGTTTAATGATATAAGATTAAAAAAAATAATACTATGATAGAAAATATAAAATAATTAATATGACTAACCTCGTCATAATCAGTCGTTACTCCAATTGTGATTATCTAATACATGAATCATAGAGCCTAATAACCACATTCAATATTTCCTTATTGATGATGATACTACAGTTAATAAAACATTAACTTGATAATAAAAACTAATATATATATATATATATCCAAAAATCAAAATAATATCTAATATAAAAAATAATTACCTTTACTTTCACATAGTTGATTGTATTTGGATTCGTTATTGACAAGTTATCTTTGTTAAATTTTTTCCATAACCTACATTTTCATATATATCAACTAATAATACATGTATAAAAAATGGTAATTAAACATAATAATCTTATAAAAAAACTCACTTGTTTAACAAGGTGGAAAATTTTCTATGGACACCACCTGATAAAGAGAAAAAAAATATAATTTGTATTCACTTGGGCAGAATACGCCCAACATACAATGTCCCCTACAATAAAAAAATTTCACATTTAATGACATTATAATGAACATTAGTTCATAATTATGTTTCTGTTCTTACCCATCAAGAAATGGAAAAAACCAACACCCAATATCTGTCATTAATAACTTATCACATATATATGTCACTCTATTTTCAGTCGACACATATTGCATAGTTGTTGAGATGTATTATGGATCTATAAAACCATAAATGTATGTGGTGTAATTTTGAACAAGTAGTATGTGTAGATACCTAATTAAATAAGTAATATAGTTTGACAATTTAAACCATATTTAATTAAAAAAATAAAAACTAAAATGTCAATTTACATACATGGAAAACAAATACAACAAAGTCACACTGAGATCTTCAAAATTAATTAGATCCATTATATCTTTTCTGAATAGTCTCAATGAATAGTCTCTTCCACATATATTGGATGACATCCGAAACTCATAGATATTGGCCAAGGAATAAGAAACCTGAGATAATATTTCTATCCCTTCATAAATAACTAAAGTATGTATAGTTGTTTGTTCCTAAAAATTTTGTTTCTTTTGTTCCATTTATTTGGATTTTAGATACTCCTATATAAGTTAAATATTAGAAAAAATTATAAGTAATTTTCAATAATATGTAATTAATATTTAAAAAAATACATACCTATTATGAAATATGATGAAGAAGTCTGGATGGATAAAGTAAAAATGACCCATACAATCCCCAACTTCAGTAACCTCCATTGTAGGGAATGGTAGTAGAGTATTAGGATTAATAATATCATATACCAACACTCTAACTTGACCCATTTGAATAGGCTGGTGATGTATAGAATTTTCTTAAAAATGTATGAATCTGAACGCTACAATATGTACATTAGGATCTTCTACATACAACTCACAATATAAGGTTGGGTTTGATCAAGGAGATGGAAGATCTGAGTAGCTAGGCTAGGAAGGCTGGGTAGGCTGGGAAGGCTGTGAAGACTGTGAATTTCTTGTCAATTGTTCTAACATATCCTTCTACATAGCTACTTGAATTTGATCGCCCATGGACTATTTCATATCTTTCAGCTGAGCTTTTAAGGATTCGATTTCTAGGTCTCTTGATTGTTTACTTTCATGACCAAAAACTTTCTGAATACTTTAACACCCACCTCATATCCTCTTATGTGGTTAGGGTGTTCTGACTTTCCTAAAGTAGTGGCTAGGATTTCTATCCTACCCTTAGGGATAAAAGTTCCATGTGTTAATTTCTCATGAATTTCATCCTGAAATGAAAAATCAAAATGGTATATTAGTGTTGTTAATTTATAAATTAAAAAAATCATGAAAAATAATTATTATTTACTTAAAATTCTTTCAGCTACTTCTTTAGATTTCTTTGTAAGATACTTTTCATTTTTTTTCTTCTTCTCTATCTTCTCCATTTCTCATGGAGGGTGGGTGGAGATGGAGGACCAAATTATAACTCATCAGAACCACTAGTGGAGTGAGCTCTTAGTGCTTCAAACTTTTCCTCAATCATTTTTTTCTCCAATAAACGATATTCTCCACATGATAAAGTAGGAGGGTATACATTATGTAATTGGATGTATTGATGGGATTTCCTAGAGGCACGTTATATAAAAAGTAAACTAATATGTAATTAGGTACATATATAAGAAATTTTACAATATAATATAATATAATTATCATACCTGAAATGTTTCATCATGTCGGGTGGAAACAAATTTATTCCATGTATCTTTATATAAAAACAGATACTTGAGGCATGGTCTTTTATTTTGTGTCATTCTAAACACATATTTTTTTGTTAACTTTGTTTTGAAATCCCTCCATTGAATTTCCGCTAAAGTAAGAAAACTTTTCTTAACTACCTTTTTTCTTCAAAATTGAATGTCATCTATAATTAGATAACATAAATATTAGTCATTTAAAATATATCATATTCAAAAAAATGAGATAAAATAAATCAATTGAGATATTTTCCCTTTATGGCCTCCCAAATATTATCTATCACCATCTTGTCAACAAACTTCTAATCAAGTTATAAAATGTTAATCCTGCAACGGCTCTACATGCCTATATAGCTGATAAATTGTGTGTAATTTGGTCCAGTTTCATTTTTATTATCATCAAAACTAATATGTAATCACTCATCTCTACAAGAAAGTGACAGTTTTGGTAAATATGTAATGCCATGTTTTCTAACTTGAGAATTTGATTTTTGAATACTAAAATTAGAAGACTCCCCTGCTGAAGTCTCATCAATAGTCCTACAATTATTTTTTTGTAAATTAAAAGTATGCTTTCATTAAATAATTATATTATTGGATATTTAATAATATAAAAAAAGAAAAATATCTCGGTATATGTTCCTCTGTCTATGTATCTGTATATGTCATTGAAATAGGAAAATGTAATTAAATTATTATGTACCTAAATATTATTAAATAACTCTGTAATTAGAAAATAGGAAAATAGAAATATATAAGTAAAAAAAGTGGCACACAAGGGTAAGTTTAAAAAAATGATGTTATGATTATTAACCAAAAAAAATATGCAAGTTGAACTATTAAATATAAAAATTACTTCTAAAATAATATAAACATTTAAAAATTTAAATATCAAAGTTCGAAAAGGTGTTCTCATATGCATAAATTAAACCAAAATATAGTAATTTAAGTTGGGTATTTCAATGAAAAAATGTTTAACCATAATCATGGAATATTAAAATTGAACAAAAAAATAAAATAAATAGTCAAATATATATAATTAAATATCCAATAGTTATTAAATAATACAATTTTTACACATGTAAATTTCAAAAACAAAATATAATGTAAATAACTACTAGATTAATTAGGATAGAAATTTAGTGTTTTCCCATATCCCTTCAACATGATCATTTCGTATTGCATGTAATATGTCTATGTTATAGTCGCTATTATCCATAAATCATGTAATAGATGAAAAAATCTCATATAAATCAATAACATCATTATCATCCTCATCATCCAAATGGATTCTTTTCCCTTACAAAATGATGGACCACTAGTCATTCGATCGATTAATGACATAAAATATTTTCTTTTCATGTGTGGCCATGATAAATGGTTCCTCATTGCAACTAAATCTTTTCAAATCAACCAGTTTAAACCCATATTCATCATGTTTTACACCACTATTACTTGAAAAAAAATTACACTTAAACACGGTGACTAAAAATTTAATATAATCAATTTACCATATATCTTAAAGAAGTCCAAAATATGGTGTTGATGCAGAAATTGGATTTTATCTTTTTCAATCGAAAAATGTATCACTTCAATGATGACCATTACACCACTATTTTGAACGGTACTCTTTTCATCTAGATTCTTTATATAAAATGTGTACCCATTAATATCAAAACCAAACCATGTGATCACACTAAGATATGGTCCATGTAGCACCCCGAGAATTTAAAATATTTTCATTTATGAATAAATTTAATTTTTTTTCTTGCTTTATTTTTACGCAACACCATGTTAAGCTTACGTTACACAAAATAATGAGTTGGATTGCGTTACACGCAAGACCCAGTTTTTCCGAACAATAGTATATTAATAAAATATTATTATTTAATATAATATATAACCTAGCCATTTGTTGTCAATGGCCCGAAGGCCTTCATTTTTTATTGATTTTTGATAATCCACCTTTCAGGGGGTGAGGTGGAACCCTAACATGGCCCGTAGGCATAAGTATTACATGGCCCATAGGCCTTAGAGTAATTCATTGCCCGTAGGCTTCAAACATTATATACAACCCAGACTAACTACTTGGAACTACTCCTCCCCAGCATCTTCATTATGAAATCAGATATCCACCTTCGCATGTCTGTTCGGCTAAGTATTCCCATGCATGCACAGGCTTATCCTGATGGCAGGTGTCATACCCTCTCATTCTTGCAATCTGTTTAGCTTCTACTATGGTGAAAGCTCCTTGCTCCTCCTTCTGAAGCTTGTTCCTTGTAGGTTGTCTGGTTTTCATCTGCACTTAAGGTGGCCCAAAGGCCTTGAGGTGGCCCAAAGGCCTTACTGGCCCAAAGGCATGGGTGGCCCAAAGCCCTTAAAGGACTCAGGGACCAAATCGGTGGCCCGAAGGCTCAAACGGGGGCATATTCTATGCTGCTACAGTGCCAAACAGTGCCTGCTACAGTACCTGCTACAGTTCTGTACAGTTTCTTCTACAGTACTACTACAGTAACCCGGAAATTAGCCCCCACCTGGATTTGATCCTGGGTCTCTTGGATGCACTTAAGGAGTCCTCGCCAACTGGGCTGAGGCTCATGTGCTATAACCTAGCCATTTAAAAAAGTATTTATGAATATTATTAACCATGTTTTTAATTTTATATAATTTTAATATGAATCTCATGTGTTCATTAGACATGATATAAGAACAAATTCATTTTTTTGAATAAAAGAAGTGTTTTTCAAAAAATGCACTTTTACCGCCTTTTAATAGAGAACCCTTTTAAGTACAATATTTTACACTTTTATATATTTAATTTGAAAAAATAAACTTCTTATTTATAATCAGGACATAAAAATTTAGTTTGGACAAATTTTTGGTGTTTTTTGGTAACTTTCATATTTTATTAAATAGTGAAAAATACTGCATTTTAATTCAAAACTTCTTTTTCATCTAATTTATTTGTATTGTTAGATTATCATTATAATAGGTTTTAAAGTATAATTATATTAAGTTTTTATAATTTAATATAATTTAGGTCATTGGAATTATTTTCACATTAAAATTACATATAAACACATGTCAATCTTTTTATGGTTTTTACTTTTGAAAATCTTGTTTTCTCGTTTTTTCAACTGTGATTAATTTTAAATTAATTACTACGGCTTTTTGGTTTTCAATTTTTAAAAATTGATTCCATATTTTGAATAAGTGGGTCCAAATTATGTTAATAGTTTAATTTTATTTTTTGGATATTATGAATAGTAACTTTAGTAATTTTTTTATTACCGTAGTTAAGGGTAAATCGGGTAATTATAGGTAAAAATAATATTATAAAATTACCCAAACACCTATAAAAATACTATTGGATGAATAAATTGGACCCTTATCAACTATGTTTAGAAATGGAATCATTTAATAAACCCTTTTCCATGAATATGACATGAATATTATTAAAATCAATGAATGTGACAAAATGTCACACTCTCATTTCTTATAAGTATAATAATTTTAATATAGTGACCTCCAGAAGATAACATTGATTATAAATAGTATTTGGAAATATAAAATAATTAAATACATCATAGAAATTTATTTATAATTTTTATATATTAAATAATTACCATTAATGATGACTCAATAGTGATGCATAAATTATTTTATTAATAGAAATATCAAATAAATCATATTAAAAATATTAAAATAAATATAATTTTACTTAATTAATGACATCCACGAATTTTATAGATAACATATACATGTTATTGACATATTTTAATTATTTTCTCTAAGTTATCATGTTGTTTTGATATTTTTAAAAATGAAAATATTGAATAGTATCAAAATTGACATAAATGATACTTTAAAATAAATAATATTTTATTAAATGTTATAAAATTCATAAAAATATCAGGTTCATACAAATAACTTTTATAGTGTAAAATATATCATAAATGATCCAATTGGGGTTATTTTGGAATTTTATGGTAACTATATTAACCTTATAGTGCAAAAAGACAAGTTGTCACGGTAAAGGTTAAATTATTTAACCAAGGGTTAAAGACAAAAGATAAGGTTAATTTTATGAACTAAACATGTCAAAAATTAATTGGTTCGTGATATTTAGACCCATAATTATCTTATCCTATAATCAAATCACTTTGGATCCATTTTTAATTAAAAATTAATTTATATTAATTTAATATTTTAAGAGTTTCCTAAAGTACCCCTCCCCTCTCTTATAAAAGGGCACTTCTCCATCTCTTTAACTCACTTCTCTAAAGCCCTTTGTATCGGAAAAACCCTCCCAATTTCCTCTCCCAAATTCCCTATTTACATTCTATATTCCATAATTTGGGAAGAAATCCATCATAAGGATTCTTTTTGTGCAAATCAAAAGAAGATAGCCGAAAAAGAGGTAATTGTTTTATCACCTCTTTCAAAGTTCTTTTCTTCTTCTACTTCCTTTTTCAATGTTGTTTCCATACCAAAGTAATAACTCCAATATCATCCATACACTGAGATTTTATTATAATCATGGAACAATCATATTTCTCATCTTATCCATCCTACTAATAACAATAACACCATGCATGTGTACGTACGGATTATCATCTCCACATAGTGGTGTAATTTGTTATTCAACACTAATTTATTATGATGGATATGATGATGAGTATAATGGATATAAATAATCAATATAACATGATAATTATTTGGTATAATTAATATACCATTTGATTTTATACCATTTAACCATCAAGGGAATGATATCGTCGCTCGTGCATACGTACGGTCTATCGTCTCCACGACACGGTGAGATTCATTCTCCATGTTAACCATTAAAAAATGATTATAAAATTTATATGATGACTAAAAATAATAATTATGAACTTAATATCATTTTGGATATAAATAAAATACATCCTATACATAACAAACATGACTTACATGATAAAACTGGAATGGGAAAACTAAGCGGTTAACACCTGAAACAATGGTAATACTGAAATGTTATTAACAAAATGATATAAGAGGATAGTATATGATATAATAAATATGGATATGTTCTTTTTATAATTTAATAACAGACTTTAATCATTATACAGGATTTTAACACACCCTTGACTAAAGGAAAGTCCAAGGTAAGGGTTAATTTCACAATCTCATTATTATCCAGGATTGTTTATACGTAAGTATATATTGGGACATATTTATCATCCATGTCTATATTTCTTAAAATGTATTTAAAAATATTATAAACTTTTTTTAAAGACATTTTACCCCAGTTTTACTTTTTATATAAAACATTTTTAAAATATTCTTTCCATTTTTTTCCAAATGAGGTACTTTATGACCTTTTTGAAAAATTAAGGAAAGAATTTTTTTTTAACTTATACAGTGTGAGTGGATATTTTCCACCATTATGACACCTTAACATTTTGAAGCTTCCCTTGAAATCTTACAAGTTTTTTTTCAAAATAAATGTTTCCTTTTATAATAGTGCATACTTTTAAATGAATTTCAAAGTAAAAAAGTGATATTTCTATCAAAGAGTTATAATGATTTTATTAGATTATTTTATTCTATGTCAACATCCTTTGTTGGATTTTATGTTTAATTGGGGATGATTTATTATGATACAATATTCCATATTGTATTGAAGGGTTTATGATATTTTTGACTGTGGATGTGTTATTTTGATACCATTCATAGCATATGGTTTAATTATTGACATTTCGTATGCAATTTTTAATATGAATGTTTATGTTGGTTATGTTTTATCCATTTCATATGAGGAATGAATTAGACTTTGTAAGTATCAAGAAGTGCCTATTATATCCCCTTGATGCATCGGTAGGTCTCATTAGACAGTTATGTTTGTTTTTTGGCTAATTCCTTATCCAATTATGTATGGTGTCTTAGTCGAAGCTTTAACGGTATGTTTAAGATGTCTTGCATTATGCATTCCCTCTTTATGATATTAGTTATTAATATTACATGTGATTATTTGACTAGTAGAATATCCATGTTAATGTTTAAATGGAATTATTTGATTTATTATTTCTATATTATGTTTAATATTATGTTTAAAAGGATTTTGTTTAATTTTTATACCTTTCCTTAAAATTTTATGCTTATTTATGATAGCTTTCACTGTATTGTTTACCCTTAATGAGCATATGAGATCACCCCTTTATTAAGTTTTATTTTTCCTCAGGATGTGAATATTTATATTATGATTGACTTGTAGGGATAGTCTAAAGGATATGATAGTTTTCAAAGGGGATAATATGTTGTTTTTCATTTCAAGATGTATGTAAAACTTATATTTGTATCTAGTATTTCCAAGGCTACTAAACCGATCGGTCCTTTAAGATTTTATCTCTTATGATCATTCCAATGTAGCATAAAATAATGCACCAAATCTAGAAAACTGGGGTTGGGGCATTACAGTTGGTATCAAATGAAGTTTAGTACAAACCTTGGAAACTAGATTTAGAAAACTTTTATTAGGAAACATTACCCTAAGATAGAATTTGAGGAAAAGTATAGAAGAACATCATAGAATTTTGTTAAAATAGATATTATGTGGGTCTTTCAAGCAATACATACCTATCTGGATACTATAAGTGGACGTGGTTCTGTCACAGATGTACCTAGGAGTAACAACTATGATAAGGTGTTTCGAGCCTAACTTGGGGTAACCTGGTACATAACAACAAGCCTTACTGCGCACCTAGTTTGACACTCCCAGGGGATATGCTTAGGATAATTCACATTCTATTTTTAAAACTTTATGAAGGATTTAAAAGTAAATATGTCCCCAAAGAAACCATTTTTATGATTTAGAGATTGGTTATACCTAAATTTTCAATTTAGATTATGTGATTTACTAGTTCTGTGATTATAAATTATGTTTCAAAATTTTATGATCTAATCTAGTGTATTTCATTGTTTATAAATGGCACCTAGTGGAAGAAATGGAAATTGTATTGCACATGTAATCCTTGTAGGGATTCCCCTGCTGTGAAAGATAATGATGTTAGAGAAGGAGATACAACTAGTTCTAAATATCTTATAACCATATTGGGACAACTAACTCATGTTATGAACAATAACCTTACCCATATGGAGTGTCTTGATCCACAACATGGAGGAACAGTGTTAAACCTATTTATGAGAAAACAACCTCCAACATTCAATGGGAATAAAATCCACTTATAGCTAAATAATAGATAAGTTATTTAGAGAAGATATTTCTTGATTTAGGACGCAACAGAAGGGATAAGGTTTTCATGGAAATCTATCATCTCTTAGAAGATGTGGATCAATGGTGGTCATTAATTCAAAACACAAAGGAGGAAGAAGAAGTAGAAAATATGAAATGGAGGGAATTTAAAGAAAATTTCCTAGAAAAATACTTTCCTCGTGAACAGCAAGCAGATATGGAAAGGAAATTTCTAAGTCTAAGGCAAAATAAGGATGTGAATGTTTCAAAGTATGAGGCTAACTTCACAAGGTTAGTAAGGCATGACGTAGACTACATACATAACCCAAGAAGTAATATTGATCGATTCTTTGATGGGTTAAAACCATTTATTCAAAGGGTGGTGGTCTCCCAAACGTTCTCATCATATGAATATATAGTCTCATGTGCTTTCAAGATGTAAAATAAATTCTCTAATTCATATGACTTTAAATTAAATCAAGATAAGAAGAGAACAGTGGAGAAAGATACGGAAAAGGGAAAAAGGGAAACAAGGATTTTACTATATGTGATAATTGTGGGAAGAAACTATAAGGAACCAATGTTTTATCAATTGAATTCCCTTTTTATAATTATATACTATAGTAAAATCACATAAGATTATATATAGAACACAATACAAACCTTATAAATGAAGAATTAGTAAAATAAAATGTATCTATATAAGTTAAGTAATGTATACTGATGAAATAGTAACTTGACCTTTGGAATAGTAATGTAAGACTTATGAATAGTAAATAAGCCAATTGAATAGTAACCTCACTAATGAAATTATAAATAAAATTTATCCATCATATAAATGATAATATGATATAAATATATCATAGTATAATTCAATATTTTAAAAATTATTAATAAAGTGTTGGTATTCTTGTTAGTCATGTATATTTAATTAAAATTTTATGATTAATTTAATAAATTAAAAGAAAAATTATTTTCATAAAATTAATTCATAAATTATTATTTTTATGTCTTATTATTATAATTTAATTTTAATAGACCTTAGTTAATTTTTCAAAGTGTTAGAAAAGTAGTTTTAATTTTAAAATTTGTATTTTTCATGTAAATTATGATTTTAATTAAAAATTAAATTTATCATATTCAGAAAATTATTTTCATAAAATGGAGTTAAATTTTGAATTATAAACATCAAAAAATGGTTGGGGTGAATTTTTGGGATTTTTCTAAAATACTTGATTTTTTTGGGAATAGTAAAAAATGATAATTTATGATAAATGCAAAATAAATGAATTTCTACATCATGCTTGAGTCATCGATGATGAAAATAAACATTAGTTCGAAATCACATGCTCTATTTAATATTTTTTGTCACAAGAATCAAGAATATTCATATTGTTGAACAAAAATATTAAACTAATGATTAGAATAATGGGAAACCCCTCCTCTCCTCCACTATAAATACCACCCCTATTTACCTCCTCTCCTCACACCTCTAAAGCCTTGTTCCTGGTAAAAAATTTGCCCAAATCTCTCCCTAAGACCCTCTCCCACATCCAAGATCTCTTGGTCTCATAAAAATACCAAAATATCTCCCCTAAAGAGGCTCTCAAGGAAGATATATTCAAGAGGTAAATTCCTCTTTTTATTTATTTTATTTTCTATCAAGTTCCTTTCTTTATTTTTCTTTCCTCGAATCCTTTCATAAAAATGTTATGATAACTCCAATAAATTAAATGTACTGGAATTTTTTTATGATACTGGAATAATTCTTCATCATCTCTCCTTTCCCCTTCTTTTATACTAGAAATGAAAACGTCATCCGAGATGTGTTAATTCATCACATTCGAGGACGGCGGATTTTCAATTTATTTTACCGTCTTCAATTATGGTCATGAAACCGTTTTTATGGTTGAAAAAGACTATAATATATGTATTATGTCTTATTTAAGGTTATTTAATCTTATATACACATGATATTAATCTATAAAGAAAAATGTGTTCGTTGTGATCAAAAACCGCCAATTAACCAAAACGGATATCATTAAAGTTTTATATAATGATTCATCTTCACTCCAAATAACCAAATTAATTTTATAACCACATAATATTCTATATATTAACTAATAACATACATCTTCAATTTTTTACAACCATTCTCATCTTACATGTTTATCCTTACATGTATACAAGTAAACCAATCATGAAAACTAAGGAAACAAACACTCCTAATCAATGAAATTGAACCTCTTAACCCATAAAAAAGGTCGTGAATGAACTTAAAAAGGTTAAAAATAATCAATTAAATCTATAAGAGGTTATGTAAATATTAATTAATTAATTTAATTTGGTTATCTATGACATTAATATCAAGTTAATGACACCTTCGGACTTAAGGTAAGGGATTCTACCCGAACCTCCATTATTCCATCAGGTTGTTCTATATTTATTTTTACTCAAATGAAGTTATCTACTATTTTTATTAACATATTCTAAATGTTTTTTATATTATCCAAAATCATGTATCAATATTCATTCATCATTCTCTTTTAGTGATATACATGTTTTTAAATGATTCCCTCCTCAATTATTCTTGATAAGCAAGACCGTTTTAAGGGAACTTTTTGAATTCTTACCCATTTTCAAGTACACTATATAATTTTTTTTAACCCACCTTTATTTTTATAAAAACCTGATTTTTATTATGAAAACATTCTTGTTTCACTTCTGGTTTTATATAAAATATTATGTCCCTTTATGTTTTAAATGACCTTTGTTATTTTCCTTTGACCGCACTAAAATGTTTTAATTCTAAAGTTTCTTAAGTACTCTTTTACATTATATTACTTCAGGTTGACATAAATTTTCATGATATATTCCTATTATACCCTATGATTTTCCATAAAATATCTAATTCCTTTCCTTCATGGAAATTTTTTTTATGATACTCCCATTTGTTATATTTTATGACATGATTATGATACCCAATTCTTACCACGGGTAACCCTTATGTTTATGTATGATTGATTGTGTATGATTCTATATGTGGAAATAATATTCATGAACATGTTATGATGGGTGAACCTAGATATAACTCCAATTAATTGGGTAAATTTGAGTCTTATGAGATGTTATGTAAAACGGTCTTGGTAGTTATCCTTGACTTGTGCTACCATGTGCAACAGTCTTGGTGGTTAACCTTGACTTGTGATCCTCTATGTTCAATGATCCTTGAATTGTTCTAAAGCCATGTTTTATGTTGCTTCCACATTACTATGACTCCATTTTTATATAATACCATGTTTATATGTTATGATTTCATGTGTTCCATGTTTTTTTATCATTATGCCATGCCTTCTAACCCGTGTGTTAAAGATTTATTCTTATGTTTAATCCTTTACTAGGATTTTTAGCTCATCCCATTGTTCATGTTATCCCCAAGTTTTCCTATAAATATGTATGATCACAATGGAAGTTATGATCTTTTATTAAGATTAAATAAATAAATATTTTATTTAGTCCCATGTTTTCAGTTTTCTGTACCTAGTCTTCCAAGACACTAGACTTTAGGATCATTGGCTTGTAATTTGATGTTTAATTATGCTTAAAATCAGGCAATGTTTTGTGTAAAAGGATAGGGTTTCTATAATTGGTATCAGAGTAAGTTCTAGTTATTTTTGGAGATTATGAATAGATCATTTTAGTAAGAACCTTGGGGATAAGACTAAGTATAAGAAAACATACCTAAATTTTGGTAAGTGTAGAGTAAGTGGTTTATCAAGAAAATACATCCTTTTCTAGATAAGAACAAGTAGATGTGACTCTGGCATAGATGTATCTAGGGGTAAAACCCAAAGACACTACTTTGAGCTAGACTTGAACAGAAACTGGTGCACGACAACGGGTCTTGTTGCACTCCTAGTTTAACACTCTCAGGGGATATGATTTGGTAAATTCATAATCTTAGTACGAACCATTATTAAGGGAATAAAAAAAGAATCCCATAAGAATAAATGTGAGGAAACAGATCATGGGTAACCCATATTGAAACCTAAGGAATCATGATTGAGGATATACTTTTTTTAAGAGTTTATCCTTTTATGTTTAAAGTTTCATTTTTATTCTTAATAGCTAAGTATTAAATCCCTCTAATGGTGTGTTATTTTTCTTAGTTTATGGTGGGAAATAGAAGAATGTGTTCTAACAATCAATGTGATAGGCAATGTGAAAATTTCCCTAATGATATACCTAATATGATAGGAATGGGTGTTCAAAACTTTATGACAGTAATTTCTTAGATGAATCAAGTTATGAATAATAACTTGAATCATATGGAACACCCTCCTCCTCTAAGGAAAGATAAAGTTGTCATTGAATCATTCATGTGGAAAAGTTCTCCCATGTTCATTGGGTCTTCTGATCCCCTCATCACAGAACAGTGGATTAACTCCATTGAAAATATATTCTTTATCTTCCAGTACTCATAAGAAGAGAAAGGCATGCTAGTGGTCTATTATTTTGATGGGGGAGCTTATCAGTGGTGGAAACTAATCAAGAATATGAATTCCTAGGAGGAAATTAATTCCATGGATTAGGATGAATTTAAGAAAAAAATCAATAAATATTTTCCTTGAATCCTCCATCTCAAAATGGAAAGAGATTTCCTCGGACTTAAGAAGAAGAAAGATGAGTCCATTGGGGCGTATGAAGAAAACTTCACAAGGAATTCAAGATATTCCTTCATCTTTTTCATGAACACCAAAATCAAGGTGGATCTATTCTTTATCAGACTAAATTCAAGTCTATGAAAAGTGTTTGTAATTCGATACTTCTACAGTTATGAAGAGATTTTTGGTTGTGCCCTCAAGGTTGAAATGAAGATTGTAGATTCCCAATGGTCTCATGGTCCTAGTGACAAAAATCAGAAAATGGAGTCTAATATGGGTGGTTCAGTAGATAAATCCCATGATGGAAAAAAGATCAAACATCCCATGTGTCAAATTTATGGGAAGAAGCATCTTGGGAACTGTCTAAAGGGAACCAAGAATTGCTTCAAATATGGAAGAATAGGACAAATGGCTAAAAATGCCAAAGGGATATGAAGAATATGACTAATGTAGAAGAATAAAGGAAGGTACAGATAAATTATTAGCCAGTAGTGCAGTGTTTCAACTATAAGGAATATGGGAATTATGTGAAATATTTCCCTAAGCCAGGGGTTTTCGAAGGCAATAAACAAAAACCTCTAAGGCAACAAGGAAGGGATTATGCGGTCACTACTACTTAGGTGAAGCTAAAAAATGATGTGGTGATAGGTACTCTAGTTATTCATTAAAGAACATTAACATACTATTTTATTTTGGTGCCGCACATTCTTTCATATCATGTAATTTTAGTAGAACTATTCAAATACTAACTCAAAATTTGGAGATTGAGTTATCTGTGAGAACAGTAAATGGGGAAATTATTGCATCCAAAGTATATAACTCCTCCCCACTTAATTTTTATGGACTGAACCTCCTAGTAAATCTTTTCATACTTCCTTTAGTGTAGTTAGATGTTATCTTTGGCATGGATTGACTATCTTTATACAAATCTAACATCAACTATCGGGAAAGGGAGATCACTATTCACATCCTGAAGCATCCTCAAATACTTTACAAGTGTAAGGAGGAAGATGAATATCCATTAGAATCATTGTCTCAAGTGTGGATATTACTGCCTTATGAGCAAGCATGTCTAGCTCAAATGATTGAGACAAAGGAGAGAATCATTCTCGAAGAAATGCCCATTGTAAGGGACTACACTGATGTATTTCTCAAAGAATTGTCTGGTCTTCCTATTGATCAAGTGGTTGAGTTATCAATTGAAATTATTCCTAGATATATACCTATATCAAATAAACCTTATATAATGGACATCATAGAGTTAGAATAGTTGAAGAAGCAGTTACAGGAGAATCTAGAGAAGAGTTTTATACGACCTAGTGCCTCACCTTGGGGAGCATCAGTCCTCTTTGTTAAAAAGAAGGATGGATCAATGCACCTCTATATTGATTATCATGAGCTCAATAAAATCATTATAAAGAATATATATCCCCTACCTTAGATATATTACTTGTTCGATCATCTATGTGGGGCCATTTATTTCTCTAAGGTGGACCTTTGGTCGGGATATCGCCAATTAAAGGTGAGGAAGGAAGATATTCCCAAAACTACCTTTTGAACAAGGTATGGACACTATGAGTTCATAGTGATGCCCTTAAGACTCACTAATTCTCTATAAATTTTCATATATTTAATTAATAGAGTCTTTATATATTACATTGACAAATTTTTAGTAGTCTTTATCGAAGATATTCAGATATACTCCAAGAGAAAGGAGGAACATGAGGAGCATTTGAATACTATGTTGATGACCTTGTGAAGGGACAAACTTTATGCAAAGAAAAGTAAATGTGAGTTCTAGGTGGAGGAAGTATCATTTTTGGGGAATGTTATCACAAGAAAAGGAATATTTGTGGACCCTTTCAAGACAAAGGTAATTGAAGAGTGGCCCAGGACAACATTTGTAATGAAGATCCATACCTTTTTGGGTATAGCTGGGTATTATCAACGATTTTTGAAGAAATTATCATGATTTTAAAACACAATGACTAAGATGACATAGAAGGGGGAGAAGTTTTTCTGGACTCAAGAATGTGAGGAAAGATTTAAGGGTCTTAAAAATAGGTTTATCACTGCACCAGTACTCACACTCTCGATAAGTGGAGAACTCTTTGTGGTGTAAAGTGATGCTTCAAAGAATGGATTAGACTATGTGATAATACAAAATGATAAAGTGATAGACTAAACCTCAAGGTAGCTAAAAAACCAGGAGCAAAACTATCCCACGCGTGATTTGAAGTTGGAACCTGTAATCTTTGCGTTGAAATAGTTATATATCATCAAGGATTATGACTTCTCAATACAATACCATCCCGGTAAGGCAAATAAGGTGGAAGATTCTCTAAGTAGAAAGGATATTGCATCTTTATTAATGATGAGAATTTAAAAGAATCCAATCTTCTTAGATTTTAAGAGGATGGTTGTGGGAATAATTAATAGGAACATCATCAATCTTTTCTCAAATTATTTCTCAACCATCCCTCATAGAGAAAATAAAGGATGCTCAAAGAAATGATGTGGAAATTCAGAAAAGGGCGGAAGCTATTAGAAATGGGAAATCCTTTGAGTTCAAGTTTAATGAGGAAGAAGTTATAAGATTTAGGTCATGATTATGTGTATCATCTGATCCAGAGATAAAGAAGGAGATTTTGAATGATGCACATAGCTCAACCTTATCTATTCACCCAAGGAGCACAAAGATATATCAAGATCTCTAAGAGAACTTTTACTGGGATAATATGAAGAAGGAGATTGCTGAGTATACATCAAAGTGCCTGGTATGTCAAAAAGTGAAGTCTGAAAGAAAAAAGTCTAAGGGGATGATGCAACCACTACCCATACCAACATGGAACTAGGAGAACATTACCATGGACTTTGTTACTTGACTTCCAAGGACATCCAGAGGAAAAAATGCTATATGGGTCATTGTGGATCATCTTACAAAGACAGCTCACTTTATCAAAATTCGAGAGTAATTCTCATTGGATCAACTTGAACAGATATATATCAAAGAGGTTGTAAGGTTGAATGGAGTTCCACTATCTATTATATCTGATTGAGATCCAAGATTCACCTCGAAGTTCTGGAAAAGTATCCAACATGCTCTAAGAACTGAGTTGAACTTCATTATGGCCTATCATCCTCAAACTGATGTACAATCTGAATTAACTATTCAAACACTGGAAGAAATGTTGAGAGAGTGTTCTATGGACTTCAAAGGAGTATGGGACCAACATATTCCACTGGTTGAATTCTCCTACAATAATAGTTTCCACTCCAGCATCTGAATGAAACTATATGAATCCCTTTATAGGAAAAGGTGTAGAACACTGGAGTGTTGGGATGAAGTCAGTGAGTTTAAGCTAGTAGGACCTGAAATGGTCAAAGAAATGGTGGAGAAGGTGAAAACCATTCATCATCACATCAAGGTAGCCCAAAGTCAACAAAATAGTTATGCAGAAAATCATCGACGGGACCTTGAGTTCAAAGTTGGAGACATGGTATTCCTTTACATATCTCCATGGAATAAGTTCATGAGTTTTGGGAAGAAAGGAAATCTAAGTCCCAGGTACATCAGCCCCTTTGAGATTCTTGATCATGTTGGAGTTGTGGTCTATCAACTAGAACTTCCAATTACCATATATAAAGTACATGATGTCTTCTATGTATCCTTCTTAAGGAAGTATATAGCAGATCCTTCACATGTACTATCTTCAAAGGTGGTACAGTTAGAGAATGATATTTCTTATGAGGAGCATCCAGTGAAGATCTTGGATCATAGAGATAAATTTATACATAACAAGACTACTCACCTGGTCAAAGTACTATGGAGGAACCATAAGTATGAAGAGGAAATATGGGAACTGGAGTAAGCAATAAAGGAAAATTACCCGCACCTGTTTACATCTTAAAATGTAAAATGAAATTTTGAGGGCCAAATTTCATAAGGGGGAAGAATGTAACAATCCAAAGTTTTATCAAAGGAATTCCCTTCTTATAATTATGTATTATAGTATAATTACATAATATTACATATATAACATAATACAAACATTCTAAATTAAGAATGTGTAAAGAAAAAGGTATCTCTAGAAGTTAAGGAACGTATGTCGACGAAATAATATCTTGAACTTTGGAATAGTAATGTGGTCCTTATGAATAGTAAATCGAACTATTGAATAGTAACCTCACTAATGAAAGTATAAATAAAATTTATCAATCTTATAAATGAAAATATGATATAAATATATCATATTATAAGTAAGTAAATATTTTTAAAATTATTAATAAAGTGTTTTTATTTTTGTAAGTCGTGTATATTCAATTACAATTTTATGATTAATTTAATAAATTAAAAGAAAATTTATTTTCATAAAATGAATTAATAAATTATTATTTTTATGTCTTATGATTATAAGATAATTTTAAGAGACCTTAGTTAATATTTCAAAGTGTTAGAAACGTAGTTTAAATTTTAAAATTTGTATTTTTCAAGTAAATTATGATTTTAATTAAAAATTAAATTTATCATATTTAGAAATTTATTTTTATAAAATAGAGTTCAGTTTTAAATTATACACATCAAAAAAAATTTGGGGTGAATTTTTGGGATTTTTCTAAAATACTTGAATTTTTGGTAAATAGTAAAATACAATAATTTACGATAAATGCTAACTAAATGAATTTCTGCATCATGCTTGAGTCATGGATGATGAAAATGAACATTGGTTCAAAATAAAATGATCTATTTAATATTTTTTGTCACAAGGATAAATACTATTCATATTCTTGAACAAAAATATTAAACTAATGATTAGAATAATAGGAAACTCCTCCTCTCCTCCACTATAAATACCACCCCTCTTTACCTCCTCTCCTCACACCTCTCAAGCCTTTTTACTAGTCCAAATTCTACTCAAATATCTCCTTAAGCCCCTATCCCATGTTTATAAGCTCTTGGTATCATAAAAAGACCAAAACCTCTCCCCTAAAGAGGCTCTCAAGGAAGATATATTCAAGAGGTAAATTCCTATTTTCATTTCTTTTATTTTCTATCAAGTTCCTTTCTTTATTTTTTTTCCTCGCCTCATTTCATCCAAATGTTATTATAAATATATTACCTTACATGTACTTAAATTTTTTTATTATAGAATAATAATTCATCATCATCTCTCATTTCCCCTCCTTTTATACTATAAATGAAAACACCATCTGAGATGTGTTAATTCATCACATTCGAGGACGATGGGTTTTTAATTTCCTTTACCGTCTTAGATTCTAGTAATGAAACAATTTTTATGGTTGTAAAAGACTATAATATATGTATTATTTCTTATATGAGGTTATGGAATCTTTTGTAAACATGATATTAATCTATAAATCATAATGTGTTCATTGTGATCAAAAACAGCCAATTAACAAAAACAGTTATCATTAAAGTTTTATATAATGATTCATCTTCACTCCAAATAACTAAATGAATTTTATAACCATGTAATATTTTGGATGTTCACTAATAAAATACAAATTAAATTATATATAACCATTTTCGTCTTACATTTTTATCCTTACACGTATATAAGTAAACCAATCATGAAAACCAAGTAAACAAACGCTCCCAAACGATGAAATTAAACCTCTTAACCCATCAAAAAGGTCATGAATGAACATAAAAATATTATAATGAATCAATTACATGTAGAATATATTATTTAATTATTAATTAATGAATTTAATTTGGTTATCCATGACATTAATATCAATTTAAGGACACCTTCGAACTTAAGGTAAGGGATTCTACCTGAACCTCCATTATTCCTTTGGGTTATTCTATATTTCTGTTTACCCAAATGAAGTTATATATTATTTTTATGAAAATTTTCTAAATTATGTTTATATTCTCCAAAATTATGTATCAATATCCATTCATCATTCTATTTTAGGTATATACATGTTTTTAAATGATTCTCTCCTCAATTATTCCCGATAAGCAAGCTCGTTTTAAGGGAACTTTCTGAATTCTTACCCATTTTCAAGTACGTTGTATAATCTGTTTTTAAGACACATTTATTTTTATAAAACCACTCTTTTTATTATTAAAATATTCTTGTTTCACTTCTGGTTTTATATAAAATATTATTCTCTTTTATGTTTTAAATGACCTTTGATATTTTTCTTTAACCACACTAACATGTTTTAATTCTAAAGTTTCTTAAGTACTCTTTTACATGATATTACTTAAAGTTGACATAACTTTTCATGATATATTCCTATTCTGCCCTATGATTTTCCATTAATTTTATAATTCCTTTCCTTCATGGAAATTTTTTTTATAATACTCTCATTTTGTATGCTTTATGACATGTTTGTGATACCCAATTCTTACCATGGGTAAATATCATGTTTAAGTATGATTGATTGTGTATGATTATATATGTGTAAATCATATTCATGAACATGTGATGATGTGTGAATCTAGATAGTTCTTTAATGAATTGGGTAAATTTGAGTCTCATGAAACATTATGTGCAATGGTCTTGGCGGTTAGCCTTGACTCGTGCTACCATGTGCAACGGTCTTAGTGGTTAACCTCGACTTGTGCTCCTATATATGAAATGAGACTTGACTCTTGATAAATTCATGTTTTATATTGCTACCAAATTACTATGACTCCATGTTTATATAATCCTGTGTTTATTTTTTATGATTCCATGTGTTCTATATTTGTTTATATCATTATGTCATACCTTCTAACCCATTTTCTAAAGCTTTATTCTTATGTTTATTCACTTACTAGGATTTTTAGATCATCCATTTGTTCATGTTATCCCTATATTATCCTATGAAGATGTATAAACACAATGTAATTTATGATATCTTATTAATATTAAATAAATAAATGTTTCATTTAGTCCCATGTTTTCAGTTTTATGTACCTAGTCTTCCAAGACACTAGAATTTACGATCCTTGGCTTGTAATTTGATGTTTAATTATGCTTAAAATCATGAAATGTTTTGTATAAAAGGCTAAGGTCACTATAGAAACACACTGGTACTTTTATGAAAGGAATGGAATTTTGTTACAAGTGTAGAGAGAAAGGCCACCAGGCTCGTGATTGTAAGGGAAAGAAAGATGTTATAAATGTGCAATGTTATAATTATAAAGGTATGGGACATTATGCAAAAAATTGTCCAAAGTGTCAAGAAAATATATCTTAGAAGAAGCAAAGGGATAAAGGTCAAGCTTATTTTGTTACTACAGTTGAAGTGGAATAATTAATGTATTTGTGTTTTGGGATTCAAGTATTATGTTATGATATAAATTATGGAAATAAGTAAGGATTGTATTGTAGTAATTTTTATTCAAGGATTTGGAAGCATGAACATTTTTATTAAGTTTTTATGGTAATAAAATATTATATATGTGAAAATAAGATCCACATTACGTTATTTGGGGAATTTGATGTTAAGATTGATTTTGGAAAGCTAGAGACCCTATTGGACTGTTAATTTGGACAGAAGTATTTTGGATGAGTCTCAAGGTTGAAATGAGTTGGATATAATTGTTTAAGGTCAAAATATTTCTTAAGGTTATTTTTTTGGAATTTTATAAATAATATAGTTTTAGAAAAATGAAAACCCGCAGGTCAGGCGACAACCCATCGCATTCGATAAGACTGCAAGACTTGAACCCGCAATCGAAGGGAAAAAACGGTGAATCGCCTACCACTAGAATACATGATGTCCTGGTATATCATAGTTTTATTTATTTAAATGGTATGACAGGTGAAGTATAAGTTCATTTTTGGAACCCATTACAATTAAGATAAATTTAATATTGTTATCTTTTGGAGAGAAAGAAGAGTTTGTGGTAGAAATTGATTAAAGGATGAAACTCTACTGGTCAAGTAATTATTTTTTCTTAACTTCTTCATCTATGAAGTAAATTAATTATTCAACTCTAGGGAAAGAATCTTGAAACAAAAAAAAATCCATCCTAGTACTTTTTACAATGAATCAAATCATCCCTTATATCATCACATATTTAGATATTTGTGATTGTTAAATTTCTCTTAATCATGTTCTCTATCATCCTCCAGCAGATCTTGATGGTTAGATTTTTCTTTCATGTCCATGTTTTCATACATGGAACCCTTGTAGGTGTTACCTCTAATAACCTTCATACTTCCCTTTATTTATTTTAATTTGGGGGTATCGTTAATCCTTTTTCCAATGTGGGATTTCAGCAAAGATGTTTTGAAATTTCAAAACCCAAGTTTTCGATTCTGAGTTTAAATTGTGAGGATGAAATTTATTGAAGGAGGGTAGAATGTAACACCCCAAGAATTTACAATATTTTCATTTTTGAATAAATTTAATTTTTTTTTCTACTTTATTTTTATGCAAAACCATGTTAAGATTACGCTACACACAACAATGAGTTGGCTTGCATTATACGCAAGGCCCAGTTTTACCGAACAACAGTATATTAATAAAATATTATTATTTAATATAATATATAACCTAGCCATATAAAAACTTTATGGATATTATTAACCATATTTTTAATTTTATATAATTTTAATATTAATCTCATGTATTTCTTAGACATCATATAACAACAAATTTATTTTTTTTAATAAGAGAAGTACTTTTCAAAAAATGTAGTTTTGACGCCTTTTAATGGAAAAACCTTTTTAAATATAATATTTAACACTTTTATATATTCAATTTGACAAAATAAACTTCTTATTTATAATTGGAACATAAAAATTTAGTTTGGACAAATTTTTGGTATTTTTCTAGTAACTTTCATATGCTAATGAATAGTGAAAAATACTGCATTTTAATTCAAAACTGTTTTTTCATCTAATTTATTTATATTTTTAGATTATCCTATTAATTTATTTTAAATTATAATTAGATTAAGTTTTTATAATTTAATATAATTTAGATAATTGGAATTATTTTTACATTAAAATTAGATATAAACGCATGTCAATTTTTTGATGCTTTTTACTTTTGAAAATCTTGTTTTCTCATTTTGTCAATGAGGATTAATTTTAAATTAATTAATAAAACTTATGTATTTTAAATTTTGAAAAATATATTCTATATTTGGAACTATTGAGTCTAAATTATGTTAATATGTTACTTTTATTTTTTGGATATTATGAATATTAACTTTAGTAATTTTTTATTACCACGGTTAAGGGTAAATCGGGTAATTAAAGGTAAAAATAATATTATAAAATTACCCTAACACCTATAAAAATTATTTTGGATGACTAAATTATACCCTTATCACCTATTTTTAGAAATTTAATCATTTAATGGACCCTTTTCCATAAATATGACATGAATATTATTAAAATTAATGAATGCGATAAAATGTCATACTCTCATTTATTATAAGTATAATAATTTTGATATGGAGATATCTAGAAGATAACATCAATTATAAATAGTATTTGTAAATCTAAAATAATTACCTACATTATAGAAATTTATTTATAATTTTTAGTGATTAAATAATTACCATTACTGATAACTCAATAGTAATGCAGAAATTATTTTATTCATAGAAATATCAAATAAATGATATCAAATTTATTAAAAAAAATTAATTAATAATGACATCCATGAATTTTATAGATAACATATACATGTTAGTGATATGTTTGAATTATTTTTTCTAAGTTATCATGCTGGTTTGATATTTCTAAAAATGAAAATATTGAATAGTATCAAAATTGACATAAATGATACTTTAAAATAAATAATATTTTATTAAATGTTATAAAATTCATAAAAATATCTATTTTATCCAAATAACTTTATAGTGTTAAATATGTCATAAATGATTCAATTAGGGTTATTTTGGTATTTTATAGTAACTATATTAACCCTATGGTGTAAAAATACAAGTTGTCATGGTAAAGATTAAATTATTTAACTAAGGGTTAAAGCCAAAAGATAGAGTTAATTTTATGACCTAAGCATGACTCAAATTCACTGGTTGATGAGATTAAAACCCATCCTTATATTACCCTCGAATAAACTCACTTTGGATCCATTTTTAGTTGAAAATTAATTTATATTAATTTAATATTTTAAGATTTTCCTAGAGTACCCCCCCCCCTCTTATAAAAGGGAACTTCTCCTTCTCTTTAATTCACACCTCTAAAGCCCGTTTTCTCGGCCACAACCTGCCTATTTCCTCTCCCAACTTCCCTCATTACATACTAGAGGCCATAATTTGGGTATAAATCCACCCTAAAGAGTCCTTTTGTGAAAATCAAAAGGTGATACTCGAAAAAGAGGTAATTGTTTTATCACCTCTTTCAAAGTTCTTTTATTCTTCTACTTCCTCTTTCTATGTTGTTTCCATACCAAAGTAATAAATAAAGTATCATACATATACTTAGATGTTATTATAATCATGGTACAACCATATTCTTCATTTTATCCATCCTATGAATAACAATATCACCATGCGTGTGCATGTACGGCTTATCGTCTCCATGTCATGGTGTAATTTGTTATTCAACACTAATTTATTGTGATTGATATGATGATGAGTATAATGGATATAAATAATGAATATAACATGATAATTATTATTTATAATTAATATATCATCCAATTAAATACCATTTAACCATCAAGAGAATGATACTGTCACTCGTGCGTGCGTACGGCCTACCATCTCCATGATACGGTGAAATTCATTCTCCACATTAACCATTAAAAAATGATTATAAAATTCATATAATGACTAAAAATAATAATTATAAAATTAATATCATTCTGGATATGAATAAAATGCATCCTATTCATAACAAACATGACTTACATAAAAAAACTAGAATGGGAAAATGAAGCGGTTAACACCTAAAATATTGGTAATACTAAAATATTATTAACAAAATGATATAAGAGGATCATATATGATATAATAAATATGGATATAGTCCTGGTATAATTTAATAACATAATTTAATTATTATACAGGAGGTTAATGCACCCTTGTCTAAAGGAAAGTACAAGGTAAGGGTTAATTTCACAATCTCATTATTATTCGAGATTGTTTATACGTAAGTATCTACTGGGACATCTTTATCATCAATGTCCATGTTTCTTAAAAAATATTTCAAAATATTATAAAAATTTGTTTAAATACATTTTACCCCAGTTTTAATTTTTATATAAAACTTTTTTAAAGGAATATTTCCATCTTTTTTCAAATGAGGTACTTTATGACCTTTTCAACAAATTAAGGAAAGAATGTTTTTTTACTGATACAACGTGAGTGAATATGTTCTTCTATTATGATGCCTTAACATTCTAAAGATTCCTTTATAATATTACAAGGTTTTTTTCAAAAGAAATTTTTCCTTTTATAATTGTGAAGGATTTTTAATGAATTTCAAAGTAAAAAAGGGATATTTCTCTCAGAGTTTTAACGATTTTATTAGATTATTTTCATTTATGTCAACATCCTTTGTTGAATTTTATATTTAATTGAGGTTGATTTATTATGATACAATCTTCCATATTGTATTGAAGGGTTTATGATATGTTTGACTATGGATGTTTTATTTTGATACCATTCATAGCTTATGGTTTAAGTATTGACATTTTGTATGCTATTTTTAATATGAATGTTTATTTTGATTATGTTTTACCCCTTTCATAAGAGGAATGCATTGGAATTTGTAAGTATTGGGTGGGGCCCTCTATAGACCCTTGATGCATCGGTAGGTCTCATAAGAGAATTATATTTGGTTTTTTTTTACCCAATTATGTATGTTTTCTTGTCCAAAGCCTCTTTATGGTATGTTTAAGATGCCATGCATTATGCATTCCCTCTTTATGATATTAGTTATTGATATTACATATAATTATTTGACAGTAGAATATCTATGTGAATGTTTAAATGGAATTATTTAATTTTTTCATTCTATATTATTCTGAATATTATGTTTAAAAGGATTTTTTTAAATTTTTATAACTTGCCTTAAAAGTTTATGCTTATTTATGATATCTTTTATTGTGTTTTTTACCCTTACTGAGCATCTGAGCACACCCCTTTCTTATGTTTCATTTTTCTCCAAGATGTGAAGAAGTATATTATAATTGACCTGTAGGGATAGTCTAAAGGATATGAGAGTTTTCAAAAGGGATAATATGTGTTTTTTCATTTCAATATGTAATGTAAAACTTAGGTTTGTATCTAGTATTTCCAAGGCTACTAAACTAATCAGTACTTTAGGATTTGATTTCTTGTGATCATGATAATGTAACATAAAATATTGCACCGACTCTTGGAAACTAGGGTCGGGGCGTTATAGTCCCCCTACCAACCATTTCAATGTTTCTAATATAGATATATCTCTCATAAATTTCTCTTTAAACCATGAAAAAAATCTCTTTTTATGATCAATCATCAGCCACTTTTATTTATTTTCAGATATCGTAACTTTAATTTTGCAATATGTGATGATATGTATGATTGAACCTCATTTTTGTTGTTCAAAATGTATAAATGTGCCTACATCACTTCATCACATAGAAGGAACTTTAACTTTAAGCTTCAAATCCCTCTACCTTCACTATCAACTGTTATATGTAGAGATATAGGGAGACCAATATGCTCCACTTCATACAAGTAATCAGTACATAACTCAATCAGCTCTTCCAATGCATATTTTTGAACAATAGAGGCCTTTGGTTGATACGGATTTTTAATATATCCCTTCAAAATTTTCATATATCTTTCAAAAGGATACATCAATCTTAAATAAACAGGCCCACGTATTCTTATCTCATGCACCAAATAAATCACCAGATGAACTATTATATCAAAAAACGTAGGTGGTAGATACATTTCTAGTTGATAAAGAATAAGAGCATATTTATTCTCCAATACATCTAACAAATTTGGATCAACAATTTTTCTATAAATAGATTTGAAAAAATTACATAACCTGATGATAGTATTTCTGAAAGCTGTCGGAAATATACCACATAGTGCGACTGGTAGAATTTATTGCATCAATACATGAAAATCATGAGATTTCATACCTATTAATTTACAATCCTTAAATGCCACAAAATCCTTCACATTTGAAGAATAAACATTGGGTACTTTAATACCATGAAGACACTAAAAAAATGCATCTTCTCAATATTGCTTAATGTGTGACAAGATGGAGGTAAATATGTTCTATTTCCTTTCCTAGTGAGAGATAACTCCAAATGTATTCCCATTGATATCAAGTCCAATATAGCATACAATCCATATTTGTCTTTCCTTTTATGTCTAAAAAAGTTCCAATAAAGCTATCACATATGTTTTTCTTAACATTCATAACATCAATGTTATGTTTTATCTCTAAAAATATCTAATAAGGTAGTTCAAAAAAGATATATTGTTTTTTTCAGATATTTTTTTGAAGACCAAAACATCTTTTCTTTCCAAATGTCAAATCAATATTTTTCACCCCATCATAATATTCTTCAACTGATAATGGTCATGGGGAAAGATTGTATTCCTATAAACTGTTAAATTCTTTTTTCAAATTATAATAATGATGATCAATTAGTAAAAATATTTGATGTCCCATGTATACTATCTTTCTTCCATTCTGCAATTGATAATATGAAGTCTCTTATTTACAAATTGGACATGCTTTATATCCCTTAACATTGTATCTAAATAAGTTTCCATATATAGTAATATCATTTATAGTGAACATTATTGTATAATGAAAAAGAAAATAATCTTTCTTGTATTCATTGAAAACATTAACACATGTCTCCCATAGCAGTTTCAAATCATCAATCAATGGTGAAAGATACACATCAATATCATTTCCCAACTGTTTTGGTCCAGAAATCATCAAAATCATCATAACATATTTCTTCTTCATACATATATGTGTGGAAAAGTTGTAAACTACCAAAAAAAGGCCATGAACTATGTTGGACACTTAGTCTTTGATATTGATTCATTCCATCAGTACAAAATCCCATTTTGATATTTCTAACTTCACTTCCAAATTCACAAAATTGTTTATCAAATATCTTTTTCTGTGGTGAATCAGCAGAGTAACATAAGTTACCATCAAAGATTCACTCATATGAGTGCCATCTTAACCTTTTTTCATCAATTGAATTTGCAAATATATGCTTCAAATGAGGAATTATTGGAAGGTACCAAATTTCTTTAGTAGGAGCTTCAATTCTCGTACTTAAGAATGAATCATAGTTGAATTATCAGAATTGTATGAAGTAATTATTGGATGATATCATTAGAAATTAAAAAAATTGATTTTTATGAGGTTAGATGTCAATACCTGAAAATGAATGTGAGTTGACTTTTTCATCCATCTTATAGCGTGAAGTCCCACATGTAGGACATCTTGATAAATATTCATATTCTTTCCTATACAACACACAATCATTGGGGAAAGCATGTATCTTTTTATACCCCAATATCATTGGGAATAATATTTTCTTCACCTCATAATTATAATATGGAAGCTCGTTTCCTTTTGGAAGTATCTCTTTTAAAATATAAAGTAAGTTGGAGAAAATTTTATCACTCCACCCATTTATTGCTTTCAATTTAACTAATCTCAAAACTACTGATAACACTGTATATTTATTACAACTTGGGAAAAATGATTTCTCAGATTCTCCATATAATCATTCAATAGTTGTTGTTTTTATATGGTTTCAATACCTAAATCATGAATTAATTATTCAATACGAGCCTCTACCTCATTATGAATATTATCATCACCATTAGATGTTGAATTGTTAGTTCTTTTACCATGCTAGATCCGATGTGTATAATTAAGGTCAAAACCATAACAAATGAGATTATCCTTGATTTTTATAGAGTTTAACTTTTTCATATTTAAACACTTTACACATGAAAATAAAATCAAATATATGTTTTGAATATTTCATTTAGAAAATTCCAAGAATTCATCAACTCCTTTTTCATATTCACTAGCAGTTCTTCGTAAATTTATCCAATTATGATCCATTCAATACCTGATCTCACAATATAATTGGTGAATATATTAAAACATATAAAAATTTAAAAATATATATATAAACATATAAATTTTAAACATAAACACATTCAATAAAAATGATTAGTAATCAAATAGGAAACATCAAAAGAATATGAAAATTAATTAATGTTAATATATTATTTCAAAAGAATATGACCATTTGAACATTTATTGTTTTGTAATATTATTTCAAAATAATATGAAAATTAATGAATGATAATATATTATTTCATATATGGAAAAATTGTTTCAATCATTTAAAAGAGGTAAATTTAATTTATTAAGGTCAATTACTCAAAATGTTGACATATTTTATTTCAAAAAAAACCTATTGTAATATAAATTATATATCTTCTAAATTTAAAAATAGTAAATTTTTTATTTTCATATTATATACATATGGTTTATTGATATTATAATTTAATTATTTTCAATCATCTAACATGTATTAGACCATATTACATAGTTGTTACATTAGTTTGGTGTCGCGTGTGTCAAAAGGTATTGAAGATTGTATTAATTTAACTGGTAAAAAATATAGAGACATTATATGTGATGCACATTATATTGATGAATGATGACACAATATAACATTTTTCATTGCATAATATCATCAATACCATTTGATAATTTCATTAAATAAAAAAATTATCAAAATAAAAAAAACTTTAAGAACAAAATTTATAAATAAGAATCAACTACATAAAAATAAATTAAATAATAACTCAATAATATAACTAAATGATAAATAATTTAACTTCAAAATTAAAAAAAAAACTTACAAAATTCAGAGTTCACCAAGGAAAATGGATCCTTAATTTTAAATTTTTCCCTCAAATTTGTTGGAAGAAAAAACACTACAAGATCTAACAAAAATGTTTGTAAAATTGAACAATAAACAAGAATGAAGAAATAAAATCAAACCATAGATGATGATCAATCAAAAAATGGTTTTTAAAGAGAAATATATCTGTGGATGATGAAATAATGATAGAGGATGAAGAATTGAGACTATATATTGTAAAATGATGATAAAAAATTGAAGAAAATAAACAATAATGACCATTGGGATCATCGGTTCACCTTGAGGCTCGTTGCGAGTCGAGAGAGGGTTTCACATATCTAAAAATATGAGGGTTTTTCATTCTTGTGTATTTTTAATAATGTTTTTTAAGTTGGTTTTTTTAAAACTGATGCCGATTTTTTTATATTTATGGAATCTGTTTTTTTGAAAACCAATGCTAAATTTTTTATCATTTATAGCATCGTTTTTTGTAAGAAAAACTAATTCCATAAATCATTTCGATGGTGTTTTTTACATTAGTTTTAAAAAAAGAAGCCAAAAGTCGATATAAAAAAAATTATGTCATTTTATGTTAAAACTGAAACCAAAAAGTTCTCATAGATATAATTTGCATCAGTTTATAAAAAACAGACATAATAGCTTCGATGTTGAATCCATTATTTCTACTAGTGCATTGTAGTTACACTTTTAATAACCAATATGGTCAACTTACAACACAAAAATACCCAATGAATTGGAGGAAGATATAGGTCTCACCCATCATCATAAACAATACCCAAGAACCGGAATATAATCATAAAACATGAACACCTACATCATAAGAACATTTCTTGAAGAAAATAATTTATTTGGAAAGAATATTGTGCAAATACAAAGAAAAATATTTTCTTTGAAAATAATCATTTAATAATGTAAATAAGACTTCAAAACAATAAAACGTCATGAAATCAGGAAAATATTCTCATGTCGTATATGTTTAAAAAAATCCTTTTTAATTTTGTAAAAATAGAAATTAAAAGAGGATTTTTAAATAAAAATCACTTATGTCAAGTCTCTCTTACTTCAAACATGTTAAAAACTCTTGTATAATGGTTTAAAGAGTGTTATTAATATATTAAATAAATATATTCATATATATAATACCTTATATGATATTTCTATAACATTTTTTCACCCATTTATTAATTATATTTTGTTATTTCCATTGTTTTGGGTGCATTATTTCATGGTTTCCATGGTTGGTTCATTATGGATTTTATTTTAGAATAAAAGAAAAACCCTAGAACTAGAAAGAAATGGTATTAATATGTTTCCAGAATTTTAAATGATACCATATGTCATTTTTTCTCATATGAGTATTATTCATTAAATGAAACATTAATTAAAATGATTTAATATATTTTGGTGGTTTTTATGACCATCATGAACTTATATATTTTTATTTAATATCATATTTATATATTGGTTTTCAAAAAATTATATGACTTATAATATGTATAATAAAATATTATTTAACCATAGTAATGGTTTTATGACCATCCTTGAAGGCGGTAAAGGAAAATGAAATGTCGTCATCCACGAAGACGGTGAATCGGCATGTCACGGATGATGTTTCATTTTATAGAATAAGAAGAGAGGAGGAGAGGTTTGATAGTGGATATTACATTAATAAAATAACATTCCAGTATATGTAATATAATGTAGTTATCATATCACTTAGATTAGGGGAGGTTAGGAGATAATAAGAAAATAAAATAAATTGAAAAGAAAATGAAAGAGGATTTTACATCTTAAATTCTTCTCCTTGAGATATTCCTTAAGGCACTTGGTTTTGGCCTTTGGGTGAGACCAGTAGGTCTTGGACGTGGCAAAGAGGCTTGGTAAGAGAATTGGGTAGAAATTAAACAACCTTAAAATCTTTGGAGGTGTGATTATAATAGGTGGTGGGGGTGGTATTTGGAGTTTTTTGTATATGTTTTCTGGAAAAAAAATGTGTAGGTTAATTTTTTTTTAAATGTGTATTAAAGGTGAAAGGGCCACTACCGCCTTTTATTTTAGTCAAAAGGTGGTGGTTTTCCTACCTCCTTTACTCAAAAAAAAATATTCATGCTTTTTATATTTATTAATATAATGGTTTTTATATTGTGATTTATATGTGTGTTGTTAGACATCACTTATATAGGGTATGATTGTTCATTTTGTTTAGTTAAATACAAATTTTTTCCATTATTAGATAACTATAATATTATTATAATTTATATATATATACATTATGATGACATGTATTATGTTTGTGCCACGCTTTATGCTCTCTTATGTTTACCATGCTCTTATGATATTTGAATCTTATGCCATGTTTGTAAGTGATGCCTTATAATCATTCCATTTTTGTTTCCATTATATATCTCCAAGATATTTCTTGTAGTAAGAGTAAGGTGAGGTCTAGAAGAAAGTATGGATATGGGAATAAAAGACTGTTGTTTTTTTATCATGTACCCAATTCCCAAAGATGGTGTACCTCTAGATTTTTGGGAGTGTTATATAAATTTTTATGATAAAGATGATGTAATAATATGTATATGAGATCTAGGTCATTAAAAAAAATTGAATAGACATTATTTATTATATTTATGAAATTCATTTTATTTTCAACTACTTTTTAGATGTTTAGGCTATGTTTTAAATTATATTTAGATTATTTTTATAGTGTATATTTTATAAGCTTTTAAAGTTACCTACTTAAAATTTAATAAGTTTGCCTATGTTTCAAGTAGTCAGCTTTGAAAGCTTATAAAATATGAACTGTGACTAAAATGTTAATTAAAACTAAAACACTTTCTAAACATATAAAAATGATTGATAGTAATAAAAATATATTCATTTTAATAGACATAAAACATATACATGAACAAGTAGAATCAATTTCTATGTGGAGGAGATTCTATCCCACATGGTGGTCTGTGAAGGTTACGTCGGTATCGAGATCACAGAGCTCCATATTGAGGTGGAGTCTGATGACCAAGAGAGGGCTGATCCTCGGACACTAGAATGTCGATTATTACATGCTCCACCTATGTGTTAGTGGGAGGAGGTGTCAATTGAATGTCATATTGTGATCCTGATCCTTCTCTCACTAGAGTAGTAGAAGGACCTTCTATCATCGTAGAGGGAAACCAAGCATGTGATGGATTTGGACCCCAAGCCTACGATGGATCTGGACCCCAAGCTGGAGAGAACTATGAATATCCTATTAAGGAAGATAGATCCCATGCCTCCTAATGTACATCCATAATCGGTTGAGGCTGGACTGTTACAGGGATGACCTCTGCCTATGAAACATGTGAGGGATCACATGCAGGACGATGTGGTTTACATCGTCATCGTCGTGGATCCTTGGCATCAGTAGCTGCTAGAAGAGGTTTCTGAGAAGGAACCTCCACTCTCTAGGGTGGCTGATCTAAGACACTCTCGTGAATCGCCTCATAAGCTGGCCTCAGCACCAGTGTTGTGGCATGGATCACTACTAGGCTAGAGACCCACTCCTCCTCAAAATTAGTCATGTGAATAAGCTTCTCTAAATGGGAACACTGGAAATAGATTCAAAATGAATTTGAAAAAATTTTAACAAATAAACTAATGGAAATTTATTAACTTACGATATTATGAAGCACTCTACTGTGCTGGGTGAGATACAGTATAGACTTCAGTTTATACCATCCCTCATACTCAAAATTCTCTGAAATATGGAATCGCATCATAGGTATACCCTAGATATGATGCTCTACTTGTATACCCTAGAGGTCAAGAAATTAGGCATATCTTTGGCACCAGTCCTCATCATGCCTCCCTATCAGCTTCAACTCATGAAGTTTTTATGTCTGTGGCGATGGAAATGGAATGGGTTGAACACAACCAAATTGGTGCATAACTCAATCAGGGTGGTTCCACTCAATAATATAAAAGTGAATTAGTGGAACTACAGCCCTAGAATCATGAATTACAGTAGTGCAATATACTGTAAACTGATCCAATATAGCCTAATATGGAATCCATGTAATTTGAAATGACATGTCAGATTTTTCAAAAAGTTCCTTACTAAAAACCAAAATTGATGCTATTATTAAATTTGTTAGAAAATAATAAATTTTATATACTTACCTAGTTGGGTAGAATATTATCCAACTTGAGATAGTATGCTGCCAATATTGTTTTGTAATCTTGTCGAAGTTTTGTTTCTGAGTCCACCTATAAAATACAACATCAAAATTGATAAATAATAAGAAATTAAATTTAATAACTCCTACTAGATTCAGAAACCAATAGAGATGGGTGATCATACCAATGTCCACATGGAGCATCATGTAGAACCTCTATAGGCACTGACTCTCCATCAAGATTAGGGCATACTACAGGGATTCTCTCCCATGCCCATATCTGAAGAAGGATGATGCATCCCTCGAGATTTGTGTGGTCTATGCGGTTTATCGTGCATAATGCCCTGTATGTGTAAGCCAAGTAGACAGATCCCCAACTATACATCCCTACCAAATCAAATTCCTCTAGTAGGGCAAGATACATCATGTTCACATGCTTCCCTAAGTGATATGTATGCATGGGCATGACGTATGATAGTCTTCTCGTCAGCGTCATTGGGTAAATGAGAAAAGTGGGTCTCAAGCCAGGGCATAAATATCGACCATCCATCTGTATCCCTAGGTTCGGACAATATTTCAACACCTAGCATGTCCTAATAATTTTAAATACAATGGATGACACAAATTCAGTATCCAATAAGGTATGATCTTGTGTTAGGTTTGGATGAATACAAGTATATGAGCTGCCTCAATCTTTGAGATTCTCTAACCTCCAAATGCAATGTCTGGAATCTCCCTCAAGAGGAATCTATAATCATCCCCATACTTGTCACATTGTATGAGGTATTTTTTATGGCATGATTCCTTAACTATATATCTACAGATCCTATTAATGTGAAATCTCTTTAGCATATTTTTTAATGCATCTTTACTTGGATAATCCCTTCCAACATATAAGGTTTTTTCCATCTCACTAAACCTATCTGGTACAACTTTAGGAAACTCAGCTGTGGGTGTGAGAACATTGCAGCCAAATTCAAGAACAAGTTTCATTGCTTCTGACCAAGATACAAAGAGTGGTAGATGATTTATCGTGGGTCGAGGTTGTTGTACAACTAATGAATATCTAGAAACTTCCTCACCAACTTCTATTTCTCCCTCCTCATCAGCACTATTTTCACCATCTATTATATCATTTCAAAAATCCTCATCAGGAATCGTATTGACATGTATATCCAAGAGATCATCTAGTTTTTCCTCTTCTATATCATTTGGAATAGGCTCAATTTCATATGTAAGATATTCAACCACTCTTGTAAGTCTATATATTCATACAACTTGATTTTGTTATTGTACAATAGAAACTTCAACATATAACTCCATTATGGTACCATATGATCGTTGGGAAAATAAATTTATTACTTGGACCCACTGCGCATCAGCAACCAATGGACAAGCTAGATTCCATAGTGTAGTCGGGAATTGTAAATTTATATAGCTCATATACTTGATCTCTTGATCGGGTCCCCGATTTAAGGAACCATGAATTCTATCTTAAAGATAACTTAGCATTACACAATCAGTTGTACTAATAATTTTTGTTGGTTGTGTACTATAAGAAGCTCATTGCTCAGTTTGAATAACCTCCTTGTAGCAGTACACACTAGCAAACATGACTCTCCACGTCAAAAATGTGTTTTGATCATGATTCTAATAGTGTAACTAATATTGACAGTGATGGTTGACTATATAATATTTATTATAATGGAATTTTAGAACATCTTTTAATACCCTAAAATATGATACTAATGTTTTGTTGTATAAAAGTTTATGAGAATATAAGCCACATAATGTTTTGCAAACTGAGGTAAAAAGAAGAAAACGCTAAATCAGTTTATTTATCATTGATAAAATGAAAATTATGATCATATAAAGTTAAATGAAGAAGAACCAACACATTAAATAACACATGAATTATTTACAACATTCAAGAAATACCTTGAAATTTTTTAGTATAACATGGTTTAGATGAGATAAGCCTCACTTCGAACATGATGTAAAATCTAGCTTATTTTCAATTGGTATCTTAATAACATCTTCCAAAGGGATATACTTAACTTATGAATTTTCAAAATCTTTTTTCCTTTTAATGACATATCTTAGATGTTATCTTAGATATCATTAGAAGGCTGAAAAATTTTGAAAATTCAAAAGTTAAGTACATACCTTTAGAAGATGTTATTAATCTACCAATTCAAAATAATCTGGATTTTACCTCACATTCGAAGTGAGGCTCATCTCATCCAAACCAAGTTCTACTGAAAATTTTCAAGGTATTTCTTGTATGTTGTAAAGCATTCATGTGTTATTTAATGTGTTTTTATTCTACATTTCACTTTATATGGTCATAAGTATTATTAACTAATCAGTATATGTATTCGTTTTTTAATCCTATGTTATTTATTAATTAATCTATAATTAATCATTACTAATAATAACTATTATTTATAAACTATATAATCTTTATGATACTAAAATTTTAAAACATTTTCTTATATCCTAAACTATGATACTAATGTTTCTTAGTATAGTTTTTACTTAGTTAGTCATTCTTTAATCACTAGTTAATCATTACTAATGTATTCATTAGTTAATCATTCTTCAATCACTCTATAATAATTCCTTATTCAATCATTAATCATATGATATTAATTAGTTAATTATTATTAGCTAATCATTATATGTATTCATTTTTTAATCCTAAGTTATTCATTAATTAATCTATACTTAATCATTACTAATAATAAGTATTATTTCTAAACTATATATAACTAAGTAAACTACTTAATAAATAATATCTTTAAAACTAACTAAAAAGAATTCAATTACTAATAATAACTTTCATTCTTTAATGTCTTTGTCCTTATCCATTTCATTTTATATCATCATAATTATCACTTTATCATTGATAAATATACTTATTTGATTTTTCTTTTCTTAGGTATTTTAGTAGTTTATAAAGAAAATATGAATCATATAAAGCATATCCCCTGGGAGTGTCAAACCAGGAGTGCAGCAATGCCCATTGTTATGTACCAGGTTACCCTAAGTCAAGCCCAGAATACCTTTTCAGAGTTGTTACTCCTAGGTACATCTGTGCCAGAGCCACATCCACTGGTTTGTATCCAGTCATGGATTTGATTGCTTAGATAACCACATAATCTTTATGCTACCAAAATTTTAAAATGCTTAATACTAAGTTATTCATTAGTTAATCTATTCTAAAACATTACTAATTATAACTATTATTTCAAAATAAATATAACTGAATAAACTATTTAATAAATAAAATATTTAGAACTAACTAAACTATTTGATAAATGACATATTTATAAATAACTAAAAAAATCAATTAAATAAATAAATTTAAATTAAATAAAAAAATACATCTAAATGATGCTTCACAAAAAAACTAGGACTTATTTTAGATCACTTGATCCACTGCACATAAAAAGAAATTTTTTTAGAGAGAGAAGCTATGGAATGTAGAGAGATTAGGGAAATTTGAAGAGAGAAGAAGGGGGTGGGTGCCCTTTTATAGGGTGTTAAGGAAATGGTGGTAGGGGGTTCCACCTTTCACCTTTACGTTAGGCGAAAGGCGACACCCCCGCTGCCGCCTTTCTCTTTATATTTAGGAAAAATATGGTAACCCCCCCCCCACTTTTTCCATGTCATCAATCCAGGACAAAGATGGTGGTGGGGGAAAGGCGGTGGGCGTGCGGCCGCCTTTCGACTGAACCAAAAGGCAGTAGCGGACCTGCCGCCTTTAATACACATTTTTCAAAAAAAATAACTGATACATTTTAAAAAAAATCAAAAAATATATAAAAAATCGTGGTATTTATAGTGGAGGACTGGGTGTTTTCTGATTATTTTATTCATTAGTTTATTATTTTGGTTCAAGACTATGAGTAGTTTTGATTTCCAAGAATAAATACAGTAAATAGAGAAGTATAGTTTGAGATTATAGTGCTTACATAATCCATAGCTCAAGAAATAGTGTATTTTAACTTATAATGTTATATACCGTAAATTATCGTATTTCACTATTCACAAAAAATTCAACTATTTTAGAAAAATCTCAAAAATTCACCCTAAACATTTTTCATCATGTAGAATTCAAAAATGAACTCCATTTTATGAAAATAATTTTCTAAATATGATAAATTTAATATTTAATTAAAATCATCATTTATTCAAAAAATGTTGATTTTAAAATTATAATTGATTTATGACACTTTTCAAAATTAATTAAGATCTCATAAAATTTTCTTATAATCATAAGACAACAAAATATCAATTTATGAATCTATTTTATGAAGATAAATTTTCTTTTATATCATTATATTAATTATAAAATTGTAAATAAAAATTTATGTGTCACAAAAACACCAACACTTAATTTATCATTTTCAAAACATTTATTTACTTATTCCGTGATATAAATATATCATATTTTCACTTATAAGATACATAAATTTTATTTATACTTTCATAGGTGAGATTATTATTCTATTGTTATATGTTTCTTAATTTCTGTAAATACCACTTATTTCATTATACATTTATAATGAATTTAACTATTCAATTCTAGAATGTGAACAAATTATTTTATAAGTGCCTGGGTTGTTACAGAAGTAATGGAAGATAAACTAGAAGTTGGTATTGAGAATGAACTAGATGGTTTAAAAATAAATAATCTTTTGAAAGTAGTGATTGATTATGGTCTATTTTTAGATGAGGAATTTTTCAAAGAGACTCATAATTTGGTGAAATCTAAATTTTTTGATAAACCAAGATTTGTTCATCCTTGTTTTTCATTACATTCCACAACTGAATTATGTGATGAATTTTTTTTAAAATTTGAGAGTAACTCGAAAGTGTTTTCATTTTATATTTCTAATTATTCAATAACAACTTATAACACCTTTAAAAATCCTCTTCTTAAATTTTTTCCCAAAACTCAAACTCTTTCACTTTTAATTTTGAGAATATAGATTTCAAAATGACTTAGATAGATATGAGAATTTTTTCATGACCCTAGGAACACCCTTCACACTGGTGTCCCTTTAATAAAGCTCTCATTCTATCAAATCTAAATTAAAACTATATTTTTATAGCATATATGATTTAGTTTCCAAGAATTCTTTTAATAGTCTATTTTCAATTGATGAACTCAAGGGGTTATTAGTAGAGCTTGAGGTGGTCTCTTCTTTTTTACCTATTTTTAAAAAAAATGAATCCATGAAGTTAGTGGAATTTGGTAATTTTCCTTCTACTCTACTTGGAGATTTATTTTAGAATTCCCACACTATTAAGGGTTGTTTCTAAGAGAAATTTTTAACTATTATGAGAGATGATTTTTCACTTATAAGTTTGGAAAACCATAAAACTCATATTTCTCTTAAATACATATGTATTGTCGACATGTTATGGTTTATAGACAAGAAACCACATCCTCATATTGATTATGGTTTGATCTCTAGGAGAGTCTGACTAAAGACTATAAACTTTTCACTTCATGGGAGGCAACAGATGGTTTAATAAAACATTATTTGTTTGCTTTGATTTTCTTTGTAATAAAATCCTATATTACCTATTGTGTTTTTTTTCATTCACATCCTCACCCCTATTAACTTTTTTCAAGATTAAAATAGAAAAGGATTTCCCACTACAACACAAGGCTGTCAATAAGCCTTGAAACATTCACTGTCACATACTCTCACATTATCACCTGTGTTCATTTACTGATTTTTAATGGTTTTACCTAATGATCAATCTACCTTACTCAAGTAGGTACCTTAATAGTAGATAAAAAGAGGATGTTAAAGTGAATTAAAAGGGAGTGATCATTTATTTTCCTTAATGAAATAAAGTACCAACTATCGGAGGAGTAACTTTTTCAATTTTTCTTATACTGTTTTAAATTTTAATATTGGTTTTAACTGGTAAATATCCCCCTAAAAAGTTGGCGTAAATTTTTATGTGACCATTTTTTAAAAAATTGTTCATGACTAGAAATTAATTTTGGGGGTTTCTTAACTATTTGTAACTAAATGAATTATTTATCTGAGCTGAAAATAAAGGGGTGTCAAGATTTTTTAAGTCTGTGTTATCGAAAACCTTTGTGAGTTGGTTTTTAAAATCTTGTCTTAATACCTAAAACCTTTTTGAATTTTTTAAATTCTTGAAAGTTATACTGTATGAGTTGGATATATTGTTCAAACATGCTAATTTTATGATCTATATTGAAAATATTTTTGTCTATCCATTGAGAAAAATAATGTGTATATTAAAATATTTTTAGATTGATTCTTTAAATTTCTATCAAGCATGTTGTTTTAAAATTCCTTGTGAATCTTGAAAATGATTTCAAACTGATAAAATTTAAAATTTGGTTGAGATAAACTTTTTTAAATGTTTCTCCCACTTTAGAAGTAAACATTGGAGATAATATTCAGTTTTATGTGCAGGGGAGGGTCATAAAATTGTGTTAAATTGTATTTTATTGAACACACATCAAAGTACCCTAAAATTTTTCAAATTTTATTTTTTTCGAGCTTCAATTTTCTTTTTTCAGTGATTACAATTTTTTCTTAAAATTAAGTACTATGTTTTCTACAATTTATATTTAATCATTTATTTTTCCCATGGATCCAATCTAGTAACATCTTTTCCCTTTCCTATTAAAAAATTTTGTTTTTAGTAAAATTTCATGAGTAAGTTTTACTATTTTCATTAAATTTGAACTTTTTAAATTGTGTAAATCTAATAAACTTTTCATTAAAATACTTTGAGAATGGACTCCTAATCATGGTTGATCTTTTTTATTCTTTAAGCTAAAATTATTGGATGGGTTAATTATTCTTATCAGTTAATTATTAAACTCACTCAACCATTCAGTATATCTAATTATTCTATGTTCAAATATGTTTGGCCGTTCACCATGGAAAAAAATAGAAATTTGAAGATCAATTGAATGAAAATTGATGTTTTTTAAGTCTTTTCAAAATTTTCAATTTCAATCAAATTTGTAAAACAAGAACCCATTTTTCACTAAACATTTTATTTTTGAGAAGTGGAATCGCCCTTATTACTTGAGAAAATCCATGGGGGAAGACATCTTTGAAAACCATCTCTCTATTATAATTGAAACTCTTTCATTTTTGAGATTAATTTACTATCACTAAATTTGATTAGTCGATGTCTTAAGGATGAGAAAAACTTTAAGTGTGGGATAATTTTTTGTGACTCTTTTTAGATACATGTTTGATAAACTATTTTATGAGATTAAAATTATTTTAATGTTAAAATGTGATTTAACTCATAATATTTTGAATATAGAACAATTTTGGATAAAAAATAGTAATTCTTTAAATATTTTAATGAAAATGAGTGTTCTTGGTGTTTAAATGATCAAATGTTCTGGCTTTTATTTTCATTTGGTTTAAGAATAGATTATTCTGGTTGTTTGGTAGATTATCAATTGAAATATATCTTTTAAAGTGATTTGGGGAGTTTTGTATTTTGGAATTAATATTTTCATAATTTCATGTTTTTATCTTTGATATCAATCATTAGAATTCACTTTTTATTCTCATTTTGAAATCAAGAAAGTCATTGATATTTTTTTTCATTTTGAATTGACTAATATGATTAAGTGTTTAATTTTATTTGAAGGTCACTAGCATAAAGGTCACAAAAAACCTATGTGTTGGTACCTCCAAAAACCAGTACATTGCATAAAGGTCATGTGATGACTTATGTAAAGGTGATCCCTAATTTCTCAAAGTTGTGTAAAGGTAGCATTGCATCCTCAGACCTCTGTAAAGGTCATTTTAGCTTTGTAGAAGGGTACCACCCTACTTTTCAAAGGTTATGGAAAGGTAACTCAGTGTTTTAAAGATCTATTAAAGGATAATACTTTGTGCCTAAAAAGCTAAGAAATGGTAATTAAGTTTTCAGGAAGGGTAAGACGCACTTCACAATGGTTGCAGAAGGGTCAACCCGTGGAACTAAGCATTATGTAAAGGTAACTTCAGTGCATATGGGTTGCATAAAGGTCATTATCCCAAGGATGAAAAGATATATAGGTTTCAAAGTGATTCTATATAGTTGAGTAAAGATTAAAAGAGTTTCACAAGAGTAACTTGGAGACTCACATAAGGTCACCACCGAGATCCTGAAGCCATGTAAAGGTATCCCTTTGCCTCAAAGAGCTATGTTGTGGATCAATTAAATCACTTTGGTGCCCTAAATTCACTTCTCAAATGGAAAATCAAGAAAAGGGGGATTCTTGAGTTGTCGAAGCTAAGAAAGAACTCGAAGATTGTTGTAGAAGATTATGAAGGATAAATCAAGTTGGGATTGTGTCCAATTTAATGATGCTTGTTAAGGATTACAACAATGGAATCAAGAACCCATATGGGAGGAGTTCATTATATTAGGAGGAATTGACTCAAGTCATAGTAAGAAGAAAATGAACAGTGACCTATACCATGTGGAAGTTAGGGATTCAGACTGAAGATTATGATTATGAATTGCGGAGCTATGAGTATGTGTGCGACTTCATTCAAAAATGGTAGAACTTGCACATTCAAAATTTATTCAATCTATCCATGCCTGATAGCTCGCGATATTTACTAATAAGACTAGAATTCAGGAAAAACTTATGGAGTTTTGGGAAGGAGCTAGAGGCACAGACTTCATGGAGGAAGGAAGCTTGATGTGGATGAGGGAGTGGAGTTCCAACCTCAAAAGAGAAGGATTCTTCTTCTCCCCTCTTTGTTTTTGGATAAATTTCTATTTTGAATGGATTGTGTTTTCCTTTATTTTAAATCATTCACAGTAACTAGAATTCTATGAAGGGAATATAATTATTGTTATCTATTCCAATTTTCTTTCTCTTAACTTCTTTCTCCATGTTTTCTTAGGCATTCGCTTCCTTCAATTTTTTTTGTTGATGATTAAACATAATAAAATAAACTTAAAGACAAATTTTAACCATTTCACCCACTTTAATAAATAGACAAAGTTTTGGGATATGTTGAATGGACATTCACAGTCGAATGACCATTCATTCTAAGAATGACTTTTCAATAGTAGTCTTGTTGAACCCGTTTTCTTAAGCATTGTCATTTCATCTGACTGCATCATTTACATTCCCTCTCAATATCAATTTTAATGTATCCTACCCATAACCATTAGATTTAGGCTCTAAAACAGTTATCACCACACTCCAACATCTTCATTATTCTTTTTATTTCATAATTTTTACTTTTTTATTTCATTCAGTATTTTCCCCTATTTTCAGTAGAATATGTTTAATAAATCCCTTATATAGTCACCCACCTTCCACATGGTTTTACCCTTCCCACCATTTTATAGTGAGATAAAGAAAATATAAATGAAAATTTTGATAGTGTTTAAGTACTTATCATGACATTATTTCATCTTGCTTTTAATATCTAATAATGTTCCAATAAAACTTTCATAGATATTTTTCTCAATATGCATCACATCAATGTTATGTCTGATCACATTATATCTCTAATATGGAAGTTCAAAAAATATTGATCGTTTCTTCCATATATTTTTATCATTACTATATCTTTTTGTCTTTCCAAACACGACAATAATATTTTTCATTCTCAAAATATTGATCAGTTGACAAAGAATTTAGAGAAATATCAAATTCTTGGGTTGTTGGATGCCTTTTTTTAATCTTTGATAAGAGTGATCCATAGAAAAACTAGTTGATGTCTCATGTACATTGTTTTCCTACCATGTTATACTTGATAAAATGAAGTCCCTTATTCATAAATATGATAAGATTTATGCCCCTTAACACTGTATCCAGAAAAATTTTCATATACTGAGAATTATTTTATAGTAAACATAATCATTACATGCAATTGAAAATGTTCTTTTTTATATAAATCATAAACATTGATACCTTCCTCCCATAAGTCTTTCAAATCATCAATTAATAGTGACATGTAAACATCAATATCATTTCCAAGCTATTTCGGGTGAGAAATAATTACACTCAAAATGGTATATTTCTACTTCATACAAAATTCAGAAGATAAGTTGTAAATTACCAATAAAATTGTTCATGAACAATGTTTGCTACTACAGATTCAATATAGATTCATTTCATCCATGTGCGTCCCAAATATGATATTTCTAACTTTATTTCCAAATTTATGAAATTGTTCATCAATTTTTTCCATTGTGGACAATCAGCAGGATGGAATAATTGTCCATCAAATATTCATTCATCTTCATGTAATTTTAACCTTTTATATTATTTGAATTTGAGAATAAACTTTTCAGATGAGTAATTATAGTTAGATACCAAATTGTCTTAGCACGAGTCTTGGTAGTTTCCATAATAGATGAATAAACTTTTTATTTTTCTTTCAAATTATAATTTGAGGTACCATATTTCATGTACTCATAAAGGTCCCTGTATTCCTTCTAATATAATACACAATCATTTGGATAGGCATGTATCTTCTTGTACTTCAATTTCATCAGGCATAATATTCTTTTCGCATTATAATTTGAATTTGGAATATCTTAGTATTCATGAAGTATGTATTTTAACAACTATAGAAATTCTATAAAACTGTTATCACTTCATATATTCCTATATTAAAAGTTCACCAATCTTAATACTATTGATAAAACTATAAATTTTATACATCCAGGATACAGTGGGTTTTTAGTATTACTATATAAGTTCTCAATAAATAGTGTTTTCTCAATTGTCTCCACTTAAATATCATGAATCATTTCTTTAATTTGATTGGAATTGTCATTTTAAAAATATACATCATCATTAGATCTTGAATTATGATCAATTTCACCATGCCAAATCTAAGAACTGTAACTCAAATTAAAACCATTACAAATTATATGATCTTTGATTTCTATGCTTTGAAACTTTCATATATTTAATCATTTAGAGCATGGATAGAAAAATGGGTCATTATTTAGAACATTTCATTTGGAAAATTTCAAAAAATCATCAACCCTTTCCTCATATTTATCACTTGTTCATCATGTAGTAATCTAACTATGATTCATTACCACCTATAACAAATTTCAAGTATAAAATATAAGTTACTTTTTTTCAAAATTTAAATAAAAAATTTATTTTATAAATAAAAATATAAACAAAAAAAGAACAAATATTTCACAAATAAAAGAAAGGAAAAAACAGAAATAAAAACATTACTTTAGGCGTATTTAATTATCACCCTGTGGTTTTTATCTTACTTAAAATTTATTCTCCCTTTTAAAAAACATTAATATTACTTTTGGATTATTTAATTATCACTCTTTCAAAAAAATCAAATAAAAAATGAAATGGTATATAATTAAGACCTTATCATTGATTTTAGAGAGGTTGAACACTAATAAAACACAATTTTTCATTTTTTTATAATTTAATTCAGTAAATGTATATCTATTATTTTCATAATATATAAGTAAAGATCATAATATAAAACATAAAAAAAAATACTTTTTACAAATAGAATCGATTTGATCATATTCAATGATTTGATATTTTTTAATAATTTCAATTATATCAAGTAAAAGATCATGTTGTACATAATTCGAGTAAGAAAAACTCAACATTTTTAATAGTTTCAAAAAAAATATTGATAAGAAGTAATACACTGATTCATAGAAGCTATGAATGATAATTTCTCAACACTTAAACAGTTATAATATCTAAATTTCAAAAATATCAACATGAGAATGGACTAAATTTGAAACAAATTCCTAATGATTAACATAATTATAGTGTATCGAAAATTCTAAAATCAATAAAAATTGATCACTTTTTAAGATTGAATAAGATATGTGAGTGTATTTTTAGTATTAAGGGCACTAAATATAAATAAAAAACAATAAAATACCTAAACAAAAGCAATGATGGGTGAATTATAATGGATTCGATTTTATAGTATATTTTTTAGTTTTACAACCACAATTTCAATAACAAAAATCCAGATTTTTAGCATTGGATTTTTTTTAATATTTTTTATATGTTATATATATATATATGAAGATATAAAAATCCTAAAAAGTAACCAATGCCTTCCTCAATAATAGTTTCACATTTTGATCGAAGCCTTTTCATTATTAGTTCATCAAAATATTGTTTTGCTTACACTAATCTATTAATATAATATTGAATGATCGAAGTGTATTGGAAAAAGTGAATGTATATAAGGATATTAAAATTATATTAATAAATATCAATGAATAAAGCATTATGGAAGGTGTTTTATAATGATTATATGTAATAATAGTGATAAAAAATATAAAACAATTAGAGAAAAACAAGGAAATAGTCTAATAGTTGATAATTAACTATAACATCATATATGATATCCTCAAAAAATAACACAAATAACTGAATAAAAAACACAATTTTTTTCCATCCATGTAAATCAAAAAATAAATAAAATGATGAAACAAAGAATAAATGAAACAAGAGAAAATAAATCAATGCAAAAATAGAAACAATAGAAAATAAGTGAAATAATAGAAAATAAACAATACAATACAAAATATATCTAAGAATTCACTAAAAATAAACCTTCTAAAAATAGTAAAATCGATAAAACAATAGAAAAATGCCTCAAAATTCATGGAAGATAGAAATATCAGTGGGAGATGGTGAAGAGAGACTGATGGCGGTGGTAGATGATAGTAGTGGTGGCTATTGATAGCTGTTAAAGCGGATGAATGAAATCGGTGGCCAAGATCTATGAGGAAGAAGGGTTAGGGTATGGTTTAAGGAAAAAATTCAAAAGAAAATGAAATAAAACAAAAGTTCATTGTCACACCCTGACCATAGTTTTATTTTATTTTTAATTATTTCTTGATGTTATATCTTTTGGTTTAGGTTCAGGTTGAGTGTTCGAGAACTGTCTTTGACTTTTAATGGTTTTGGTGTCACTAAATTGTGTTTAACTATTTCAAGGATCTTTGGGTGGAATCTTCTAGTGTTTGGGGTGTCATTTGAGGTGTTTTGAACAATTTTTCAAGTCACATGGTTTGAGCACGGTTTTCCCAAACTGTGCAACCTAAACCTGCAAGTTGCAGAACTTTTCCAGTAGCATTTGTAAGGTTTGTTCATAGTTTACAAAACTATGCAATAAAACCATGTATCCCATTACGACCTAAATAAATTTTATTCTAAAAACCCTATTTAAGTGATCCCACCTCCCATTTTAATCCCTAACTATTTGGTATCAACCAGAGGGAGCTCCCCCTTCATTCTCCTTCATTTTGGGCTACTTTTTGGGAGATTTCTCACTGAAGGTTAGCGATTCTTCATGATTTCTTCATCAAATCCTTCCCTTTCTTCTTATCCTCTCATCCCACTCTTTATTACTTGGATTCTCTTAGTGGGTTTTCACCTTGGACAAACACTAGAAGCTAATAATGATGTGTAGTTCGATTTTTATGGATGTTAGGGTGTTCGGATCGTGCCTCAGGCTTGGATCTCCCTTCTCCCGGAGTTTCGTTACATCTACACTCCATTGAGGTAGGTATTTCCATTATTTTCCTTTCCAACTCATTCCATTGATGGTTCTAGATTTTTAAATAATATGAAAATGTGCTTTATATGCTTGCGGTGAGTTTTCCTTGCTTGGTATGATGTTTTAATGTTGGAAAAAATTAGTGGAAGTGTTTTTTAAAGGGGTTCTCTAATTTTAATACATGGTATGCACACTGAGTGTTTGTTAAAATGTCTATTGTCTCTTTAAAATAAAATTGTTCATTTTGATTAGTGTTAAACCTTGATTTTATTATGATAGCATTGCTAGATTGTGTGTTTGGCATTGTATTTGTGAAATTGGTGATTTTTATGGCATGAATCATATGTGTGGTTTTTGTGTTGGTTTTAGAACATGTGGAATTTATTTAAAAATTATTTTTGGGTAACTTCACGGAGGATTGTGGTGAACCATTGTATGTGGTCACATCCATGGGTTCTTGGAATGCACACATGGATGGTCACACCAATAATAATGTTATTTGATAAAATTTACTCAATTTAAAGACTCGGATTTCAAAACACTTATCCCTCATCTTCCTCTCTTCTCTTCAAACTCTCAATGTTTTAAAAATAGAATCTTGGTTTTCTAATGATATAAAAGTGGTTTTAAATTATGTTTGAAAGTATGTCTCGTTTGGTACTTCAAAAATTGGTTGGTTTCTAAGTGGTATGAAAACCCGGTTGGAATTATGCATATGAAAGTGGTATTTTGGAAATGGTTTGGAATTTTTTGTGATATATTGGTATTGATAATATTGAAGGCCCGGTTTTCACCTTATGTTATTTTGGAAATGAAATGTAGTTTTGAAAGTGTAATTACTGGTTGAAATATTTGAATGTTTTTGAGAAAAATTTTATAAGACCATGTGATGTGATGGCCCGATTGGAACTTATGAATGACTATTGTATGATGGGAACCCCTATAGAGGGATTTCCCTATATGGTTTATCATATAGGTGGTGTCCATGTTTGGGGTATTCAAGTGCAGTGATGGAAGGTAAGGTGATTCACGTGTGCAAGGGCCTCCTACTTACACATTATACTTTTATTATGGGTTTCATAGGCATCTTTTAGAGGGTCGAGTGATGGTTGTTGATCAACCCCAATTAGATGGGTTGGTACCCCTTGGATGATTTAGATGCCAGGTGGGTTGTGCCACTGGTGAGGCTAAATGAGGGAATCTAGTTGGATATTGACTATGGAGTTTCACCATACGCCGGTAGGTTGTTCCGAACCGAGTACGTCCATGGATCACGCTAGGGATGTTTAGGAAATGACCATGGTTTTCTATCTATATTTTCTTGTTTTTTTCCTGCTTCGCTTCATTTCCTATTTACACTGCTTATTTATTTTCAGCATGACTGGGTATTTCTTTGTTTGGATTTAGGTTTGGGGTTTGGCTTTAAATGGTAAAGTATTTTGAAAATGGAAAGTGGTGTGTATTGGACTTTAAAAAAGGAAATATATGTTTGTCTAATAAAATAAGAAAAACCTAATTTTATATATGTATTTCAAACTAGTGTTAGTGGAATATTTTTGGGAAAGGAAATTTATGCATTATATGGTGGTTTCCTACTGATCTATTAAGCTCACACTTTACTTGTACCATTTGGTGTCGGTAGACCTGAGTTGTTTTGCAGGTTCAGGTTTCTGGTTTGTGTACTCGTCATTGGAGAAGGTTGGTCTTATAGATGGTGGTGACTTTGAGGTCACAAGGAGATCGATTTGTCTTTAGTCTGGTTTTAGTTTCTACTTTATAGCCTTCAGTTGTTCAGTATTGTTTTGTCCCTGTAATTGTTATAGATGGACCAGTTTATATATTTATTATTATTCAGTTTTTTTGCTCTTTTCTTGTTTAGTTTATTTATGTGATCCTAGTTTATTAGGAAAAAATCATTCCCCTCAGTGATTACTTTGATGCCCGACACTAGTTGTCATCTCGTGGGGATCGGGAACACCCTTCGGGCCATGCCACAGAATGGGTCTGGTGTCAGTTCAGATGGAATCCTGGATTGGTTCATGAAAAAATGGTATTATAGGAGGCCCTTTGTTATTTGGTGTGTCAGGTAGTTAGAGATTAGGATTATCGGGACTCGGGAGGTAGGTACGGGAAGAGCGTCGAGAACTCTTACTCGTTCTGATCCTCAAGTTACCAGGGGTAGTCTGGGATTTGAGTCTTTTGTCTTTGTTTTGGATTGATGTATAACAATGGAGGTGATCCGGTGTTATTTCATGATCTCACATGGATTAGTGACCCATGTGGAGTCCGAGTACATGGTTTAAGATCCTCCTAGTTGTTGATTCTTACTTGGGGCATGGCCCACTACCATGTCGTCAAGTTGGGCATAGACACTAGTTTCTTATTCTAGTGGGTTGGTGTGAGTAAGGTTTTAAAATAGAAATTATTTTTGAAATGGAGATAATTTATTTCAAGTGGTTTTGAAATTGGAAAGAATGATTTTTAAAAGAAGGTGTTCTAGATTGAAAATTTGGCAAGTTATTGGGTTATGATAATGATACGGTAAGTGTGAACCTTGGTATTCATTATGAACATTCACATATGTGCAGTTATGTATAGAAAGTTCATGTTGACACATGTGTATAGATGATGTGGGCAGAAGTGGATGAACACATATGTGGCGGTTCATAGGATTCCATGGGTGGCGTTTTGAAACCAAAGGCTTCCCTTGGATTTTTCCAAATGGTTTGGAATGGAAAATGATTTTTGGAAAATTATCATTACTTTAAAAAGTGGGTTTTTGTCTTGTGAAAAATGGATTTTAGTGTTTGATTATTGGCCTTGGAAGGAGGATTTTTTGGAAATTTCAATGAAATTTCAGTTTTTGAAAAGATAGCTTTTGATTGTGCTTGAGTATGTTTGGCGTGTGAACCAGTTTTTTGGCATGAGATGGTCTTTTGGTTATGATTTGATTGGATGTTGATTTTTAGATATTTATTTTGATTTTTTTTAGAATATGCCACCCAGAAAGGTCCCTAAATTTTCTAGTGAGTCATGCCCAGTTCCTAATTATTCTCATTTTTTACCTATTCTTCATGGTGATCAAGGTCTATTAGAGGCAGTGAAGTGGCTTGAGGAAGTTGAGTGTGTCTTCAGGTCGTTGGGAACTCCCAAATCTGTTAGAGTGTGTATTGTTCTGGGTTCATTTGAGGATCTAGATTTGGACCAATGGGGGACTTTTTCCCTATCAATGATGCAAGTTAGGATGATGTGAGAAGTTTTTAAGTTCGTATTCATCCGATAGTTTATACCTGTGGAGGTGAAGAAGAAGAAAAGGGAATAGTTTATGAGTATTCAACAAGGATGGAAGATATTGAAGGACTATGTTGAACACTTCAAGGAGATGGTCTCCTTTTCTCTATAAGTAACTTCGCAGGATTGGATGAAGGATTCTATTTTCATTAGGGGTCTTTGTATAGATATCAAGGATCAATTCCTCTCCTCCAAGGATCTTTGTTTCGAGAAGCTAGTTGACGAAGCATTTTTAGTTGAGTTAGTTTCTGAAGCGAAGGAAGTTGTCAATCCAGTGTATCTTGTTTCTCATGAGGGTTCCCCATCTAGCAAGAAGGGTGTTCTAAAGGAAACTACTTTTTAAGAGTCACCTCAATTGGTTCTGATTTCCAGTTCTTCAGGTCATTTGTTTGTATGCCACCAGTGTGGACGGTTTGGGCATTTGAAGTCATCTAGTCGTGCATGCCATCGTTACGGCTGTCTGGGTCATCTAGAGAAGTTTTGTAGGAAGCATCAATTGAATAATAATTTTTTATTAGAGGGTGTTAATGCCTTATTATGAGGTAGTGGATGCTTCAGTCATCAGGGATCTAGCCACAGGCCTCGGAATGAAGCTCGAGCATAGTCAGGAAATCACTGAGAGAGTGGGAAACCTTGGCCCAGTTTTTGTCTCAAGTGTTGGAGTAAATACAATTTATGTTTCCTGTTGTAATTTACTTATTATTTTGAGTTCCTTTTATCAAAGTAAAAAAGTTGGTTGATCCTATTTTCTTATAGTCCTGGTTTGAAATTTTATGTTTTGGTAGCCTTTGGGTGAGTTTTTGTTGAAAAATGAAAATTATGGGGCATGACAGCAGGTGGTGCATGGTTAGTGCACATTTAGGGGAAACCATGCGGCTTCACCCAAGAAAATATGTGGCTTGAGTTTGGTGCATATGTCTTAGTGCACGGCCTACACACAGTTATAGAAACTGTGTGGCAAGCGTGTGGTATGGTTCTGGAATCGGGCAGTGGCATATCGTATAGTTGGCACACGGTTTTTCAAACTGTGCAGCCAAACCGTGCAGTTTACCCAGATCATTAAAAATATGAAATTCCAAGTTTTCCCCTATAATTTTTTAACCATAATTCAAGTTTCCCCTTGTGTTGGGGGTTCTTGGTTTGTGTCGTTTGTTTCGAAATTGGGCTAGTCTGATGTAGTTACATAGTGTTAGTGAGGTTCTTGTAGTAGGGAGAACCCTCACATGTTATACCCTCAATCTTATGTTATGGATTCCTTTTGAAATGGTCAGGTGTGACTTATGGAGTAAAAGGTCACCCTGAGGTTCATGTTTCCTTTCATATTTGATCATTCATGGATTCGTGTTTTGTTTACATTTCAGTCAGGTGACTTTTTGGGGGTAGAAAGTGTTTGTGTTGGGAATAATTTTCACACACCGACCATAGTTTTACTTTATTTTTAATTATTTCTTATGTTTGATATTTTATTTGAGGTTCAGATTGAGTGTTCGACAACTGTCTTTGACTTTTAATGGTTTTGGTGTCACTAAATTGTGTTTAAATATTTCAAGGATCTTTGGGTGGACTCTCCTAGTGTTTAGGGTGCCATTTCAGGGTTTTTGGCCGATTTTTCTGGTCACGCGGTTTGAGCACGGTTTTTCCAAACCATGCAACCTAAACTTGCAAGATTTAGAACTTTTCTAGTAGTATTTACACGATTTGCACATGGTTTACAAAACTGTGCAGAAAAACTGTACATCCCATTACAACCTAAATAATTTTTATTCTAAAAACTTGATTTAAGTGATTCCACCTCCCATTTGAAGCCCTGTGTGTTGGGTATTGACTAGAGGGAACCCCCCCCCCCCTCATTCTCCTTCATTTTTGGCCAATTTTTTGGCGATTTATCACCAAAGGTTAGAGATGCTTCATGATTTCTTCATCAAATCATTCCCTTTCATCTTCTCCTCTCTTCCCTATCTTTATTCCTTGGATTATCTTGGTGGTGTTTCACCTTGGACGAACCCTAGAATCTAGTCTTGATGTGTAGTTCTATTTTCTTGGATGTTAGGGTGTGAAGATCATACCTAAAGCTTGGATCTCCCTTCTCCATGAGTTTTGTTGCATCTACACCCTTTTGAGGTAGGTGTTTCCATTATTTTCCTTTCCAACTCATTACATTGATGCTTGTAGATTTTTAAATAATATTAAAATGTGATTTTCATTCTTTTGGTATGTTTTCCTAGCTTGGTATGATGTTTTTATGTTGGAAAAAATTAGTGGAAGTGCTTTATAAAGGGGGTTATCTAATTTTAATACATGGTATGCACACTAGGTGTTTGTTAAAATGTCTATCATCTCTTTAAAATGGAATTATTAATTTTTATTGGTGTTAAACCTTAATTGTATTGTCATAGCATTGTTGAAATGTTTATTTGGAATTATATTTGTAAAATTTGTTATTTTTATGGAATGACCCATATGTGTGGTTTTTTGTTGGTTTGAGAACATGTGGTGTTTCTTTAAAAATTATTTTTGTGTAACTTCACAAAGGCTTGTGGTGAACCATTGGATTTGGGCACATCTATGGGTTCTTGGAATGCACACATGGATGGGCACACAAATGATAATGGTCTTTAATAAAATTTAATCAATTTAAAGACCTAGATTTCAAAACACTTATCCCTCTTCTTCCTCTCTTCTATTAAAACTCTCGATGTTTTAAAAATGGACTCTTGGTTTTCTAATGATATGAAAGTGGTTTTAAATTATGTTTGAAATTATGGCTCATTTGGTACTTAGAAAAGTGGTTAGTTTCTAAGTGGTATGAAAACCCATTTGGAATCATGCATATGAAAGTGGTATTTTGGAAATGGTTTGGAATATTTTGTGATATATTGGTATTTATAATATCAGAGGCCCAGTTGGCACCTTATGTTATTTTGGAAATGAAAGGTAGTTTTGAAAGTGTAATGCCTGGTTGGCATCTTTGAACATTTTTAAGAAATGTTTTATAAGACTGTGTGATGTGATAACCCGGTTGGAACTTATGAATGACTATTGTATGATGGGAACCCCTATAGAGGTATTTCCCTATATGGGTTATCATATAAGTGGTGTTCGTTTTTGGGGTAGGAAAGTGCGGTGATGGTAGGTAAGGTGATTCACGCATGTGAGGGCCTCCTACTTGCACATTATACATTTACCATAGGTTTCCTGCGCGTCTTTTAGAGGGTCGATTGACTATTGTTGATCAACCATGATTAGACGGATTGGTACCCCTTAGATGATTTAGATGTCAGGTGGGTTGTGTCACTGGTGTGGCTAGATGAGGGCAATCAGTTGGTTATTGACTATGGAGTTTCACTATACACCGGTAGGTAGTTCTGAACCAATTATATTTAGGGATCACTTTAGGGATGTTTAAAAAATTCCCATGGTTTTCTATCTATATTTTCTTATTTGTTTTCCTATTGCACTTGGTTTCCTGTTTACACTCATTATTTATTTTCATCATGATTGGGTATTTCTTTGTTTAGATTTAGGTTTAGGGTTTGGCTTTAAATGGTAAAGTATTATGAAAATGGAAAGTGGTGTGTGTTGGAATTTAAAAATAGAAATCTATTTTTGTCTAATAAAATAAGAAAAAAATACTTTTATATGTGTATTTAAAACTAGTGTTAATGGACTGTTTTCAAGAAATTAAATGTATAGATTCTATAGTGGTTGTCTGCTGAACTGTTAAGATCACACTCTACTTGTACCATTCGATGTCGGTATACCTAAGCTATTTTGCAGGTTTAGGTTTCTGTTTTTTGTGCTAATCATTGGATTAGGTTGGTCTTGTAGATGGTGGTGACCTTGAGGTCACATGGATATTGATTTTTCTTTGGTCTGGTTTTAGTTTCTTCTTTATAGGCTTCAGTTTTTCAGTATTGTTTCGTCCCTACAGTTGTTGTATCTATACCAGTTTATATATTTATTGTTATTCAGTTATTTTTGGTTCTTTACTTGTTTAGTTTATTTATGTGATCTTAGTTAATTAGGAAAAACCATTCCCCTCAGTGATTACTTTTATTCTTGGCACTAGTTTCCAGCCCATAGAGATCGGGAACGCCCTTCAGACCATGTCACGGACTGGGTTGGGTTTTGGGTCGGATGGCATCCTAGCCTGGTTCATGACAGCCATGATCAACATTTAGAATTTTTTTAAACGTTTTTTACATTGTCTTTTATTTAACTAATGTAAAAAACCAATTTGTAACATCAATTATAAATAACTAACATTATAAATGCATCATTCTAAATGGTTTTTGTACTAGTGTAAGTTCCTAAATTTCACAAATCAATTTATTGTTTTTATCCTATGATTTCACAGTAATATGAGATTATTTCTTGGTTTAGACCCCCTGATGCATGTTTTTAAGGACTTCATATCTTTAAAAACTGATTATCCATTCATTATGAGCATGAACTAAAGGTCCTGGTCAAGATTTGGAATTTTTTTAAAGGTTTTTTATGTTGGTTATTATTTAACTAATGTAAAAAACCTATTTATAATATCAATTATAAATAACTAACATTATAAATGCATCATTTTAAATGGTTTTTTTACTAGTGTAAGTTCCTATATTTCAAAAATCAATATATGATTTTTTTCCTATGATTTCACATCAATATGATATTGTTTCTTGGTTTTGACCCTCTAATGCATGTTTTTAAAGACATTCATATCTTTCAAAATTGCGTATTCATTTATTATGAGCATGACACATGAATAATTGATGTGTAATCTACTCAAACACATAAAAAATAATTTAATAATAGTATTTATGTGATTTCATTCCATTATGAGGTTGTTTTCTATGGTTTTGACTATTACACGCAAGTTTTGAGTTTTGAAACACTAAAAAAGTGTTTTCAGTCATCCCAAGAAAACCATAACTCAGATTGATATGAAATTAGGTTTTAAATTTCAAAAATCAATCTGCAATCATTTTCTTATGATTTCACTATGATCTGAGGTCGTTTTCTTAGTTTTAACACCCTTTGGTACATTTTTAAAGGCTTTGATATTTTTAAAAACTACTTATTGAGTCATTATGATCACATTGGATGTTGGATTTATGTGTTATCTATTCAGATATGTCAAAATTAATTCAAATACCATTGGAATATGATTTCACATCAATCAGAGTTTGTTTGATAGGTTTTGATTGTTACACGTGTGTTTTAGAGTTTTAAAAAACTAAAAATATTTTATCGATCATCCCAAGAAAACTATAACTCTGAATGATGTGACATCAGTTCCTATATTTCATAAATCACTATGATTTTATATCAATCTAAGGTCATTTTCTTGGTTTTGATCACATGACACATGTTTTTAAAGACTTTAATAACTTTAAAAACTTCTTATTTAGTCATTCTGAGCACATTGCACGTTGGATTAACATGTCGTCTACTCATGCACGTCACAAATAATTCAAATATAGTCTTATTATGATTTCATGCCATTTTGTGGTGATTTATTATGTTTTTGACCATTATACACATGTTTTAGAGTTTTAAAACACTAGAAATGCATTTTCGATCATCCCAAGAAAACCAAAACTCGTATTGATGTGGGGTCAGTTCTTATATTTTGAAAATAATTCTATGGTATATGGACTATAATTTCATGAAAATATAAGATTTTTTACTTTTTTTTACCCCATGACACGCATTTTTAAAGACTTTCATATCTTTAAAAAATTTCTTATTCATTCATTTCAAGAACACCCCAGGTCAGATTGAGATTTTGTCTACTTATATATATTAAAAGTAATTCAAAGATAGTTTTCCTATGATTTTGCATCATTAGAAGATGATTATATGATTTTGACCATTACACATGTGTTTTAGATTTTTAAAACACTAAAAGTATGTTTTTTTATCCATCCTAGGAAAACCACAACTAAGATTGATGTGGTTCAAGTTTCTAAATTTCAAAAATCAATCATCGATCATTTTCATGTGATTTCACAGTAATACAAGGTCATTTTCTTTGTTTTGACTGCTTGTGTATTTTTAAAGATTTTAATATCTTTAAAACTATCTTTACACTCATTACAAGCACACCACATGTTGGATTTATGTATTGTCTACATAGAAATGTCACAAATAATTCAAATACCATTTTTCTATGATTCCACATCAATTCATGGTCGTTTTCTAGGTTTTCACCATTGCATGCATGTTTTAGAGTTTGAAAACAATAAAAGTGAATTTTTTTCCATCCCAGGAAAACCAAAGTTTGTATTGACATGGGTTCAGTTCTTGTATTTCACAAATCATTCATTGACTATTGACCTATGATTTCATAGCAATTTGAGGTTATTTTATTATTTTTAACCCTTTGACACGCATTTTTCAAGTCTTTAATATATTTAAAACAATTTTTTCACTCATTCTAAGTACATTACACATCAGACTAAAATGTGTTCTACTTTTACATATCATAAATAATTCAAAGATTGTTTTCCTCAGATTTCACATCAATTTGTGATCTTTTTCTAGGTTTTAGTTATTGCACAAATGTTTTAGAGTTTTAAAACACTAAAAGTGAATTTTCTTTATCTTGATCAAAATGAAACTCATATTAATGTGGTGTCAATTCATATATTTAAAGAATAAATCATCATCCATTTTCCAATTATTTCATGGAAATATGAGATCGTTTCATTTGGTTTTGACCCCCACTATGTGTTTTTTAAGACTTTGATATCTTTAAAACTGATTTTTCACTAATTCCAAATACACAACACATCAGATTGAAGTTTTTTCTACTAATACACATAAAAAATAATTCATAGACCATTTTCCAATGATTTAGAATTAGTTTTTGGTCATTTATAGGTTTTAATTGTTGCGTTTGTATTTTAGGGTTTCAAAACACTAAAAGTGCATTTTTTGGCCATCTCGAGCAAAACTAAACTCATATTGACGTGGCATCAGTCCCTAGATCTCATAATTAATCATTAGTCATTATCCTATAATTTCATGGCAATTATAAGTTTTTATTGGTTTTAAACCCCTAAAGAACATTTTTAAAGACTTTGATATCTTTAAAATTTCTTTTCACTCATTTTGAGCACACTGTATCTCAAATTGATGTGTTTTATAATTATAAATGCCATAAATAGTTCAAATACATTTTAATATCATTTAAAATCAATTCATTGTCATTTTATAAGTTTTTACCATTCCATACATGTTTTAGAGTTTTAAAATACTAAAATTTCATTTTTTCCATCCTAATAAAACTATAACTTGGATTGATGTAGCGTCAATTCCTATAATCAAAAACTAAAAATTGTTCATTACCTATGATTTAATAGAAATTTTAGGTTTTTTTCTTGGTTTTCACCCCCCGATGTGTGCTTTTCATGACTTTAAAATCTTAAAAACTACTTTTTTCAATAATTTAGAACACACCACACATCGGATTGACGTGTTGTCTACTCACACAAGCCTCAAATAATTTAAAGATCATTTTCCAATAATTTCACACCAATCCATGGTCATTTACTAGATTTTTACCATTATACACGTGTTTTCGAGTTTTAAAACACTAAAAGTTTGTTTTTTGTCCATCTCAAGAAAACTACAAATCATATAAACGTGAAATTAGTTCCTAAATTTCAAAAATAAATAATCAAGCATTATCTTATGATTCCATAGAAATATGATGTTGTTTTCTTAGTTGTTACCCCCATTTAAGGGAGTTCATGGATTTTTTTGGTTTGATTTCAACTAAAAACCAAACAAACCCTTTAATAGCAATTTGGTTTAGATTAAAAAATTCTAAGTCGTTAATTTGTGGATTGGTTCAATTTAGTTTGTGAATTAACCAATTTTTCATGAAGAAATTATAGATATAGAACCATGATATTTTATAATTATTGGTTGATAATTTGAATGTGTTGGAACAAGATACACCCTGATAGGGGGTGAATTAAAGTGAAAGATAAATTTAAACTTTTATTCGTAGTCCGATTAACTTTCTATTAGGATCTTGTGCCTAGTTGGCAGGAACTGTGTTTAACCTATCACTTGATTACTCCTTCCTCTTGAATTCAAAGAGAAATAAATACACAAAAAAAAAGTAAAACATCCACTAGACATAGGGAATTTTACTTGGATCACCACAAAGGGCTAGTCCAAGGATCATACGTCAATGTTGTGTCAGTCATAATAGAATCCAATGAGATTCACTAGTTTTTAAGATTAAAAATGATTCAGTAATGGTCACTTCATGTCAGGTGCACCTCCTTTATAAGATTTAGGGTTTGGAAACTCCTCACCCAAGGCACGCTGCCTCTTCCTCACCTCTGTGCACTACGTTGATGAAGGTACTTTTGTGGTTTATAGACTTGTAGGTCTTCTTCAAAATATTATCAGCCTAATGATATGTACCTGATTAGCATGAGACTATGTTTTCATCATATTCCTGATTCTATTCTCATTAAATTAACTATTCATATGAAACATATGTTTAACATTTTCTGTCCTCATAACTTTTTCTTTCACGAAACTCCTGACTTTATCACAACTATCACTTTAGGAAACTTGTGTTTGTATAAGTGTGTCCTTGTAGTTTCACACAAATTTCACTTTGTCGCACAACTATGAATTCATGAAAATTGTGTTCTCATAAGTGTTTCCTTACATTTTCACACAATTTTCTCTTTATCATGCAACTTTAGCTTTCACACAACTGGAAAGTTTCATGAATCTCACTTGGTCTGAATAAACTCAAGTTACTTTATTTATGCAACTGATGTGATCATTACTAATTTGCACAATAAATTATTTTACACAATTGATGTGGGAATTACTTCTTCTCATAATAAATAGCTTCGTACAACTATTTAACGAATAAGAGCCTTTGTTCTTCATTAATCCTTATTCTCTCTAAATGAGGGGGGTAGCCACCTATTTATAAACATGGTCGACCCTTCACACAACTAGATTTCACACCACATACCTTGAACTCAACTTTTCAGGTTTTCTAAATATCAATGATTTGATGTCACCTTTAGCGCACAACTCACTGTCATCATAAAACTCCCATCTACATTTTGGGTGTTGGCATAACTTTCTTAGCTTATAGAGATTTGATGTTTTGACATCGCCTTTAGAATAAAACTATCTGATGCCACACAAATCCAATCATTAATGAAACTTCATAACTTTCATGAAACACTTTATTTTGTCATATTTTTATGAGGAAACATAGAATCTTTACTTTAATGAAACTTCATGAAACTGCAAATAATTTTTTTTTAACTTTTTCATTTGTGTGAAAAACATTTCCTTTTCCATTTTCCATATTTTGATGAGGTCATATTGAATCATCAATTTTTTAAAAAATTTATAAACTACAAATAATTTTCATATAAAATTTTCATTTACATCATAAATCTTTCATATTCCATATTTCCATGGTATGGCTTAGAGAACTGTGCAACTTTAAGTTCCTTTTCTAGGATTTTGAATTCATGTTATCTGCTTTATTGATCAGTTTTTCTATTTTTTCTTCCAAAAAACCAAATAGGACCAACTTCTTGATATGGGGGTTAATTCCATGTCTTCTATAAAATATAAAAACATGTGAAACTTTATTCAGGTGAGAATAATCATGCACTAGAATCATTCTATTGCATCCCTTTATTAATATCCAGATATCACATTAATGTTTTTTCTACTATCACCTAAGCCAAAAATGATCATTCACTGTGGATTGAGTGATGAACTTCAAAACATACTTCCCTAAACCCATTATATTCAGAAACTTTATAGATATTCAATCAGATCCTCCTTATTATTCAATCATAACCCTTGATCATAACTTTCAGATATGCAATTGATATCTTCTAGGAATTTCTTTTCACTTCATTCTCCTGGACTGGGCAGTATCTACAAGTCTTAAATATATTACTTGTGATAACATGCTCGTTACCATTCTAATACTCAATTCATACTGTATGAAACTATTATTGACAATAAATCCAATACTAAACATAGGTCTAGATCCAAAATTCTCCCCCTTTGGATTTCGTTGTCAATATTATCATAAATCCAACCTCTATCGAATACTCTAAAAAATTCATGGCTATATATTTATGATTCCTCCTTTTCCTCCCTGATGAATTTTATCTCCTCTTTTGACATCAAAATGAAAAGGTTCATATGAAACCATATTTATTATTCAGGTTCTCTTCCCCTTAGGTTCTCGAATCTTCTTTTTATGTTGTCTCCCTCTTTAACATCCTGACTAATAGGGAGTAATTTAAATAAAATTTAATTTAAGTCTCCTCCCCATTGTTGTATCATAAGACTTTATGATGGCTACAAGAGGGGGTGAATTGTAGTTTAAACATTTAAACTAACACAAATCCCAAAACCTATTTTGTTAAAAATATCAGACTCAGCAATCATCTAATGATCAAAGTAAATATATTGGATTCAAAAGTTTTTTGATAAATCATAGTTTTTGATTGGGCTCACGAACAGTACAATAAAACAGTTATTATAAATATTAGTAAAATAAACTTTATAATTAAAATTTCACAGCGAAATATAAAACATTTTAAAAAAAGTAATATGAAACCCTATAACAAATTAATAATGACTTTCAATATTTATAAAAGAAATTTTACTCTTCGACCTTATGAGTTAAGGAAGTCAAGAATCCCAACTTAAGATATCCATAGTTCTCAACTTAATTGTAGAGGTTTGTCTTTCCACATTAGGAAAGCCCTTGATACGATGATTGGAATAACTTTATCTTCCAAAACCCTATAATACCTCAATATGATTATTGGTGTTGGCACTATCTTCCAATCCTCTAGAAGCCCTCGATCATCCTGATCAGAATAACTTATCTTCATATCCCTGAAATCCCTTGATCTAAACCTTGATTGGACAAAAAAATACAAAAGAAAAACTATTATAAGGATTTTATAATTCCTCACTCAGAACCCTTAGAAAACAACTCTCTAAAAATTACAAAGTGTAAGAAAGAGATGTTCTAGTATAGAAAAGTCTCATACATGTTGAGTTGAAAATGCATTAGCACCCAGATCCTCGAATTCACTCATATTTATTGGCATCCCTCCATCGTTCATATTTTATGTGAATCTCGTAGTTGGTTATAACAACCTCGGATTTTCTTCACTTGAAATCTCAGGAAAATGTTTCCATCTGATGTTGTTTTGATAGCACCATTACGATACTATAATATATTTCATCTGATGGAAATAATTCCAAGAATCTAATTATAAACTTTTGGCAGTCCAATGGGATATACTATTTTTTAATCTGATGAACTAAACTATGGTATGTTGGATGGATCATAACTATTATCAATCTAATGGATATGACTTTGATTAGTCTGATAGACAGAATACTAGGCAATCTAATGGACAAGACACTTAGTCAATCCGATGGTCCAGATGCTAAGTTGGTCTAATGGATCATATTAAAGAATATAAAGTCTATATTTGTTTAGTTATAAACTATTTCTATGTTCAGTAGAAAATGATGTTTTCTAAAAAAATTCTAAAATACTTAGAATATATGAATTTAGTAAAATGGTATTTTTAAAAAAATGATTGTGATTTTCAAAACTAAGGAAAGGAAAAGTATGAAGTATAAACTTTCGACTCAACAATATCCCCCTTTTTAGAAAGCACAAAAAAGAACATTTAAAATGAAAAAAAAAATATAAACTTTGAAAAACTTACAACCCTTTGTATGTGTAATAACTTTAAAGGAATTCTTCATAAGAGATAAAATCATCCATTTACTTATCTTATAACTCCCCCTATATTGATGACTTCTTTCTGTTCATCATTCTTTATCCAATAAGAAAAATAATTACTTTGGTTTATCCCCCTCAATAAATTTTCTCCCTTTAGACAGTTTCTCCCCCTTAGATAATTTCTCCCCATTTTTATTATTTCTCCCCCTTTATGATTTGAAAAAAGGAATAAGGAAAGTAACATATTGTCCTAAAACGTTAGAAAATATAATATGAAACAATTATGTTTAAATAACTATTCATCCAAGATAAAAAGATATAACATTGATACAAGTAAAATTGTAAAGCATTTATACAAAAATTATTTTTATAAAAAATCATTCAAACTATATTTCATTCAAAAAATTGATCAGAATGAATACATTAAGATTTCAATAAAAATTCAATATTTCTTATGAAACTTATTAAAAATTTATTTAATCTTCTTAAAGTAATGATTTTTCTTAGATTTGACTTCTGTGGATTTGAGATTAGCTATCCTCTTTTCCATGACTGAGACCCTCCGATTCTCTATCTTCAGACTAATAACCTCCTCTTTGAGAACACCGGTCTTTTTTTCCTCCTTTAGCCTCAAGAAGTCTTCTTCAAAAGATTGGATCCTTATATTATCATCTTTAAACTTTTAAATCTCTTATTCCGGTTCAAATATTTCTTGGTTTTGAGAGTCTGACATATATTTAAACGGTTCCACAAATTTCATCCTATTAGAAACATTGGAAGATAAATTCTCAAAAGAAACTTTTTTGATCTCCACAAACTGATCATTATGTTCCTTAAAATCATTATCGACTTGTATTATCCACTTTACCATCTGATTGAATGTTATTTTTTATGCCTTAGATTTCTCTTTAAAAGACTTGATCTCAGCCTCATTCTGGACAACTGGTTCATTTAACAACTTCAAAGATTTAGACTTCTCATTCAAATTGTTTTGAATCTGCTTTCACATTGCTTCAATGTTTAGAATATATAGAATTGAATCCATTATTTATTTTAGAGTCTGAAAAATATGATCAACCCTCTTTTTTTCTTTAATGAATAATGTATCTGGTGATCCCAATGAATCTTCTAAAATTTTTGGGTAAGATGGTCCAACATCTACCTTTTCTTTTCCTTCAATATTTTCATCTTCCAGAACTTTTACAACATCAACTTCTTTGTCATCCTCTTGTCCGATACTTTGGTGTGTGAATGTTGTACTTACTCTTCCTCTTTTGATGATGACTGATCATTCAGTGAAATAACTAAAATAGGATTCTTTATGAAGATGTCTCTGAAGAACTTCTGTCTTCCTTTCTTTCTTCTTCCATTTCTTTCTCTAACTACCTCGCAGTTCTTAAAACACCTTTTCCAATATTTTGAATATATTTTTTTACTTTCTTCTTCACTGAATTATCTATAAATTTTAGAATTGATTCTAATAGTGACTTTTCAACTTGGGTTTTAAATTCTTCTTCAACTTCTTTTCCCTTTCCCTTTTCAACAAAAATCGAGGCTACCAAAGTTTCAAAAAATTCTAAATCGGTAGTAGGAAATATTATAAAACCTGGAACAAGTTGAACTATTGATAGTGATGAAACTGATATTGGTTGATTGAAAAATTCTTATTCTACTTCTTTAAGAAAATTTTCCGTCATCATCACTTCAGCTAACCTTTTCTTCTTATTCTTCTTCTTCTTATTCTTCTTATCCTCTTTTATTACATCTGGTGTTCTGATCTTTAAATATAAAGCCTCTACTTTATCTATTCTAAAATATGGATCCCCTATATTTTTCTGAGCTTTATGATCCATCAACTTGTTAAATCCCTTATCAAACATAGTTTTCTATTTATTTTGAATTTTATGAGGAGAGGATTCGTATTTCCTTTTCTCTTATACTAATTCTTTCTATTTGACTACTTTTTCATCAGATGCAACTTTATTGGATTTGTCTACAAACATTTTCATCATTGGATTGAATACTAACTTCATTCTCACCATGTTTTCCTCACCAATTAGTGAAACTTTTTCTCTAAGTGCATACTACTGATTCTTAATTTGAAATACTTCCATGTAGTTTACCAACATCTTATTTATAAATCGTGGAAACATAATAATCCTTAAATTTATAGATGTTTTCTTAGTGGATTCAATCAAAATAAAAACAAAATTCACCAAATTTATCTTCCTTGTGTTGATAAGAAATTCTAATATGAAAATATTAAGCACTTTTAGTGTATCCCTATCTCCCTTTCTTGGTATCAAATTTCCTTTCATCTATAGAGTTACTACTCTAGCATCCGAAGTGAGATAAAGTACCTTTCTAACCTTATCATAAGTTGAAAACAATGAAGCTTTAGCTTTTTAATTTTTAAAACTCCCAAGCTTCTCCGGAAGCTTATGTGGTGGAAGATACACCTCACCTTCCAAAGGAACTTCAACTAGATTAGTGACTTTCTGAATAGTTAGTTAACAAATTTCTCTAAAAATATTGAATATAATCACATCTAAACCATCTTCCACACTGAATTCTACCATAGAATAGAATTATCTTACTATTGCTGGATAGTGTAGATCAAAATCATCTTTTTTAACACAGATCTTCTCCCATCCTTGAAATTTAATAGCTCTTTTTAAAATAGAATCATACTTTTCATACCATGAATTCTCAATTATTATTTCCTTTACAACTTCATGATTTACGAAATCTTCAGCATATTCTATCAGAGTGAAATGGATGCTGAGAACCGGTTTAAAGATGTCAATCAGATGAATGCTAAACTTTCAAACTGAGCAATAAATAGGGTATTGAGGCTCAAGAGAAAATTCTAAAAACTGATGTAGGACAAGCATGACCCACTCCTTATATATAGGATTAGGGAGAAACCCTCCATATTTCAAAGATCTAATGTCTCATATTGAAAAAATATTCTGATTCGATATTTGAGATTAAATATTCAAATGATTTAATAAATATTCTAAACTCTTAATTTTTTTTTAAGAAAATTATTCATCAGACTATAGTATTGTTAGATTACAAAAATATTTATTTTTATGAAAAATTTAAAGTTTGTAAAAATTAAATAAAATGTAAAACAATATAGAAAAATAAAAATAATGGATAATTGCAAAAAATTAAAATATTAGAAGAATACAACTCGGAGTAGGAATTACTTTTGGTATGAAATTATTATCCAGTAACTTTTTAGTCTTGGTTTTTATAAAAGAAATTGAATCCAATAAAATTTATAATAAAAATATTGTCCAAAAAATTGAAAGGAAATTTTGATTTTGAAAAAACTTTAGTAAATTTTTTTGACTCCGAAAACTTTTGGTAAAATATTTGACTCTGGAAACTTTTTTTAAATATTTTTACTGTGAAAATATTTTGAAGATACAAAAACAAAAAAAAATAGAAAAACAAAATTTATAAAACAAAAGTTTTTAAAAAACCACAACATGTGTACCCCATCTTGGAGAAGGAGTTCATTAATGTAAGGAGACTGGTAAACATGAAGTAGATATGAATGATCATTTGATATTAATCATTTATAGCTTCTATTTTATATATTCAAATCTATTAGAATTAATAGGTTCGGTAAAAATATCTGCAATTTGTTCTTTCATTATGATAAATTGTAAAATTATATATCCTTTTTGTGTGTGATCTCGAAGGAAATAGTGTCGTACATCTATGTGTTTTTCTCATGAGTGATGTACTACGTTTTTACTTAAAACAATGTACTTTTTTATCATACAATATTTTAGTTTTACTAAAACTCGTTTCATAGTCAATGAGTGTGTGTTGTATCCACAACAGTTGAGAACAAAAACTTTCATCCACAACATATTCAGCTTCAGTAGAGGAAATTACTACTGAGTGTTATTTCTTACAAGACCAAGAAACAAAATTTTCTCCTAATAAATGACAATTTTCAAAAGTAATTTTTCTATCCATTCTACATCCACCAATATCAGCATCTAAAAAACCTTTTAATTTAAAATCATTTCTAGAAGATTAAAATAAACTTAAATCCATAGTTCCCTTAAGATAAAAAAATCATTTTACAACTTTAAGGTGGGACTCTTTTATATTTTCTTGATATCTATAACATAGTAGTAAAGAAAACATTAAATCCAAATGACTAGGTATTAAGTAAAGTAAAATTCCAATAATTCCTCTAAAGAACTTTTGATCAACTGGTTTCCCAAATTCATCAATATCTAAAGTATTTGAGGTTCTGATAGGAGTACTAATACTTTTAGTATTGACATATCTGAATTTCTTAAGAAGATATTTTATATACATATGTTGAGATATAAAAGTTCCTTCTAGTTTTTTTGAAATTTGAAAACCTAGAAAATAACTGATTTCTCCCATCATTCTCATTTCAAACTTAGAATTCATAAGATCCACAAATGAATCTGTTATATATTTTTGAGTTAAACCAAGTCATTGACATAAATTTTAATAATGATGATATTTTGAGAAAAAAATTTATAAAAAGAGTTGGATATGCAGCTCCCTTAATAAAATTTCTTTGTAAAAAAAATCCAATTAAACTATCATACCAGGATCTTGAGGATTTTTTGAGCCTACAAAGTGCATTAGTAAGTTTAAAAAAATGTTCTAAATGTTTTTTATTTTCAAAACCAGGGGGTTGTTCTATATAAAATCCATCCTATGCATATCCATTAAGGAATGAACACTTCACATACATTTGAAGTAGTTTGAAATTTAAGAATGTTGTTTATGCTAGAAGTATACAAATAGCTTCAAATCTAGCTACAGGATCATAAGTTTCTTCATAATTTATTCCCTCTTGTTGATTATATCCCTTATAAAAAAGTCTAGCTTTATTTCTAACTATTATTCCATTTTTATCACTTTTGTTCTGAAAGACCCATTTTACTCCAAAATAAAAGTATATTGAGGTCGTTCAACTAAAGTCCAAACTTTATTTCTCTCAAGTTCATTGAGTTCATCTTTCATTTATTTTATCCAATATTCATCACCTAAGCCTCATCAAGAGTCTTAGGTTCTAATTGAGATAAAAATGAAAAAATTTCAATTTCATTTCTCAAAAAACTTCTAGTTCTCAGTAGGTGATCTTCATCACCAATGATTTTATCATTGGGATGATTCCTAAAAAATAATTGATTTCTTGGGTTTACAAAACTATATTCTTAAATAACATGCTGAAAATATTCTTGAGGTATAACTTCAGAAATATATTCTTCAGTTGTTCTCTCATGAGAATAACTTTCCAACATAGGTAGAAAATAATTTTTTGAAATAACATCTGAATATGTGGATTTAGGTTGTTTGAAAACAAAAAGATCAGTTTCATCAAATTTAATATGTATTGTTTCCTCAACAGTACTCGTATTTTTATTAAAAACCCTATATTCCTTACTAGTTGTAGAATAACCTAAGAATATTCCTTCATTGTATTTTAGATAAAATTTAAATAAGTTGTCTTTAGTATTCAAAATGAATACTTTTCATCCAAAAACTTTAAAGTAAGAAAGTTTTTGTTTCATTTTGGTCCAAAACTAATAAGGAGTTTTATTAATAAAAGGTATTATTGAAACTCGATTTATAGTATAGAAATAATTACTAACTACTTTCACCCAAAAATGTTTGGAAAATTATTATTCACTCAGTATAGTTCTAGTAATATCTTGAAGAATTATATCTCTTCTTTTGACTATACCATTTTGTTGTGTTCTAGGTACCAAAAAGTTATATATCATACCATTTTTATTATAAAAAGTTTCAAAATTATAATTCAAAAATTCTCCACCATGATCACTATAAATAGTTATCAATGATAGGTTTTTCTCATTTTTACCTCTGGCTACAAAAGTTTTAAAATAAAAAAAAGGTTTCATACTTCTTTACTATAAAATAGACCCGAGTGTATTTAGTGTAATCATCAACTAAAACATATACATGTTATTTTACACTAATAATTCCAGTTTTTGTAGAGCTAAAAAAATCATGTTCGCTGACTATAGAACATCATAAGTTGATACTTAACTAATAGACTTAAAACATGACTTTTGTTTCTTTCTAAATTGACAAGGATCACAGACTTTAGAAGTTCCAAACCTATGTTCTGGTAGATCCTTAACTAGTCCTTTCTTAGACAACTTAGCTAAATATCTAATATTACATCATCCTAATATTCTATGACATAACCAAGATTGGTCTTATATTTCACTAAAAAAAGGCCTCATACTTCTTCCTTAGAGCACATCCTTACTCTGTACTACCCTCTCTAGAATCCTCCCAATTCACCCCAAACTCTCAAGAAGCTTCTCTTCAATCTTTTGAAGTCGCGCACTCAAATAAGGGATTCCTTCCTTTCTCATTTTTTTATCCAAGTTTCCTTATATTATCACACCCTTTTATTTTCAATTAAAAATGATGGGGTATGTTTTAAAATCTTCCTCATACAACCCTTATTATTTTTTAATTATTAGATACCCTTTTCTCTCTCATTAATCTCTCTCATGTACACTCGTTATCATGCCAAAATTTCGTAAGAGTTATTTCATTCCTCCTCTTTCTTTAAGTTTCTTTATTATGTTTATCCTTATATTTCAAATTTCCTTATATTGGGACATGTATTTTTATGACCCTATTACTTTCCATTTCATGAATATATGATTATATACCTCTTTCTCTCTCTTCAACCCTTTTTATGAATTTTTATGTCATGTCGTTAGGCTACCGAAATTGCACCGCAAATTTCCATTCCAAAACATTTGTGTAGTGAATACCATACTCATTCCTCTATCAAGGGTATTCACTTTTATGCATATATAGTTGTTGATTGAGGACTTATATGTATATATTCCACATTCCTTGATCATGGAATAAATGATGATGTTGAATAAATCCATGTTTTATGATCTATGTGGCACACTTAAGCATGAGAATAAAATGAAAGTGACGGGTGCGCCCGGAATTATATAGCTCTCTGATGCATTGGGCAATGTTTAGTATCGTGATACTTCATGTTGGTATATGGGTTTACCTAATTCCTTTATGGGAATTTGTCCACTATGTTGGCATGGTAGTTTATCCTTGACTTATGATGCAGTGTTTTAAGTTTTTTCCATATTTCCATGTTATGAATATCTTGTTATATCATGCTTTATGATTCATGTTCCTTTATGCCTCATCGATATGCCTTGCCTAAAATGTATTACTATCTTCATTTTATGCCATTTTTACTCCACTATTGGGCTTTATAGATCACTCATTTCTTATGTATGTCCTCGGGTTATCCCATGCAATGTTAAGTACGAAGGAATGTTGTGGTCATGTAAAGTAATTTTTTAATAAAGATGTTGTATTTCATGTTTCGAGTTGATATGTAATGTACCTAATTCCCAAATACACTAGACTTCTCGGTCTTTCAGGTTGTATTAAGTGTAATTTTATTTAATTATATCATATAACGCACATCATTAGAATTGGGAATATAAGCCAAAACTAAATCGATTGGTAGTGTTACAAAAACTGATCCTTTTTGCAACGTCAACCCCCAACATTGGGATAACTCAAACTTCTTTATATGTACAGGTCATTCCACTCTGGAAATGACCCAAGAACATAGTGTAATAAATCAAGGATTAAATTATTTCCACTAAACACATATGGTCTGTTGTATCATTTTAAAAACTTGATGGGTACCGCATGTACTAATGCATACTACCCCGAGATTTCACCAACACAACGACACATCGTTTGATACTATCTGTAGGCTTATCATCCCTATACATACTGATATTTTATGGACCATATAAAAAATTTAGTACAAATTCATATTATCCCATGTGATTTTTAATTTTTTTGATGACCACCTGAGTCATCCATCACTGAAAAATAAGGGTCGCATGACATACTAAGTGGATAACCATGCCCTAGGCATGTCTAACCCACTGAATCTAAGCATTATGCAATGCTCACATCCCTCACAAGGGTCTAATTACCAATTGACCACCCATCTATATGGGGGTATTTTCTCATCACTAAGAGTCCTTGGGATAAATATCACTCAAATGACACCTCACGTCTGAAACTCTACACAAACATTTAGCAACATTTTTAATTCTAAGTGTGCTACCTACCCCGGGCTATCCCCTTACTGAAATATAAATAATTGAATTTTAAACTATGGTCATGATAAAAAGGCTATTTAACCAACATCATGGAATGGAAAATAGATCCACGGGTTATGTCCATGTTCTCGTTCAAGACATCTCAATGAAAGATTTAAACTATCCTTACACAAGGGTCAAAACTAAGAACACCACATTAAGGTTTTTATTTCAGCCATTACACCAATTCACATTTGATATTTAAGAATCTCAAAGCCTTAGTTTAAAAACATCAAGAACCAGTTATGAAAGACAACTATACATGGTACTTTATTTAGATAACGCCACAAGGCAACATAGGCAAGTTACATCAAATTTCTTTTCAAGCATTATTTATTTAGCTGACATCCTATCATGTTTTAGGAAATTTATCTCATAAATTCCTTTTATCCATTTTATTTATCTATAAGGATTCTCATATCCATGTTGCGTTAAAGAAAATGGCAAATCCAATCTATAGAGGAAAACACTCTTTAGGTTGTAATTAGAATTTTAATTAATGAAAGCCTCATTATAATAAAGCTCAAAAGTAGTTAAAAGGTCTTATTATTTAAGGGGAATGGGTTCAGTAAGATTCCACTGTACATTTATACATAAAATGTATGAGTGGATTTTGACACTTTAAAAACTCATCCCTTTGTAGTATGAGTATACCCCCATGGGGTTAAGTACTAAAGCATAAAAGAAAAGGATGACCTACAAGGGTCCCGTTATTTTATTTATGAGTAATTACACCCTTAGTGGGTTTATCTAATAAACAATATGCTCTAACTGGCCTACTTGGGTCCAGTTGTGTAGTTAGGAATTTTTTCAGAGAGGTCTTCATGCCCAATTCATAAGGATACAAGCCTTTATAAAGGTAACCATTTCCTATAATGATTTCAAATTAGCACAAACCATGATCCATTTAGATGCATTACCATTCCCAAATTATAAAGTTACTTGCCTTTATAAGTCACAATTGGCATGCATGTAGCTGCAACCAAGATTTTACCTTTAATTTCAAAATATAACAAGTCTATTTAAAATGGTTCTATTATATGGGTCACCCTCTTCCAATTTATAAAGTCTCATACACTGTAAATTGAACAGTCAGACCACATTTAATCGCAACCACTAATGTTTCAACCCATGAAACCCATGGTCCATGGATCAAACATGTCATGATTGGTTAGTTAAGGTTCCACCATCAAGCTATATAGAAAAACACCATTTGGTTTGATGCATACACTCTAATAACCAAGCATATATTATAATCATAAGAAATCATGTTATCGTGTAACAGTAATGAATACAAGCATGTAAACAAGAAACCATAAAAGCATGGTATATAATCTAGCATACTAAATAATCAACTAAACATGGTATATAATTAAGTATTCTACTAAATTACACAAGGCACACCTAACATGTATCAGACATTCAAACAATGCATCCTACATGGCATGGAATATGCATGGAAATTGTGTATTTATATACCTATAATGATGCATGTAACAATACTTCCTTGTCATACCAAGACAAGGGTAAATACCATAAATCTCAAAAATTATTAAGCAGCAGAAAGTACATCAATCACTCGAGTTGAAATAATAAACTACAATCATGGACATCATGAACAATAATTTCATCCCTGACCACTTGGTTTTTTCACTGTGTGTGGGTTGATCACTCCTAGACACAACTATTTACCAAGCACCATGTAACGCCTTGACCCCAATTACTTAGAGTCTATGCATTATTTTAATACATTGGCATGATTATAAGGAATCAAGTCCTGAAGGACCGATCGGTTTAGCAGTCTTGGAAAATAGATTACACACATGAATGTTACATTACACTTTATAACATAAAACACAACATAAATAATCCTTTATGAACACCATTATTCCCTTAGTTTAACCATGCATATCAATCACAATACACTTCTTGGAATCCTGGGAAAAATAAAAAAAGGGGTGAGCTCAGATGCTCAGTAAGGATAAAAATATAGCGGAATCTTTCATAAATAAGCATAAACATTTAAAGCAATATATAAGACTAAAACAAAAGCCTTTTAAACTTAAACTTTAGCATAATATGGAAAAGATAAAATCAAATAATTTCATTTACTTATTCGTATGGATATTCTACTAGTCGAATAATCACATGCAATATCAATAGTCACTTTCATAATGATGGAATGCATAATGTCAGACTTCATAACCACGGAGTCAAGGTCTTGTGCCAAGACTAAAAATAATATTTTGTTAATGCCTTGTGCCAAGACACTAGTTTGTCTCATGAAACCTACTGATGCATCGAGGAGCTATAGCGGGCTTCACCTATCACTTACTAAGTTCAATGCATTCCTCATATGAAAAGGTTTAAAAATAACATAAACATTTGTATTAAAACTAGCATATGAAATGTCAATACTTTATCCATAAACCATGAATGGTATAAAAATTAACACATTCACAGTCAAACATATCACGAAACCTTCAATAAAATATGGAAGATTTGTATCATAATAAATCAATCTCGGTCAAGAATAATATCCTATAAAGGATGTTGACATAGTTGAAATTGACTAGTAAAAATATTTGATAGAAATATCCCTTTTTCATTAAAATCATTTAAAAGTCGCATAATTTATAAAGGAAGTCATTTAAAAGATATTTTTGAATCAAAGTGTCTCAAACCAATTTGAAACTTTTGAAAGGAATTAACATTTTAAAACATTCATGTCTATATAAATAAATCCTTAAAACCATTTTGAAAACATGGAAATTAATGAGAAAGGTTTAGAAGAATAAATCTTTAAAACATTTAAAATGATGTTTTAGTAAAAAGGTCCCTTAAAAATAATCTCTTTGAGAACTCTTTTATGAAACATGGACATGGATAATAAATATTTCCCAGTAGATACTTACGTAAAAACAACCTCAGATAATAAAGAGATTGTGAAATTAACTCTTACCTTGTACTTTCCTTTAGTCGAGGGTACGTTTAACCTACTGTATAAAGACCGTAGTATGTTATTTAAATTATACTATAACCATATTAATATTTATGATATCATACATGATTCATTTATGACTTTATACTACCCATTTAATAATAATTTCCATGTTAAATTAACATTTCGAGTAATAATCGTTTTCTTTATCGTACGTGTTTTAACTTGTTACTCTTGATTGTATCACTTAGATCATGATTAAAATACTTCTAGAATATAAAACATGATTTATATATTATATATATTTATAATATAAATATGTATAATAGACATATATATGAAATGGAAAACACCGTTTATGGAGATGGTAGGTCATACGTACGCATAAACGTTGTTTCCGTTTTCATATCGTATTGAACGGAACTAAGTGAATAAGATATATATAAGCACAAACACACACACACACACATGTATATATATATATCCAGTAGCATTATTATGTCATATATTACATACTTATTAATAATATATATTTTATAATCATCGTTGAATAGTGAACGTGGGAATGAATCTCATCGCTTCGTGGAGACGGTAATCCGTATGTACGCACGAGTGACGATATCATTATATTGATGGTGAAATTGTATGTAATTGGATGGTATATCATATATACAGAATCATTAACATGTTATATTTATTATTTACATCATTTATACTCATTATTAATCTGTACATACGCACGTATGGTGACTTTGTCATTTATAGAATGGATAGAATAATGAATATGGTTGTACCGTTTTTATAATAACATAAAAGTATATAGAATATAACGGAATTATTATTTTATAATGGAAACAACAAAGAAAGAGGAAGTGTAAGAAGAAAATAATTTGAAAGAGGTGATGAAATATTTACCTCTTCTTCAGGTTCTTCCTTTTGATTTGATCAAAAGGGCTCCTTAGGTTGGCTTCCTGGCCAAAGGAAGGCCTCTAGGGTGAAGGGAGGAATGTTGGGAGGATATTTGGGAAGGGGTTGGCCGATCCAAAAGGCCTTGGAGGTATGAAATTAAGAGAGGGGGAAGTGACCTTTTATAAGAGAGGTGAGGGTCACTTTAGGAAAATCTTGAAATATTATTTTATAATAAAATCATTTTCAGTTTCTAATGGCTCAAAAATTAATTATTTAAAGGATAATGTTGGTATGGGTCAAAAAACTCTCAACCAATAGGTTTTAGACAGTTTTAGGTCATCATATTAACCATATCTTTTAGATTTAACTCTTAGTTAAATATTTTGGCATTTACCATGTCTCTTTGTATTTTTATATTATATGGTTAATAAACATACTATAACAAGTCAAGCGAACCCCATGTGGTTAATCATTAATATATATAACCTTATATAAGTCCTTTGGACAAACCTTAGATTTTTAGGAATATTATATCAATTAATAATATAATATTTGTTTTAAAAACTCAATTATGTCAATTTTGACACTATTTAGTATTCGATTTTTTTGAAAGCCATAAAAACTTTATCACTTCGAATAAAATTTATTTAACCAACCCTAACATGTAATATTAACCTATAAAATTAGTGAAATTAATCAGAAGTCTCAAATTATATTTATTTGGATATCTGTAATATCAATTGTTTTAATCTTTCATTAATAAGGTAATTAATGCATCATCATTGTGTCATAAATAAATTAAATTATTTAATATCTAAAAATTATAAATAAAATAAAATTAGGTAGGAAATTTTTTTATATTTCTAATGAATATTTATAGTCGAATTTATCTTATGTACAACCCTATATTAAAAATGGTTTATTATTAAACATTGAATTTAACTCTTTTAACTCTTCTTTAAATAAAATAATAATAAATGTCCTAATCTTATCCAAGTGGACCAAAGAGGGGAATATTTTATTCATAAAGTTGTTTTTGGTCGAATTATACTTGTTCAATAAAATTAGGACATGTGTTAGGGTAATTATAATATCATTTTTACCCTTAATTACCCTATTTACTTTTAACCGTGGTAAATAAAAGTCAAAAGGTTTTATTCACCAAAAATTATTTTCATCTTATTAAACCAAATTTTAATTACTGATGTCAACTGTGTCTCTCAGATTTTTGAAATTCAACTCACAGAAGCGATTAAATTAAGTTTTATGCAAATTTGTAAATGCTCCTAGAAGGTGGGTAAAAGACGGTAAAAAGTTCAATAAAAAATTATACATCTAATTTTATTATAAAATGACTCAAATTAATTACATTGAACTTTTATAGGTACTATATATCTATTTTTGCTTAAAATAAATTTAAATAAAATAAATAATTATTTAAATAAAAAGTCGATTTTAAACAATAACGCAGTGTTTTTCACTATTTATCAAAAATTGGATGTTTTCAAAAAAATACCAAAAATATGCCCTAATCTAATTTTGATATTCCGAATTCAAAAATGAAGTCTATTTTACCAAATTAAAAACATAGAAGTTGTATTTATTAATTTAAAATTAATTCCTGTGGTCAAAACCAAATAGCGGGTTTTTAAAAAGTAAAAACTATCAAAAGATTGACATGTGTTTATGTCAAATTTAAATGTGAAATTACTTATAATGACCTATATTGTATTAAATGATAAAAATATAATCTAATTATACTTATAAACCATTAAAATTCATAATTTATCACTATAAATTCTTTCGATTAAAAAAGTTGTTTTCAATTAAAATTTAGTATTTTTCACTATTCATCAAAATATGAAAGTTATCAAAATAGTACCAAAAATTTATCCAAACTAAATTTTTATGTCCCACTTCTAAAGAAAATTTTAATTTTATTAAATTGAATATATAAGTGTCAAATATTGGTTTTAAAAAGGGTTTTCCATTAAAATGTGGTAAAATTGCATTTTTTGAAAAATACTTATTTTATCCGAAAAGAATGAATTTGTTCTTATATTATGTCTAAGAAACACATAATATGGATTTTAAAATTATATAGAGTATATAAGATTCAAAATGCAGTTAATACTATTCATAACCGCTTTTTTGAATAGCTAGTTTGATAAGTTGTGGTGCGCTCGAACTCGGTGTTGCGTGTAGCGCAAGTTATTGAAATACTTTGAAGAGATAACATACTATGAAATCTTGGGGTGTTACATTCTCCCCTTCTTCAATAAATTGCGTCCTTGCAATTTGAAATTTTTTTTTGAAAATAAAATGTTAAAATAGAAAAATACCTTTGTGGAAAACCCACATCAGAAATTGGGTTAATAAAATTTACACTTAATAAGAGGAAAAGGGAAATGAAAAAGTCACCACCAAATTATGATCTAGTTTAGGAGAACATTGGTGACAATTAAAGACACATAATTGGAGGAAAAACGCAAATATTTATAGGGAGCAATTGAGGTCATCAGTCACAAACAAGTGTAAAATTGAGAGGTTCAAAGCCATCAATCTAAGATGATGTAAAATATCATCAATTCAACAAAATATAAGGTGTTAGTATAACGAATTTTTGGTTTTAAGATCCATTCCCTAAATTTTAAGAATTAATTTATTCATAGAATAAGAGGAAAAAAATATACTTGACAAGTAGAGTTTCATCCTTCAACTAATTCCTACCACAAACTCATCTTTTACTCCAAAAGATAATATAATTCAAAAGTATTCTATTTATCCTAATCGTATAAGGTTCCAAAAATAATGAATTTATAATTTATTTGTCAGAATACTTAAAAAAAATACATTATACAAGCTAGGACATCATGTAGGCTAGTGGTAGGCGATGCACCCTTGTCACCCTTCGGTTGCGGGTTCAAGTCTCGCGGCCTTGCCAGACGCGACGGGTTGTCGTCTGACCTCCGGGTTGTCCTTTTTATGACAATCCAAAAAATAATCTCAATAAATGATTTAACCTTAACAATAGTATCCAATGTCAAACTTAATCGATTCCAACCTTTAGACTTATCCAAAATACTTCTGTCTAAACTCACAGTCCAAAATTTATAAGGAAGGTAAACACAACGAAGATATTTTTTTCCACGTAATAACATTTTAATACCTTCATCATGTGTTATTTTAAAACATGGTAACACCCTAAATTATCATATAACTGTATTGATTACATTCATGCTCCCTTATTCCTTATAGAATACTGGATATACTCCTTATATCCAAAAATGTTGTAAACTCCAACAATGGTGGAATAAAAAAACCATTAATCAGTTCCAAGGATGTCAATAATATCCAATATAATTTATCCAAATCAATCATCTCTTATTCCAAAATAAATACCTCAGTATCAGGACCATATTAAAGTTTTATCTTAACTTTAACCATGTATTTTCCAAAAAGTTTAACTTGTCATTGAGTCACTTTTCTTGGTTCCACGCAATATCAGGTCCTTAATGAAATAGTATTGCAGTACAATCCTTATATACTCTATAATTCTTATAACATGTACATCATTAATACAATACTCAAATGACACAATACTTTAATAACAACATAAGAACTCTTAATCATTCAGGTTCATCTTCGGTAGTATCATAACTTGATTATTATCCAATAGAAGCACTTGGGGTATACTCTGATGATTTGGACATTGATTCGTGTAGTGTCCCAACTCCTTACAGGTGAAGCATTGTACATTTGAAACCTTTTTTCTTACCCTTGAAATCACGTACTTGGTGTTCTTTTTCTCCACACTTATAACAAACTCTAATTCCCTTCAAGCATTTACCAAGGTGATTATTTCCACAATTATCACATATTGTAAAATCCTTCTTTACCCTCTTCCCTTTATCCATCTTTCTCTCTACCATCCTTTTCTTCTCTGGCTTCCCTTCAAAGCCATAGGACTCATAAATTCATTACATATCTTATTAACACATGATACTATTTCTTCATATGATGATAATACATGGGAGACTATTTCCATTCTAAATGTTGTCTTAATACCATGAAAGATATGATCCTTCTTACTCTTTGGATCATGCGTATTTCTAGAGGTCTCATTCCATCTATTGGACATCATTTCTAAACAATGGCATACACTAGGTTAGTTTATGAATCGCAATGCATAATTCCAAACTTGTAAAACAGTTAACATAAATTGAACAGTTTATGGATATAATCCATAATCATAAAAATGTTTTCTTTGAAGAAGTATATACTCATAAACCCTTCATAGTGGTTTGTAAATAAAATGACAATTATCCTAAGAATATCTCCCGGGAGTGTCATAACCAAGAGTGCATCAAGGCCCGTTGTCATGCACCAGTTCCCATTCGAGTCTAGCTCAAAGCGGTGTTTTCGGGTTTTACCCCTAGGTATATCTATGTCAGAGCCGCCTCTACCTGTTCGTATCCAGAAAGGAATATATTGCATGGAAAACTCACAAAATCTCTACAGTATCAAAATTCTAGAAAGTTCTTTTATACTAATCCTTAAAATCTATTTTAGGGTAGTGTTCTCTAATTAGAGTTTTTCTAAATCTAGTTTCCAAGGTTATTGCTAAACTTCCTCTGATACCAACTGTAACGCTTCGACCCTAGTTACCCAGAGTTGGTGCATTATTTTAATACATTGGCATGATTACAAGGAATCAAGTCCCGAATGACCGAATGTTTTATCAGTCTTGTAAAATAGATTACACACATGAATGTTACATTACACTTTATAACATACAACACAACATAAATAATCCTTTATGAACGCCATTATTCCCTTAGCTTAACCATGCATATCAATCACAATACACTTCTTTGAATCATGAGAAAATTAAAACATAGAAAGGGGTGAGCTCATATGCTCAGTAAGGATAACAATATAGCGGAATCTTTCATAAATAAGCATAAACATTTAAGGCAGTGTATAAGACTAAAAGAAAAGTCTTTTAAACTTAAAATTCAGCATAATATAGAAAAGATAAAATCAAATAATGTTATTTAATTATTCACATGGATATTATACTAGTTGAATAATCACATGAAATATCAATATCCACTTTCATAATGATGGAATGCGTAATGTCAAACTTCATGACCACATAGTCAAGGCCTTGTGCCAAGACTGCAAATAATATTTTGTCAAGGCCTTGTGCCAAGACACTAGTTTGTCTCATGAGACCTACCGATGCATCGAGGAGCTATATCAGGCTTCATCTATCACTTACTAAGTCCAATTCATTCCTCATATAAAAATTTTTAAACATAACATAAACATTCGTATTAAAACTAGCATAAGAAATGTCAATACTTTATCCATAAACCATGAATGGTATAAAAATTAACATATCCACAATCAAACATATCACGAAACCTTCAATACAATATGAAATATTTGTATCATAATAAATCAACATCGGTCAAGAATAATATCCTGTAAAGGATGTTGACATAGTTGAAATTGATCAGTAAAAATCTTTGAGAGAAATATCCCTTTTTCATGAAATCATTTAAAAGTCACATAATTTATAAAGGAAGTCATTTAAAATATAGTTTTGAATCAAAGTGTCTCATACCACTTTGAAACATTTGAAAGGAATTAACATTTTAAAACATTCATGTCCATATAAATAAATCCTTAAAACCATTTTGAAAACATGGACATTAATGAAAAAGGCTTAGAAGAATAAATCTTTAAAACATTTAAAATGATGTTTTAGTAAAAAGGTCTTGTAAAAATAATCCCTTTGAGAACTCTTTTATTAAACATGGACATGGATAATAAATATGTCCCAGTAGATACTTACGTAAAAACAACCTCGGATAATAAAGAGATTGTGAAATTAACACTTACCTTGTACTTTACTTTAGTCGAGGGTATGTTTAACCTCCTGTATAAAGATTGTAGACTATTATTAAATTATACCAGAACCATATTAATATTTATGATATCATACATGAGTCATTTATGACTTTATACTACCCATTTAATAATAATTTCCATATTAAATTAACATTTCGGGTAATAATCGCTTTCTTTATCGTACGTGTTTTAACTTGTTACTCTTGATTTTATCACTTAGATCATGATTTAAATACTTCCAGAATATAAAACATGATTTATATATCATATATATTTAGAATATAAATATGTATAATAGACATATATATGAAATGGAAAACATCGTTTATGGAGACGGTAGGCCATACGTACGCATACATTGTTTACGTTTTCATATCATATTGAACGGAACTAAGTGAATAAGATATATGTAAGCACACACACACACACACATATATATATATATATATATCAAGTAGCATTATTATTTCATATATTATATACTTATTAATAATATATATTTTATAATCATCATTGAATGGTGAACGTGTGAATGAATCTCATCGCTTCGTAGAGACGACAATCTGTACGTACGTATGAGAAATAATATCATTATATTGATGGTGAAATTGTATGTAATTGGATGATATATCATATATACAGAATCATTAACATGTTATATTTATTATTTACATCAGTTATACTCATTATTAATTTGTACATACGCAAGTATGGTGACTGTCATTTATAGGATGGATAATTTAATGAATATGGTTGTACCATTTTTATAATAACATCAAAGTATATAGAAGATACTAGAGTTATTATTTTATAATGGAAACAACAAATAAAGAGGAAGTGTAATAAGAAAATAATTTGAAAGAGGTGATAAAATATTTACCTCCTCTTCAGGTTCTTCCATTTGATTTGATCAAAAGGACTCCTTAGGTTGGCTTTCTGACCAAAGGAAGACCTCTAGGATGAAGGAAGGAATGTTGGAAGGATATCTGGGTAGGTTTTGGTTGAGCTAAAAGACTTTGGAGGTGTGAAATTAAGAGAAGGGGAAGTGACCTTTTATAAGAGAGGTGAGGGTCACTTTAGGAAAATTTTGAAATATTATTTTATAATAAAATCTTTTTCAATTTCTAATGGCTCCAAAATGAATTATTTAAAGGATAAAGTAAGGATGGGTCGAAAACCTCTCAACCAATAGGTTTTAGACAGGTTTAGGTTGTCATATTAACCTTATCTTTTAAATTTAACTCTTGGTTAAATAGTTTGACATTTACCATGTCTCTTTGTATTTTTATATTATATGGTTAATAAACACATTATAACATGCCAAGATAACCCCATGTGGTTCATTATTAATATATATAACATTATCTAAATCATTTGGATGAACCTTAGATTTTTAGGAATATTATATCAATTAACAATATAATATTTGTTTTAAAAACTCAATTATGTCAATTTTGATACTATTTAGTATTTGATTTTTTTGAAATCCATAAAAACTTTATCACTTGGAATATAATTTATTTAACCCACCCTAACATGTAATATTAACCTAGAAAATTAGTGGAATTCATCAGAAGTCTCAAATTACATTTATTTGGATATTTGTAATATCAATTATTTTAATCTTTCATTTTTTTTAAGAAAGTGACATGGATTGGTTTCCCAATCCATGCTAAAAGGAATTTATTAAAAGAAAAGTTTACAGTGAATACACGAGGTGTAGTGAAACTACACCAACAGAAATAGATATGACATCCAAATCAAATGCATCTTTAAATAACCTGGCAATCTATCTTCTAACAGGCTCAATATTGGTGCAGAGAGATCTCAGAGCCTTGGGTGTGGAAGCTTGAGCTTGAAATGCACACCAGTAGCAAGATATTATGAATAAACCAGAGTCATACAGATGTAAACTATCCCATTGCAGGGACAACCTCATATTCCAGAGCAGGATAATAAAAGAAATTGCCCAAATATTAAGTGCTTCAAAGAAACTCATCATCCAGACAGTGCCGCAACCAAAAACTTAGAATGGAACAAAGTAGCAAAAATCATTTCCATCCATACAGGGTCCCAGCAGAAATGAAGTACCTCTCGAAATCCAAAAAAAATGCAGCAAGATCAACTCCAGAAATCAATTTCCAGAAGTCAAACCATTTTCATGAGCATACTGAGCAAGACAAGAAGGTAACTCATATAGACAGCCAAGAAACAAATACTCATAACATCCCTAAGAGAAAAAAGCATGTCAGTGCAGAGAAAGAATGGAAATAAACCAAACTGACATAGGACTTCCATCATCCACCAGATAAGATCATCCAAATTTCAGAGCATGTCAAAGATAAGACAGGTCCAGAAGTTCAGGATTCCAGAAAAAATAATCCATCCCTCCATAAAGGCCTCACTAGAATCCTCAACAGGACATAAGCGCCAACAGAAACACATATAAAAGTGCCAGTACATAATCACAAACTAGGAAAGAAAATCAGATAGAAGGCCATATCACTATACAGTTAAAGAACAGAAATCTGCAGATCAGGCCAGCCAGAAACCAGATAAATTTCCCCAAGCAAAAGTAAATCAAATATCTATGAAGAATTCACAGAAGAGTACCACAATTGATTTTCCATCCAGCATCAATATTCTCAAAAAATATAATCAAACAGAACAGTGCAGTTCTGGATACAAACCCTCAAGATTTCAGAAATAAAACACTGATATAATTGCACAGTAGGATGCATCCAACTCAAAAACAAAAAAAAAACAGAAAGCACCAGCAATTAAACTTCCTCACAAATAGAATCATCCAGAAGATTTTAGATTCATTTTCAGTTTCTCATTGAAAATGAATCTCTTAACTTCTAGATATTGGTCAGCATTGATAATTCCCCATTGCAGCTCTTGATGAGCAATTTCTTGTTGCTTTCCCATATGATAAATCCACTTTTGAATATCTTCTTCTGTGAAAAGTGGTGAGAAATAATATAAGAGAGTTCTAGATTCCTCAATTGCTGGTTTTTTAAGCTCTTTTTCAGGAGAAACCTTTTGATTAACATCTGTCGACCTAGTAGAAATGGTTCTCTCTGCTTGTGAGTAGTCCTTATGTCTTCTAGTTTTCTTTGGATTCGGGGTAGTGAAACCATCAGCATCTACCATTGGTTTTTTTCCTTTTTTAGACATGGATTTCAAATAAGCTTCTTCTAGTTGTCCAGGAATATCATCCTTCTCATCCGATGATCCACTATAATCAGAGTCATCTTTCTGGTCCCTTTCTCCTACTTCTTGATCTACATTAACAGATACAGCAGGACAGTCTTTACTTGCATCATTTGATGGGTTAACATCAAGATGTAAGTTGTGATCTTCCATGGTATGTTGGACAGAAACCTTGACATTAACAGAATCATGTTGAGTGATCCTATTTTCTACATTAGTTTGTTCTGTAGCATCAAGAACAGCCTTGAAAAAATCTCCAATTTGATTTTTAGAGTTGTGAGAATAAATAGTAGCAACCCTAACCTCCAGACTAGGGTCACTAATCTGTTCAACCACTTGAATAGGCTCTTTAGAAGTACTTGGAATACTAGAAGAGTTAGGGATTTTAGAAGGGGTTGAGATCTTGCCATCAACAGTTAAAAGGTTCTAAGAATTAGAAGTTTCCTTGGGAACTTTTTCCACCCATAATGACTTTATCTGTTTTGGAGGGGTAGCTTCCTATTTTCCACAGTTATTGGAAACATGTCCAGTTTTAAAGCATTTATTACAAAACTCTGGTAGGTTTTCAAAAACCACATTCTGCACAAAGACCTTATCACCATTTTGGATCCAAAAGCAGCTCGGAAGGTCTTTGGACAGATCAATCTCGGTGCATACCCTTGAAACCGAGGGCCTTGTTAGATTTTCAGTAGCATGATCTAGCTTGATTGGGGTTCCAAAGAGATTAGAAATAGCAAATAAAGCTTTCCTTTTAAACAAATGGATCGACAAATCTGGAAAAGCAATCCAAATTTGAGCGATGGGGGATTCAAAACCAGCAAGATAATCGGGCGACCATTTAAGCACTTTCATGTTGGATCTCCCAAAGTTCCAAAAACCACGTACCCAAAATCTATAAATAAAATACCATTATGTAGGAAATTTTTTATCTTTATAATGAATATTTATAGTTGAATTCATCTTATGTATAACCCTATATTAAAAATGATTTAGTTATTAAACATTGAATTTAACTCTTTTAACTCTTCTTTAAATAAAATAATAATAAATATCTTAATCTTATCCAAGTGGACCAAAATGGGGTCATATTTTATTCCTAAGGTTTTTTTTGGTCGAATTATTCTTGTCTAATAAAATTAAGACATGTGTTAGGGTAATTATAATATCATTTTTACCCTTAATTACAATATTTACTTGTAACCGTGGTAAATAAAAGTCAAAAGTTGTTATTCACCAAAAATTATTTCCATCTTATTGAACCACATTTTAATTACTGATGTCAACCGTGCCTCTCATATTTTTAAAATTCAACTCACAGAAGCGGTAAAATTAAGTTTTATGCAAATTTGTAAATGCTTCTAAAAGGTGGGTAAAAGACGGTAAAAAGTTTAATAAAAAATTATACATCTAATTTTATTATAAAATGACTCAAATTAATTACATTGAAATTGTATAGGTGTTATATATCTATTTTGACTTAAAATAAATTTAAATAAAATAAATAACTATTTAAATAAAAAATCAGTTTTAAATAATAACGTAATGTTTTCCACTATTAATCAAAAATTGGATGTTTTCAGAAAAATACCAAAAATTCCCCTTAAGCTAATTTTGATATTTCGAATTCAAAAATGAAGTCTATTTTACCAAATTCAAAACATAGAATTTTCATTTATTAATTTAAAATTAATTCTCATTGTTAAAACCAAATAGAAGGTTTTTAAAAAGTAAAAACTATCAAAAGATTGACATGTGTTTATGTCAAATTTAAATGTGAAATTGCTTATAATGACCTATATTGTATTAAATGATAAAAATATAATCTAATTATACTTCCAAACCATTAAAATTCATAATTTATCACTATAAATTGTCTCGATTAAAAATTTTGTTTTCTATTAAAATTTAGTATTTTTTACTATTCATCAAAATATGAAAGTTATCAAAATAGTACCAAAAATTTATCCAAACTAAATTTTTATGTCCCGCTTATAAAGAAGAATTTAATTTTATTAAATTGAATATATAAAAGTGTCAAATATTGGTTTTAAAAAGGGTTTGCCATTAAAAGACGGTAAAATTGCATTTTTTGAAAAATACTTACTTTATCCAAAAAAATGAATTTGTTCTTATATTATGTCTAAGAAACACATAATATGGATTTTAAAGTTATATAGAGTATATAAGATTCAATATACAGTTAATACTATTCATAGCTGCTTTTTTGAATGGCTAATTTGTTAAGTCGTGGTGCGCTCGAACTCGATGTTGCGTGTAGCGCAAGTTATTGAAATACTTTGAAGAGATAACATACTATGAAATCTTGAGGTGTTACATGCCAACACATTACTAATCTCCTATCTAACAAATCAAAATAATAAGACAAAGGAAAAGATATTTGATACCACTCTGTAGCATCCCAACCTGAGAGCTACTGAAACGGTGCCCTGAGCTAGTCAATCACATGGCTTCAAGCGTGCCTGCCCATATTCCAGAGGCTGCTAAGTAATAGAAAGGTTCCAATGGTGGTATAGTGGGAGGAATATACCCCCGTGATCAGAGTAGAACAATGATACATTATAAATAAATCAATAGTTGAAGCAGTGTAAATGAAAGGCAATAGAAATAAATCAGATAACCTGGAAAGGCCAAATAATACAATCATGCATGTCCACATGGTGCCACAATGTACAAAGAGGTAGATATATAAAAGGAATACAATATAATCATAATTAAAATACTAAATCCCCAAAGTATATCTTTATAAGAATCCTGATATTCGTCTCAATCCTATGCTTGCTCCCATGTACAAGAGTAACAACAGAAGCGTAATCCATGATCATGAACCTCTAACCATGAGGTCTTTTTGGATACCAAATGGAAGAACGAACAGGGTGTGAGATACTCATTAGGTCACCACCAACAGTGTCTAATGCTATTTTTTCTATGAATATAAAATATAGTAATGTGAAAGTATATTAAGCAATATAGAAAATGTAATTGTAAACAAGTCAGTTCGGGTTCCTCAAGGAACATCCGGCTGACAATACCTGCTTCAGCCCAAGCCGGGATATCACTAATTAGGTGTCTCCATGTGTGTGTGTGTGTGTGTGTGTGTGTGTGTGTGTGTGTGTGTGTGTGTGTGTGTGTGTCTATATAAACTATATATATAGTAACATATATATCCATATGTGTGTGTGTGTGTGGTGCTAGTTAGGACTCGAGGCGTAACTTGAGCATCCAAGCATAGCCACAATAGTCTCATATGGTAGTAAGGGACGTCATGCCCAATTTTCATCAGTAAAAAGGGTCAACATGCCCAAGTATCATAAATTATAAGGGACACTATGCTCAAGTATCATAAATCACAAGGGATGTCATGCCTGAGTATCACGTTTATAAAGGAAATCATGTTCGTGTATCACAATAAGGTAAGTCATGCCTGAGTATCACAATAAGGGAGTCATGCTCGAGTATTACAATAAGGGATTCCATGCTTGAGTATCGCAATAAGAGACGCCATGCCTGAGTATTAAAATAAGGTATTCTATACTCGAGTATCACAATAAGGTTCTCCATGCCCGAGTATTGCAGATCATAAGGGAAAAATGCCTGAGTATTGAATATCATAAGGGAAACATGCCCAAGTATCATAAATCACATGGGACGCCATGCCCGAGTATCGCATTTATAAGGGGTTCCATACCCGTGTATCATAATAATGGATGTCATGCCCAAGTATTACAATAAGGTATTTCATGTTCATGAATGATATTAGTCATTCATACTAACAATAAAGCATATTCCATGTTTAGTAAGCATGTCTTATGAAAATTCATTTATATCATTAGGTTCGTTTCATTTATAAGTAACTAAGAAGATCATGGGAAGGCTTCTGCTATTTATCATTCCATTATGCAATTAGACAATTTCTAATTTATAAATATCCTGAGGTCCAAAGGAAACATCCATTCCAACACAGTTCATCATGATACATCTCATTTGACCCAAACCAAAATAATTTAGTTAATTCCATCTATCACTTCACTTAATAATAAAGGAGTCAAGAATTCCATTTAATAATTCATTAAATCACAAGGGTAAATACTTTCCTTAATCATCCCACTCAATTCTAGTTATCCATTTCTATCATGAAGGATGGATCTAGCATATTATAAATAATGATCATAAACCAAGTGGGTCATATGCACCACTTATAATTCATTTAATTCCATTTAATCAATGCATTTGATGAGTGGCAAGCTAACATGATTCAAAGGGTGATATTAATTCCAAAGCTAAATCACATGGTTATGGAACATAAGCAACACACTCCAAAAGAGGTGGTTTGAGATGAGATGAACATTCTCCAATGGTTCAATTAATTGCACAAGGGATATCCAATTTATGGTGTTAGGTTCCACATAATTAATTTCACATTTAAGGGAAACACATGGAGAATTCGGCATGTAGTGCAATAGAATGAGGGATATCCACCATGGAAAGATGAAGGAGGGAGTGTGCGTGGAGGGATGATGGGCGTAATGAAGGTGGAAATGGGGTAAAACCCCATTTAAGGGTGGAGTAAAATTGAAATTTTCCCCTTTTAGTGAGCCGCATGATTTGGCCGCACGGTTTGAAAAACCATACACCAACTGTGTGGTGCCACTGTCCAAGGACACCCACACCTCACGCGGCTGACACACGGTTAGATAACCCCTACGCAACCCGTGCAATCCACTGCAATTTTCTACAGACCCCTCCCATAGTCATGAGGCCTAGGATGCATTATTAAACAAACCATATGAAAACCTATATTCCCCTACATTAGGACGCGTGATTTCTCTTAGAGGGCCTCATGGTTTCTTCAAACCATGTCCCTATAGAAAACGGGTTGCACGGTTTGGGTCGCAGGGTTAGTACTAATTGTGTGTCAATTGTGCGCCTCTACTTGTTTCTCCTGAAACAAAGTTTTCAAAGCTTGATGCTCTTAAAACTCCTCCAAACACCTCATAAATATCTCAGTCCTCAAAACCCCTCTAAGCATTACAACTCTCAAAAATCCATTCTGAAGCTCAATTTCGAATTCAGCATGTCCATCAAATGAAAATTTCAAATTCCTTTGTAAATTTTAACACAATCCAAAATTCTGGATCTTACATATTGCATACATGTAATAAAATTAATATTTCATATTGAATCTATACAAAATGTGTGTGTCATATTAAGAATATTCAAATTTTGTATTACATATTGCATATATTCAGAATGAAGATTATGGATTCTATATTGTATATATTTAGAACAAAGAGAATGTATATTGCATATATTGAGAATAAAGAAAGAGAAAATGTCATCACACCTTGAAGCCCTATATATATAAGAAATTAAAAAATATTGCCAATGCAAACACACTCAACAAAAGACCATTACTGCTTAAAATCCAAACTTACCACTATACCAAGGAGCTTTGTGATGTTTTAAAGGTATCTGATGATGAGGATATTGAACCAAATTGACTATAAATGCACATGAAATCCCATTTTTGGCCCTTCATATACGAGCTATATTGTTCCATGGTAATATTAAATCTCGTGTAGATAATTATTCAATTGAACAAATTAGTCAACATTAGTAGAGGAATATGAAAAAATATATATAAACATGACACTAGGTAGAATAAATATTTCACTTGCACAAATGTCTCTGGTAAAGATGATTTCAAGTGAGAAGGAAAAAACAAATCGTTGGGAATTCTCTAACAAAATTGAGAATTTATAGTGCTTCGTAACATTTAAAATTTAAGAATGAGAAAGGAAAAAGGAAATGACCTTTAAATAAAATTAGTCATGGAAAACGTAAGCAACCAACTAGTCCATGAAACACCTAAAAATATCATGGATTTGAAGACAAAAAAACACTTAAAATTCCATTGAACAGTGTCGATATAATACCAGGGAGACAACTCCTTCATGAAGCATGTAGCAAAAAAGTATTGACTTCAGTAAAGGAACATCTACTTCATGGAGAAGATAAAAATAAAATAAATACTAAAAGTAATTATTTACCAAAATATGAAGAAGAAAGGTAGCGCTCCATGTACTAATAAACCCCATGTACTGATTACCTGAAAGGAAAAAACATTAAGAATGCATTTGAAAGATAGCCAAAACTTATTACAACCAACCTAAACTCTTTGCAAATTTCTGCATTTAAATTTAAAACATCACAATTTTTGTCCCCAAAATCAATGGAAAATAAGGGGAAAATGTGAATTTAAAAAACTAATGAGTGACAAAACAATATGAACAATGGGAAATTAATTGAAAGTAAAAGAAATTCAGCATTGATGAAATAAAAATTCAACTATTGAGAATCAAATTGGTAAGATTTAATAATACATTGAGATAAGACACGAGATAGAATGATGATGGAGATGAGTGAATCATGGGAAAAATGGAATATCATAAGAGTTGAATTTTTAATAAAATAAATAAGAGAACGTTATCACTAAAAACTATTAGAAAAAATAAAGTATATTAGAATTCAAAAATTTCAATGATTATTAATCTAAAAGTCAATAATAAATCAAAATTCATCGCTGACGTCTAATAAACTAACTATTGAATCGTTATGTGAAAGGAAAAGGTTTGTGTAAATTATAGAAATAAAAAAAATCTTGATTAAATAGTAGAAATTGTCTACTTTGAATTGATTGGTTATAATAGACAAGTTTGTTCACATGTTCAACCATTCCATACATTGTTGTCACAGAATCTTCTTTAATCTGTGTGGTTTCATAACCCTTTTTTCAATAAAAAATAAACTCAATGAAATGGGATTACAAAAACTATATATATATGGTTCAAGAAAAAGATTTTATCAAAGGACACTAAAAAAATCATAGCACTGAGAAACTTCATACAGTATTCATGAATATCATTTTTTTTAACATGTGATTATTTTGAGCTTTTGATTTCATCACACTTTAATAAAAATAAACAAAGAAGACTTCTTTAAAATTGAAAAGAAATTAAGAAAAGTTGTGTTGGAAAAAATTAGTTCAATAGATCGTACTAGAGTAGGTCATCATTGATTTTAATATGAACGATATCCAAATTAATACACAATTCAAAACATTAAATTTAACTGAATTATGAAATTTCATGCAGTAGTTAAGGGAATGAATATAAAATTTTTAATTGTAAACCAAGAAATTAGATAATAAAAATTACATAAATCCTACAATGGTAGAATAAGAAAAATAACTAAGACTCAGAAAATAAATTCTCAAAATAATAAATAAAACTTGAAAAATAAATTTTCTTCAATTAATAAAAAAAGAAGATGCCCACAAAGGAATGGTATTTACTAGTATTAAAGTCTTGGGTGAATATAATATGAATCCATCCTGCAGGTAACATGAAGTTTCTCAAAGGAGATTTCTTGAACTGCCTTTTCATATTCTAATATCATTATTTCATAATGGAATCAGATTTCACAAGAAAAGTCCATAGACAAAAGATTATCAATGACACCATAGTGAACTTGATTTAATCAAGTCGGGGAAAGTAATCGCTGTTAACACAAGCTAAAAAAATAAGTAGACTATTCAGATGAGTCAGAATTATATTTAAACACTTATAAAATGAGAACATGCTATGAGCCAGAATATTTCAAATTGGTCACATTAAATAATTTTAAATCTTAATCCCAATAAATCCTCGTTAATTAATCTTGATTAATAAATAAAACATCATTTACTAGAAAAATAATTTTCCAGATTTTGAATTAAATATGTCACGTCATCATGCATCCTAGTAAATGAAAAAACGAAGTTAAAAATACTAAATCATGAGATATAATAAAGAAAAATTTTATACCATAGAAAATAAATACTATTAGTGTTGAGGGGAGGAAGCGGACTGGGGAATTGTGAAGCAGCAGGGGAGAAATCACATGCAGGCGAGTAGGGGTCTTCATACAGGGGGAATGATGGGGGAAGGAAGCACCAGCAGGGGGAATCATATGGAGATAGTAGGGGAATCGCGGGGAATTGCGCAGCGACGGCAGGGGGAACCATGGGGTGGCAGGGGAGAAATCATGCACAAACAATAAGGGGAAATTTTTCTCTTTTTAAAAGTGTCGCAACTTCCATTCGACGGTCTATTGAGTCCATTCGCGGCCGCCAAATAGCGGCCACCTAACTTCCCAGGCACATAAAGTGGTTTTTCTAGTAATGTTTGTCTATTGTTCCTCTTATTCTTATACTTTGTTTGGGCATAAATAAAGTGTATCTAGAGTGGTTTTATTTTCGTGGATATAGGACCAAATCGAACTGAACCATGTTTCCTTTACTACTTTCATTCTTTGCTTTTGTTCACTTCTTGAATCGCCAAAAACACTTCTATTTTCACTTTGTTCTTTTCTATCTTTGACCCAATTTATTTGACTTAAAAAAAACCAAACACATATTCAGTGCTCCCTGGGCGATTGCATGAGGATGTATGATTAGCATTGTCCTCAACAATTGGTATTGAGCCTCCTGAATATAGCAATGGAATCTTCTATGTATGAAATCGACATGTTCGGTGTGGAAAATGACTTTAACCTTTGGTGAATCGAGATGTGTGTGATCCTGGTCCAACAAGGACTTATGGATATGCTTCATAGACCTAATAAAATGTTTTAAGGTAATCCACTAATGTACATACTATAACCACTTACATTGATGTGGCATCCAATGTGTTGCAGAAAGCTTATAGTTATATTTCACTATCTTTGGGTGATAAAGTAATACAAGAGGTTGCTTATGAAACTTGTGTTGCTGGTTGTTGGAGTCTGCATCCCACATCGGACTTGAGGTCCGGTGTGGTCTTTACTATTTGTTATAAAAGCACCTCAAGGGCTCCCTTAGAGAGCACACCTTGGGGGGTTCGGTTTCTCTAATTTTATTCTCCTACATGGTATCAGAGGGAAATTAATCCCGAACCCTCCTCCCATTTTATTTCCCCCCTATCTAGGGTTTCTCGTTAATTTTTCCCCCATGGGGGGCGGCGGCCCCTCATGTAGGGCTATGTTTTTTTTTCTGTCGCCACCCCTCTGAGCTCAATTCCCAGGCAGCCTCCGGAAGATCCCTCCCTGCCCGGACCCTGCCCTCCCGACGGTTCTCCACCCTGTCGGCACCTCCTTGCCCGGCAGTTCCCCCCCTGCCCTACGACGGTGCACCTCCTCCCGACGGCCCGCCTCTTCCCTGCTGCTCCTTGCGCGCGCGCCGGCCCCTTCATCCCGTCGCGATCCCGACGGCCTCTCCCGCCTGGCGTCTCCTCTCTGTTGTGCGCGCTGGCCCCATCAACCCGCGCGAATCCCGTTCGCCGCGTTGAGTCGCGGCTCCCTCCTGTCAAGGCTCCCACGATGGAATCCCGACGCACCTCCTCGCAATTCTCTGGGTGCCTCTGGTTCTCCAGCGGCACCCACCTCCTGCGGATTTCCTGGCGGTCCTACTCCCTGCGCGCGATGCTCTAGGCGGACTCCTCTGCCTCCTCGTGATTCTCCTGGCGCCTCTACTTCTCCCGGATCCTTCCTGTGCGAGTCTCCTGCCGGCTCTGTTGCTGTATTGCTGCTCCGCCTAGCATGATGTCCCCATCGGCTGCTCCCTCCTTCCGGGCCTCCCCCATGCGGACATCCAGCAGCTGGCCTCCACCCCTGCCCAGCTGCCTTCGACGTGGCACCGTACCGGACCGCTACTCCTCCTGTGCGAGACTTCCGACGGACCAGGTTCCCCGTCAGCTACTCCCCCTCCTTGCCGGCCTCCTCCTGCAAGGCAGCCCTCCCTCCGACCGGATTCATCTTGCTCCCTTTCATCACCTCCTGTGAAATCTCCGCCTCGCCGGCATCTCCCGACATCTTTCTGGTAGCCGCATCTCTGTCCGCCGGCACGCCCAGCGCAGCAGCTCGACCACCTAGGATTTGGGCCCGTTGGTGCCGCCAGATCTCGCAACACTTATGCGGAATCCCCACCTCCTGTCGTCAGCCCCACAAGTCTGGTTTTCCGGTTCTAGTTTGGCTTTCCCGGCGTTTCATCGACCGGCCCCACTAGTGTGGCATTCCTAACGCTCCGTCCATCGGCCCGGTCTGAGTGGTTCATCTGCTGCGTCCGCGACATCATCCATCCATCATCCTATGGGGAAGCTTCAATCGTGAGGGGAAGCAATAGCCTTTTTAGCTTTCTTTTTATTTCGTCTGGTTTTGTAATCAAGTTGGGTCTGTCCAGCTTGATGGGGAGTGTTTGCAGTCTATTGATTTCTTTGTCTTCATCTGTTTGTCTTGTTTTTTCTTTATGTTTCCAAGCTAGGTTCACCTAGCTTGAGGGGGAGTGTTGGAGTCTACATCCCACATCGGACTTGAGGTCCGGGGTGGTCTTTACTATTTGTTATAAAAGCACCCCAAGGGCTACCTTAGAGAGCACACCTTGGGGGTTTGGTTTCTCTAATTTTATTCTCCTACACTGGTATTTGATCTAAATTAGAGAAACTTTATATGATTGTTTCTCGTGTTGGTTATTTATATAAAAAACATAGAATTTCTACATTTAAAACGCATTCTAGTATTTTAATGTAAGCACGTCTTGATGAATTCAATAAAAATATGGTTGATTTAACCAACATTAATGTTACCATTAATGATGAAGACCGGGTCATGATACTAGGAAATATTCTCTCATATTCAAGGTTAAATCTTCCCTACTTTCTGAAGAATTACAAAAAAAAACCTAAAAGTTGAGGTGGAGGTAGAGGGTCTCAGTGTTAGAGGTAGGTCTGAATCTAGAAGAGGAAATATAATAATAACACTGGAAATAACAAGAATCAACCTAGACTTGATCAGTCTAAATCTAAAACCAGATATGTTATATGTTACCACTATGGTAAACCTAGACATGTTAAACCTTAGTGGCCCAAATTGAAATCTAGTGAGAATCCTATGGAATCTGGTGATCACTCCTTATTTTTCGATGCAAGCTATGATATTGTTGAAATCCCAACTATGTCTAAACACAATATGTGTGATGAATGGGTCCTTAACTCTGGTTGTGCTTTCCATATGTTCCCTGACAACTGGATTGGCTAAAGGAGTTGAATGTGAGCTTGTTCTTGTCAACAATAAGAGATATAGGGTCGTGGGTAGAGGTTTTGTGTTGTTAGAGCTAGATGGTCACTTTGTTGTCAACTTGCATGAAGTAAGATGTGTCTTTTACCTACATAGAAACATCATTTCATTAGAAATCCTAAATCATAAGGTATTTACCTTTAAATCTAAATTTGGATGCCTTAGAATTTATAAGGGTTCTCAAACATTCATTAATGGATCTTTGGTTAATAGGATTTATATTTTGAATGGAAAGACATGTTCTTGAAAGTTATATCATACCTATGTCACTAACAGTTATAGCTCTATGCTATGGCATAGGAGGTTAGGGCATGTGAGTGCCAAGGGTCTTGGGGAGTTGTGTTGATAAGGGCTTCTAAATCAAGTTATGTAGAGTAACTTACCATTTTGCGAAGATTGTGTCTTGGATAATTCTAAGAGAGTCAGCTTCCATAAGTCCAACTTTAAGGCTAATCACCCATTGAAGTATGTCCACTATGACTTTTGGGGTCCATCTAGACTGCCTCTCATGGTGGAGGCTCATGCTTTGTCACATGCAATTTTCCAAAAAAGTTTGGATCTATATTTTATAGAATAAGTCTGATGTCTTAAATGTGTTTAAAACATGTAAGACCTCTATTGAAAATCAAAATGGGAGGAAACTTAAAGCAATGAGAACCAAAAATGGTTTAGAATACATATCAACAGAATTCACTCAAACCTGTGAGTTTGAGGGAATCATTAGGAAACGTACAGTTAGCCACACTCCACAAAAAAAATGGGTTGGCAGAGCATATAAGCCACACTATTCCAAAGAAGGTTGAAAGCGTGATGGCATGCTCAAGCCTTCCCAAATGCTTTTAGGTTGAGGATACCACTACGGCAGTGTACCAGATTAACCAGTGCTCATCTATTGCCAATCAATATAAGACCCCAAAAGAACTATGAAACAATAGACTTCATTTTGCATACTTGATAGTTTTTGGGTTCATTGCTTATGTGCTTGTTAATACTGATAACCTTGAACATAGCATTGTCAAGTGCATATTCATAGGCTATCCTGAAGGGGTTAAGGGTTATAAATTGTGGGTTGAAAAACCTAGATTACATAAATGTATCATTAGTTGGGATGTTGTGCTCCATGAATTTGATCCTCATAAGTGGAAGCCTCCTAGTGATGACACTGATGAGACACCCCAAACAAGGGATATTGAGGTTGATCCGCCAATTTAAATCTAGTTTCCTATTGAGACTACTCCCCCTAAACCTCAACCCGAGACTCAAATTGAATCTAGATCTCACACTAAGTCAGACAATGAACCTCATGTTTCCACCAATGATTATCATCTCACTTGAGATCATGTTGGGAGGGTCATTAGACCTTTATCTTGTTTTGTCCATGATGATATGGCTACTTTAGACTTTAATATTGCCTGGGATCTTAGTACTGAGGATCCCTGGACTTATAAATAGGTTGTAAATGATAGTGATTCCAAACATTGCATCGCTTCCATGCATGAAGAAATGAATTCCCTAAAGAAAAACCATACATATTCCATTGTAAATAAGCCACCTGCTGCTAAGGTCAGAGGTTGTAAATGGATATTCAAAAGAAAAGAAGATAACACTGGAGAAAACAAAATCAAATTTAAGGTCAGACTTGTGGCCAAGGGTTTCCTTCAAAGAGAAGGGATTGATTCTCTGAAATTTTCTCTGTTGTGGTTAAACATTCTTTAATTAGACTATTGCTTGTTTTTCATATTCAACAACTTGATGTTAAAACTGCTTTCTTACATAAGGATCTTGATGAAAAACTCTACATGAAACCTCCTGATGGTTTTTCTCATGAAATCAAATCAAAACAGGTTTTTTTTAATAACTCTTTATATGGTTTAAATCAGGCCTCAAGGAAATGGTATAAGAAATTTGATTCATTCATGCTGCAAAATAAATTCAGTATAATTAAGTTTGATGCATGTGTTTACTTCAAATCTATTCAAAATTACATCCTCTATTTACTGCTTTATGTGAATGATATGTGGCATATTTTTTGTAACATGAAATTGATCACCACTGTTAAAATGCGATTGAAAACAATATTTGAAATGATAGATCAAGGTTGTTCCAAGCAAATTCTAGGTATGGAAATAATAAGAGATGGAAAACATAAACTCCTTTATTTGTATCGACATGGTTATGTTCTTAAAGTGCTTAAAAGGTATCTCTTTGAGACTTTAAAGCATGTTAGTATTCCATTTCCCCAACATTTCAAATTGACACTTCCTCGGTGTCCTTCCACTATTATTTATATAGAGTTTATGAGTAGAATTATTTATTTCAATGTTGCTAGTAGCATAATGTATGTTATTATTTGTACTAGACTGAAGGTTGTCTCTTCTGATTGTGTTTTGAACAGATTTATGGGTAATCCGGGTAAGCCACACTAGCATTCCCTTAAATGGCTTCTGAGGTATATTTCTTCTATTCCTTTTCAGTCGTTCTGTTATGGTAGAAATGTTAAGCTTGTTGAGATTATAACTGATTATGTTGATTCTGACTATGCTGGAAATATTGATATTAGAAAATCCCTAACTAGTTATGTTTTCACTACCTATGGGGACCCATATCCTAGAAATGTAATATGCAATCGGTTGTGACTCTCTCAGCCACCAAAGTCGAATACATTGCATTGATAGAATCTATTACAGGAGCCATGTGACTCAAAAGTTTGATTTCTGAACTTGGCTTATGTAATTTTGGTAATAATATGTATTCAAATTCAGTATCTTCTTTGCATCTGTTTAAAAATTTAGTTTTCCATGGTAATAGAGAAGTTACTGAAAGTGGGACAATGTGTGCCAATAAGATACATATCAATGACAACTCAGCGGATAGTTTGTCTAAGATGATGGATTTTTTGAAATTTAAACACTGTTTAGATATACTTAATATGATTCCATTTCAGTAACACTAGGTGTAAGGACATCACCCTTATTTTCTTTTGTAAATGGTGGAGATTTTTTAGTTTGCATGCCTTTATTTTGATTTACAAATAAAACTAATTGCTTATTAGTTTATTGTTTGTATTTGCATGCATTTACATGTTATATGTCTACTATGTAATATTATGTGGTTTTATTTATATTCTCAAATGATATATGTGGTTGGGTTCTTTATTTTTTGGGATATATATGTTGAGTGCAAGCTTTGTGCTTGTGTTGGGCCATTTATTTGTTGATCTGCCTATTGGCATGGCCTCTACGTGGTTTCATTCATGGTTGTTGATAACTTTCATCCAACGGTAGCAGATCTGTCATTTTGTGTTTCTCTATCAGCTCGATCTACGTCCTTTGTCGCCCCTTTACCCTGCTTACGCCCTGCGTCCTTTATCTGTAGCCCTTGGATCAAAAGTGGTTACAATCAAGTTCATCACGGTCATCCACCCAGTTTCCCTAGCTCTAGGTTGTTACATCGCCACTTGGATTCCTCTACCTCCATTGCATCCCTCACAGCTTGGTTTCCTAGTGATTCACCATTCTCGCCATTCATTTTGGTTACTCTAGTGAAATGAGAGAGAGCACAAGAGGGAGGGAGTTGTTGCCAGAGTTGGAGTTCACCGTCCTTGGATGAGCATGCCTGCAGCCTCGTCGTTTTTATACACAGCTGATCTCGGAGCTAGGTTCTGATGGAGATTCGTAGCCAGTAACTTGTGAGGATCTTCTTTCTCACATTCTAGAAGACTTAAAATCCTATTAAATAACCTCTTTGGATATCGCAAGCAAGAACGAACAAGTTGGTTGGTAAATCCAGTTAGTTTGTACTTACTTTTCTTCAGTTCTTTGAAGTTTCTGTGTTTCTATCTTGCATGTATCTATGTTCGATGTTGCGCTCATTCTTGTACTTTGAGCATTAATAAAGTGTAAATACAGTGGTATTCTTGTCGTGGATGTAGGACTAAATCAGTCTAAACCACGTTAAATCATTTGTGTTCCTTTAGGGATTTCATTCTTTGTTTTCACACACTTCTTAAATTGTATAATGGTTTTTGTTAAACCCTCTTTTTTTATTCTTTTTATTATTATGGGTATTTTTGAGTCCCACATCGGAATACTCACTTGTGTATTCCTCTATCTCGATCTATAAAAGAAGGTCTTCATCTCGCCTTGAAGGTAAGGGGGTTTTCCCAATCTACATGGTATCAGAGGGAACCTTATTCTCGAACCCTCCCTACTCTGCCCTAAGTGGCACCCTTCCCTCCTAGGTCTGCCCTACCCCCCCCCCCCCTCCTCCCTCCTTGGTCTGCCCTCCAGCAGCGCCCTTCCCCGGCACCCTGCACCTCCCTGCGCCGTCTGGCCCCGGCCTCCAGCGGCCCTCCCCGGCGATCCTTCTGTGCGCACGACGTCACTCGCAGATCCTCCCGCAGCCTTCCTCCGGCGGTCCTCCTGTGTGCGCGCTGCCTCCCGTGTATCCCCCGAAGGCCCTCCCCCCGGAGGCCCTCCTCATTTGCGAGCGGTGCCTCCCACGGCCCCGACGGCCCTCCTCCTTTGCGAGCGGCGTCTCCCGCGGCCCTCCCCTGGTGGTCCTCCTGTGTGCGCGCTGCCTCCCGCGGATCCCCCGGCAGCCCTCCTCCTTTGCGAGTGGCATCTCCTGCGGATCACCTGCGGATCACTCGGCAGCCCTCCCGCGGATTCCCTGACGGATCCCTCCCTCCATCCACACCGGCCTTCCTCCCTTTCTGCCGATGAACCCTCCTGGCGTAGGCATCCCAGATTTTTTCCCCCCTCTCCAACTGCGGCTCCCTCCAAGAAAACCGGTCCAGGCCTCTCTCTCTCCAGGCAACTCGGCTTCCTCAAGGCAGACCGGCTCCTCCCAGTTCTTCATGCGCACGGCGTGCACCAGCTCCCGGTGCCCTCCCGTTGTCTGCTGCTTCTCACGGGTTCCCGGCACGCCCGACACGCCCGCTGATTCTGGCGCTTCCCACAGCTGCGTCTTCAACCGCTACCCGCCGCTTCCATGGAAGACCCCTCCCCTCTGCCTCAAATGACGACCGCTTCCACCCACCTCGTTGATGACCGGTTGGACTCCACAAATTTCTCCATCTGGCGGAAGACTGTGGTGATGTCCCTGACTGGGATGGAACTTGATCAACACCTTGAGGATCCTCCCCCGACTTCGACTGCCCTTATACCGGTTCCTTGGCCATCACCGTCGCCGATGGCTCCACTATCCCCATTGCGGGTTTCGGCGCATGTTCCCTAACGTCGTCGCTTCACCTACCATGTGTGGCACATGTGCCCTGCAGTCCATTTAATCTTCTTTCCATCAGTAAGCTGACAAAAGATTATAATTGTGCTGCCATTTTTACCTCCTATGGTGTTGTATTTCAGGAGCGGACTACGAACCGGGAACTTGGTAGAGGTCAGCTTCGGGACGGGGTTTACATGTTCGATGGACCAGCACCTATCACTTGCACGTCTGCCTCTACTCGAGCATTGGATCTTCATTCCCAGTTGGAACACCTGCCTGCCTCCACCATTCATCAGCTTTTTCCAGACTTTAGTCGGCATAATTCATTTCATTGTGAGTCATGTACATTTGAGAAACATCATTGCACTACATACATTCCTCGCGTGGATACAAGGGCCTCAAACCCTTTTGATCTGGTTCATTCATACGTCTGGGGTCCTTGTATCATTTTGAGTCATTCAGGATATAAATATTATATATCTTTCATTGATGATTTTTCACAAATGACTTGGCTTTATCTCCTTTGATAACGCTCCGAAGTGTTTTCCACATTCCAGACATTTTACAATGAGATTCAAAACCAATTTTCCATCTCTGTAAAATGTCTCTGCTCAGATAATGGTCGTGAGTATCTCTTCACTCCCTTTCGGCAGTTTCTTCAGACAAAAGACATCATTCATCAGACCTCCTGTCCTGATACACCACAACAGAATGTTGTGGCTGAGCGGAAACACCGACACATTCTGGAGATTTCTCATTCCCTCCTCTTCCACCGACAGGTGGCTCTGCATTTTTGGGGAGATTCAATACTCACTGCCACCTACCTTATAAATCGTCTTCCTTCCTCCATCCTTCAGGGGGAGACTCCTTTTCGGGTGTTGTTCTCCTCTCTCCCTCTTCACTCTCTTCCCCTTCGAGTGTTTGGATGCTTCTGTTACGTTCGCGACACACGTCATGGCATCTCCAAACTCTCTCCCAAATCCCTCTGGTGCATTTTTCTTGGCTACTCCTGCACTCAGCGTGGATATCGTTGCTTCTCACCCGACCTACGGCGGTATGTCATCTCAGCCGACGTCGCATTTGTTGAGAGATCTTCGTTCTCCCTTCCCTCTCCTCATCATGACTCTGCCATCAGTGATTGTCTTCCTCTCATCATTCATCCTCCACCGGTGTCAACCCATGTTGACACCCATTTTGGTCAGGTCTACTCCCGTTGTCCATCAACTATGTCCCTCGTCCCGGCCAATGACACTGTCATCCCCGCTTCATCCGATGCTCCTGCCCCGTCACCCGAGGACTTGCTCATTGCCTTACGGAAAGGCACTCGCTCGTTCCAGAGTACTCCTCCATTTGTCTCTTCATACAGGGGTATGTCCGCTCTGGAGACAGTGTCTATTCCTCGCATAGTTGGTGATGCCAAATCTCACCCCGGGTGGCTAGCAGCAATGCGATATGAATTGCAGGCTCTGGAAGAAAATCATACTTGGGATCTTATCACCCTTACCGCAGGAAAGCAGGCGGTCGGTAGCAAATGGATTTACACAGTCAGGCTGAATCCCGATGGCACTCTCCATCGCCTCAAAGCCCTCCTGGTGGCCAAGGGCTTCGCGCAGACTTACGGTATTGACTACTTTGATACATTCTCCCCAGTTGCCAAGATGGCCTCTGTTTGACTATTCATCTCTCTGGTCGCCCATCATCATTGGCCTCTTCATCAACTGGATGTCGAGAATTCATTCCTACATGGCTTCCTTAAGGAAGAGGTTTATCTACAGCAGCCCCCTGGATTTTGTGCCTCTGGCGCCGAGTCTCAAGTCTGTCGACTCCGCCGCTCTCTTTACAGTCTCAAGCAGTTTCCCCGTGCTTGGTTCGGCTGCTTTAGCATGGTCGTCACCGACTTTGGGCTCTCTCGCAGCATGAAGGACAACACTATGTTCTACAGAATGACATCCGCTGGCTGCATCCTATTGGTCGTTTATGTGGGTGATATCGTCATCACTGGCAGCGACTCTGCGGGTATCACCCATCTCAAGAGGCATCTTCACCGGTACTTCCACACAAAGGATCTCGGTCCTCTCACATACTTCCTCGGCATCGAGGTCTCCTATTCTTCGGACACCATCTCCCTCTGTCAATGGAAGTATGTGTTGGATATTCTGCAGGATGCTGGGCTGACACAGACCACTGCTGTCGACACCCCTCTGGAGCCTGGCGAACGGTCTCTTTATGCCTCTTTAGCACTGTATCCACATCCAGAGTGGTACCGTCGACTCGTGGGTAAACTCAATTATCTTACCATGACTCGTCCCGACATTTCCTGTGTTGTTGGCAAAGTATGTCAATTTATGGAGCATCTGACCACCTCACATTGGGATGCTGTCATCCGCATCGCCAAATACATCAAGAGAGATCCTACATGTGGTCTTCGCTACTCCCAGCATCCTCATCTGCATATTGAGGCCTTCTATGATGATGATTATGTTGGTTTTCTTGCTACTCGGCAATCTACTTCTGGGTTTTCCATATTCTTGGCAGACAACATCATCTCTTGGCGCAACAAGAAACAGACTGTCGTCTCCCGATCCAGTGCGGAGTCTGAGTACCGTGCCATGGCCATCATCACTACGGAGATCCTCTATCTTCGCCAACTCCTCCAGTATCTTGGCTTTCCTCAACAGACTTCTTCTCACATCTGGTGTGATAATCAGGCAGCCACCAAAATTTCTTTGAATCCCGTCTTCCATGAATGCACGAAGCATATTGAGGTGGACTACCACTTTCTTCGACACCACCTGGAGCACAATCATGTCAACTTTAGCCACATTCCAACGGTGAACCAGCTTGCTGACCTCTTCATCAAAGGTCTCCCAGTGGCTCGCCTGGCCTCGCTCGGTTCCAAGCTTGGCATCCACAGCATCTACAACCCAGTTTGAGGGGGAGTGTGTCTGATCTTGTTTGCTGTCATTTTTTGTGGGACTCGTTGTCCAAGCTGGGCATGTCCAGCTTGAGGGGGAGTATTAAACCCTCTTTTTTATTCTTTTTATTATTATGGGTATTTTTGACTCCCACATCGGAATACTCACTTGTGCATTCCTCTATCTCGATCTATAAAAGAAGGTATCTGCCTCACCTTAAAGGTAAGGGGGTTTTCCCAATCTTCACTTTTGTTTTCACTTTATTTGTTTTGTCCTATCTTTGACATGATTTCTTTTACTTAAAATAAATTAGATGCATATTGAGTGCTTCCTAAGTCACTGCATGAGGGCATACGAATAGCATTGTCTTCAAAAATTAGCAACCCAGATCGACCACAATTTCAACTTCAAAACTAGGGTACAACAACGACTTGCTAACCAAAAAAAATGTTCAAGGCAACTAGATTGAAGATATCAATCATCTGAAATTTTTTCATTTTTTATACAAGAGAAGCATTAATATATTATCGAAATCATGTGTTACTTTTTCTCAAGCACTAAATAAATTATCATTGCTTAGTAAGGAATTTGAATGGATGATGTTCATGCTCGATGTAGATTTGAGGTTTGGGTCACAAGGTTAATAGTAATTGTGCATCAATTGTGTGCCTCTACTTGTTTCTCCTGAAACAGAGTTTTCAAATCTTGATGCTCTTGAAACTCCTCCAAACACCTCAGACATCTCTCAGTCCTTAAAACCCCTCTATGCATTCCAACTCTTGGAAATCCATTCTGAAGCTCAATTTCGAATTCAGCCTGTCCACCAAATGAAAATTTCAAATTCCTTTGTAAATTTTAACACAGTCCAAAATGTTGGATCTTACATACTGCATACATGTAATAAAATGAATATTTCATATTGAATCTATACAAAATGTGTGTCATGTTAAAAATATTCAAATTTTGCATTACATATTGCATATATTCATAATGCAGATTATGGATTCCATATTGTATATATTTAGAACAAAGAGAATGTATATTGCATATATTGAGAATAAAGAAAGTGAAAATGTCATCACACCTTGAAGCCCTACATATAAAAGAAATTAAAAAATATTGGCAATGCAAACACACTCAACAAAAGACCATTACTGCTTAAAATCTAAACTTACCACTATACCAAGGAGTTTTATGATTTTTTAAAGGTATATGATGATGAGGAGATTGAACCAAATTGACTATAAATGCACATGAAATTCCATTTGTGGCCCCACATATACAAGCTATGTTGTTCCATGGTAATATTAAAGCCCATGTAGATAAATATTCAATTGAACAAATTAATCAAAATTAGTAGAGGAATATGAAAAAATATATATAAACATGAAACTAGGTAGAATAAATATTTCACTCGCACAAATGTCCTCTGGTAAAGATGATATCAAGTGAGAAGGAAAAATCAAATCGTTGGGAATTCTCTAACAAAATTGAGAATTTATAGTGCTTCGTAACATTTAAAATTTAAGAATGAGAAAGGAAAAAAGAAATGGCCTTTAAATAAAATTAGTTATGGAAAAAGTAAGCGACCAACTAGTCCATGAGACACCTACAAATATCATGGATTTAAAGACAACAAAACACTTACAATTCCAGTGAACAGTGTCGATATAATACCAGGGAGACGGCACCTTCATGAAGCATGTAGCTGAAAAGTTTTGACTTCAGTAAAGGAACATCTACTTCATGGAGAAGATAAAAATAAAATAAATACTAAAAGGAATTATTTACCAAAATATGAAGAAGAAAGGTAGCGCTCCATGTACTAATAACCCCCATGTACTGATTACCTGAAAGGAAAAAACATTAAGAATGCATTTGAAAGACAACCAAAACTTATTACAACCAACCTAAACTCTTTGAAAATTTTTGCATTTAAATTTAAAACATCACAATTTTTGTCCCCAAAATCAATGGAAAAATACGAGGAAAATGTGAATTTAAAAAACTAATGAGTGACAACACAATATGAACAATGGGAAATTAATTGAAAGTAAAAGAGATTCAGCATTGATGAAATAAAAATTCAACTATTGGGAATAAAATTGGTAAGATTTAAGAATACATTAATATAAAACACGAGATAGAATGATGATGGAGATGAGTGAATCATGGGAAAAAATGGAATATCATAAGAGTTGATTTTTTAATAAAATAAATAAGACCACGTTATCACTAAAAACTATTAGAACAAATAAAGTATATTAAAATTCAAAAAATTCAATGATTATTAATCTAAAAGTCAAGAATAAATCACAATTTATCAGTGAAATCTAATAAATTAACTATTGAATCGTTATGTGAAAGGAAAAGGTTCATGTAAATTATAGAAATAAAAAAATCTTGATTAAATAGTAGAAATTGTCTAATTTGCATTGATTGGTTATAGACAAGTTTGTTCACATGTTCAACCATTCCATACATTGTTGTCACAGAATCTTCTTTAATCCTTATGGCTTTATAACCCTTTTTCAATAAAAAATAAACTCAATAAAATAGGATTACAAAAACTATATATATGGTTCAAGAAACGGTTATGCTAAAAGGACACTAAAAAAATCATAGCACCGAGAAACTTTATACATCATTTACGAATATCATTTTTTTAACATGTGATTATTTTGAGCTTTTGATTTCATCGCATTTTAATAAAAAAAATAATGAAGACTTCTTTAAAAATTGAAAGGAAATTAAGAAGAGTTGTGTAGGAAAAAATTAGTTCAAGAGATCGTACTCGAGTAGGTCATCATTGATTTTAATATGAATGGTATCCAAATTAATAAACAATTTAAAACATTAAATTTAACTAAGTTATGAAATTTCATGCGGTCGTTAAGGGAATGAATATAAAATTTTTAATTGCAAACAAAGAAATTAGATAATAAAAATTACATAAATCCTATAATGGTAGAATAAGAAAAATAACTAAGACTCAGAAAATAAATTCTCAAAATAATAACTAAAACTTGAAAAATAATTTTTTCAATTAATAAAAAAAGAAGATTCCCACAAAGGAATGGTATTTACTAGCATTAAAGTCTTGGGTGAATATAATATGAATCCATCCTGCAGGTAACATGTAGTTTTCTCAAAGAAGATTTCTTGAACTGTCTTTTGATATTCTAATATCATTATTCCATAATGGAACTGGATTTTACAAGAAAATTCCATAGACAAAAGATTATCAATGACACCATAATGAACTTGATTTAATCAAGTCGGGGAAAGTAACTGTTGTAAACACAAGCTAAAAAAATAAGTAGACTATTCAGATAAGTCTGAATTATATTTAAACACTTATAAAATGAGTGCATGCCATGAGCCCAGAGAATATTTCAAATTGGTCACATAAAATAATTTTAAATCTTAATCCCAATAAATCCTCATTAATTAATCTTGATTAATAAATAAAACATCATTTACTAGAAAAAAAATTTTCCAGATTTTGAATTAAATATTTCACGTCATCATGCATCCTGGTAAATGAATAAACAAAGTTAAAAATACTAAATCATGAGATATAATAAAGGAAAATTTTATACCATAGAAAATAAATACTATGAGTGTTGAAGGGAGGAAGCGGATGGGGGAATCGTGAGGCAGAAGGGGAGAGAAATCACACGCAGGCGAGTAGGGGTCTTCATACAGGGGGAATGATGGGGGAAGGAAGCACCAGCAGGGGGAATTTTTCTCGTTTTAAAAGTGTCGCAACTACCATTCGGCGGTCTATTGAGTACATTTGCGGCCGCCAAATAGCGGCCACCTAACTTCCCAGGCACATAAAGTGATTTTTCTAGTAATGTTTGTTTGTTGTTCCTCTTATTCTTATACTTTGTTTGGGCATTAATAAAGTGTATCTAGAGTGGTTTTATTTTTGTGGATATAGGACCAAATCGAACTGAACCATTTTTCCTTTACTACTTTCATTCTTTGCTTTCGTGCACTTCTTGAATCACCAAAACACTTCTATTTTCACTTTGTTCTTTTCTATATTTGACCCAATTTATTTGACTTAAAAGAAACCAAACACATATTCAGTGCTCTGTGGGAGATTACATGAGGGTGTATAATTAGAATTTTCCTCAACAATTGGTATTGAGCCTCCTCAATATAGCAATGGAATCTTCTATGTATCAAATCGACATGTTCAGTGTGGAAAATGACTTTAACCTTTAGTGAATCAAATGTGTGTGCTCCTGGTCCAACAAGGACTTCTGGATATGCTTCATAGACCTAAGAAAATGTTGTAAGGCAATCCACTAATGGACAGACTATAACCACTTACGTTGATGTGGCAGCCAGTGTGTTGCAGAAAGCTTATAGTTCTATTTCACTATCTTTGGGTGATAAAGTAATACATGAGGTTGCTTATGAAACTTATGTTGTTGGTATTTGATCTAAATTAGAGAAGCTTTATATGATTGTTTTTCATGTTGGTTATTTATATAAAAAAAACATAGAATTTCTACATTTAAAACGCATTCTGGTACTTTAATGTAAGCATGTCTTGATGAATTCAATAAAAATATGGTTGATTTAACCAACATTAATGTTACTATTAATGATGAAGACCAGGTCATGATACTGGGAAATATTCTCTCACATTCAAAGAGGTTAAATCTTCCCTACTTTCTGAAGAATTACACAAAAAAACCTAAAGTTGAGGTGGAGGTAGAGGGTCTCGGTGTTAGAGGTAGGTCTGAATCTAAAAGAATAAATATAATAATAACATTGGAAATAACAAGAATCAACCTAGATTTGATCGGTCTAAATCTAAAACCAGATATGTTATATGTTACCACTAAGGTAAACCTAGACATGTTAAACCTTAGTGGCCCAAATTGAAATCTAGTGAGAATCCTATGGAATCTGGTGATCACTCCTTATTTTTCAATGCAAGTTATGATAGTGTTGAGATCCCAACTATGTCTAAACACAATATGTGTGATAAATGGGTCCTTAACTCTAGTTGTGCTTTCCATATGTTCCCTGACAACTGGATTGGCTAAAGGATTTGAAGGTGAGCTTGTTCTTGGAAACAATAAGAGATATAGGGTCGTGGGTAGAGGTTTTGTGTTGTTAGAGCTAGATGGTCACTCTATTGTCAACTTGCATGAAGTAAGATGTGTCGTTTACCTACATAGAAACATCATTTCATTAGAATTCCTAAATCATAAGGGATTTACCTTTAAATCTAAATTTGGATGCCTTAGAATTTATAAGGGTTCTCAAACATTCATTAATGGATCTTTGGTTAATAGGATTTATATTTTGAATGGAAAGACATGTTCTTGATAGTTAGATCATACCTATGTCACTAACAGTGACAGCTCTATGCTATGGCATAGGAGGTTAGGGCATGTGAGTGCCAAGGGTCTTGGGGAGTTGTGTTGATAAGGGCTTCTAAATCAAGTTACGTAGAGTAACTTGCCATTTTGCAAAGATTGTGTCTTGGATAATTCTAAGAGAGTCAGCTTCCATAAGTCCAACTTTAAGGCTAATCACCCATTGAAGTATGTCCACTATAACTTGTGGGGTCCATCTAGGACTGCCTCTCATGGTGGAGGCTCATGCTTTGTCACATACAATTTTCCAAAAAAGTTTGGATCTATATTTTATTGAACAAGTCTGATGTCTTAAATGTGTTTAAAACATGGAAGACCTCTATTGAAAATCAAAATGGGAGGAAACTTAAAGCAATGAGAACCAACAATGGTTTAGAATACATATCAACAGAATTCACTCAAACCTGTGAGTTTGAGGGAATCATTAGGAAACGTACAGTTAGCCACACTCCACAACAAAATGGGTTGGCAGAGCATATAACCCACACTATTCCAAAGCAGGTTTAAAGTGTGATGGCATGCTCAAGCCTTCCCAAATGCTTTTAGGTTGAGGATACCACTAAGGCAGTGTACCAGATTAACCAGTGCTCATCTATTGCCAATCAATATAAGACCCAAAAAGAACTATGGAACAATAGACTTCATTTTGCATACTTGATAGTTTTTGGGTGCATTGCTTATGTGCTAGTTAATATTGATAAGCTCGAACATAGCGTTGTCAAGTGCATCTTCATAGGCTATCCTGAAGGGTTAAGGGTTATAAATTGTGGGTTGAAAAACCTAGATTTCATAAATGTATCAGTAGTTGGAATGTTGTGTTCCATGAATTTGATCCTCATAAGTGGAAGCCTCCTAGTGATGACACTGATGAGACACCCCAAACAAGGGATATTGAGGTTGATCCGCCAATTGAAATCTAGTCTCCTATTGAGACTGCTCCCCCTAAACCTCAACCCGAGACTCAAATTGAATCTAGATCTCACACTAAGTCAGACAATGAACCTCATGTTTCCACCAATGATTACCAGCTCACTAGAGAAATGTTAGGAGGGTCATTAGACCTTTATCTTGTTTTGGCCATGATGATATGGCTACTTTAGACTTTAATATTGCCTGGATCTTAGTACTGAGAATCCCTGGACTTATAAATAGGTTGTAAATGATAGTGATTCCAAACATTGCATCGCTTCCATGCATGAGGAAATGAATTCCCTAAAGAAAAACCATACCTATTCCATTGTAAATAAGCCACCTGCTGCTAAGGTCAGAGGTTGTAAATGGATATTCAAAAGAAAAGAAGATAACACTGGAGAAAACAAAATCAAGTTTAAAGTCAGACTTGTGGCCAAGGGTTTCCTTCAAAGAGAAGGGATTGGATCTCTGAAATTTTCTCTTTTGTGGTTAAACATTCTTTAATTGGACTATTGCTTGTTTTTCATATTCAACAACTTGATGTTAAAACTGCTTTCTTACATAAGGATCTTGATGAAAAACTCTACATGAAACCTCCTGATGGTTTTTCTCATGAAATCAAATCAAACCAGGTTTTTTTCTTAATAACTCTTTATATGGTTTAAATCAGGCCTCAAGGCAATGGTATAAGAAATTTGATTCATTCAAGCTGCAAAATAAATTCAGTAGAATTAAATTTGATCCATGTGTTTACTTCAAATCTATTCAAAATTGCATGCTCTATTTACTGCTTTATGTGAATGATATGTTGCTTATTTGTTGTAACATGAAATTAATCACCACTGTTAAAATGCGATTGAAAATAGTATTTGAAATGAAAGATCAAGTTGTGCCAAACAGATTCTAGGTATGGAAATAATAAGAGATGGAAAACATAAACTGCTTTATTTGTCTCGACATGGTTATGTTCTTAAAGTGCTTAAAAGGTATCTCTTTTGAGTCTTTAAAGCATGTTAGTATTCAATTTCCCCAACATTTCAAATTGACACTTCCTCGGTGTCCTGCCACTATTATTGATGTAGAGTTTATGAGTAGAATTATTTATTTCAATGTTGTTAGTAGCATAATGTATGTTATGATTTGTACTAGACCGAAGGTTGTCTCTTCTGATTGTGTTTTGAACAGATTTATGGGTAATCCGGGTAAGCCACACTGGCATGCCCTTAAATGGCTTCTGAGGTATATTTCTTCTATTCCTTTTCAGTCGCTCTGTTATGGTAGAAATGTTAAGCTTGTTGAGATTGTAACTGATTGTGTTGATTCTGACTATGCTGGAAATATTGATATTAGAAAATCCCTAACTTGTTATGTTTTCACTACCTATGGGGACCCATATCCTGGAAATGTAATATGCAATCGGTTGTGACTCTCTCAGCCACCAAAGTCGAATACATTGCATTGATAGAATCTATTACAGGAACCATGTGACTCAAAAGTTTGATTTCTGAACTTGGCTTATGTAATTCTGGTAATACTATGTAATCAAATTCACTATCTGCTTTGCATCTATTTAAAAATTTAGTTTTCCATGGTAGTAGAGAAGTTATTGAAAGTGGGACAATGTGTGCCAATAAGATACATGTCAATGACAACTCAGCAGATAGTTTGTATAAGATGGTGGATTTTTTGAAATTTAAACACTGTTTAGATATACTTAATATGATTCCATTTCAGTAACACTAGGTGTAAGGACATCACCCTTAGTTTCTTTTGTAAATGGTGGAGATTTGTTAGTTTGCATGCCTTTATTTTGATTTACAAATAAAACTAATTGCTTATTAGTTTATTGTTTGTATTTGCATGCATTTACGTGTTATATGTCTACTATGTAATATTATGTGGTTTTATTTATATGCTCAAATGATATATGTGGTCGGGTTCTTTATTTTTTGGGATATATATGTTGAGTGCAAGCTTTGTGCTTGTGTTGGGACATTTATTTGTTGATTTGCCTATTGGCATGGCCTCTATGTGGTTTCATTCATGGTTGTTGATAACTTTCATCCAACGGTAGTAGATCTGTCGTTTTGTGTTTCCCTGTCGGCTCGATCTGCGTCCTCTGTCGCCCCTTTACCCTGCATACGCCCTGCATCCTTTATTTGTAGCCTTTGGATCAAAAGTGGTTGCAATCAAGTTCATCACGGTCGTCCACCCAGTTTCCCTAGCTCTAGGTTGTTACATCGCCACTTGGATTTTTGTACCTCCATTGTATCCCTCGCAGCTTGGTTGCCCAGTGATTCACCATTCTCGCCATTCATTTTGGTTACTCTAGTGAAACGAGAGAGAGCACAAGAGGGAGGGAGTTGTCGCCAGAGTCAGAGTTCACCGTCCTTGGACGAGCATGCCTGCAGCCTCGCCGTTTTTATACACAGCTGGTCCCGGAGCTAGAGTCTGATGGAGATCCGTGGCCAGTAACTTGTGAGGAGCTTCTTGCTCACATTCTAGAAGACTTCAAAGCCTAGTCAATACCCTCTTTGGATATCGCAAGCAAGAACGAACAAGTTGGTTGGTAAATCCAGCTGGTTTGTACTTACTTTTCTTCAGTTCTTTGAAGTTTCTGTGTTTCTGTCTTCCATGTTCTATGTTCGATGTTGCACTCATTCTTATACTTTGAGCATTAATAAAGTGTAAATACGGTGGTATTCTTGTTGTGGATGTAGGACCAAATCGGTCTAAACCACGTTAAATCATTTGTGTTCCTTTAGGGGTTTCATTTTTTGTTTTCACACACTTTTTGAATTTTATAACGCTTTTGTTTTCGCTTTATTTGTTTTGTCCTATCTTTGACATGATTTCTTTGACTTAAAAGAAATTAGACGCATATTGAGTGCTTCCTAAGTCGTTGCATGAGGGCATACGATTAGCATTGTCTTCAAAAATTAGTAACCCGGATCGACCACAATTTCAACTTCAAAACTAGGGTATAACGACTTGCTAACCAAAAACAAAAATTGTTCAATGCAACTAGATTGAAGATATCAATCGTCCGAAAAAATTTCATTTTGTATAAATCTATTGAGTATCGGAGGGACTAAAAACTCAGATAAATGATCATTGCTAAGATCACAATCATGTGTTACTTTTTCTCAAGCACTAAATAAATGATCATTGCTTAGTAAGGAATTTGAATGGACGATGTTCATGCTCGGTGTTGGAAAATTAGATTTTGGACTAAGAATTGTTTTTTTGTGGATTTGAGGATTGGAACTACGACCCCCCCCCCCCCAATCATGTGTCCAATGTATTTTTCCTTGCGTCAAAACTTCAACTAGTCAGAACCAAAACTTTCCAAGACAAAGGTGAAACCTGAACCGGCCTCTTTCAACTTCGAAGGATGGTTTCACATTTATGCTTTATTGACTCCATAAAACTCAGTGACAACATCACAACACTTATCATGAATGCTCATCTAATGAGGACCAACTAATCTTCATCAAAATCTTCATAAAGCCACAAAAATCACAGTAATAGAGCATTCTTACATAATCAGGTACCATGACACGTGTTACATGCAAAAATGTGATCATCAGCAGTTGATCCCACACTGCCTAATGTCAGGTCCCTTGGTCTCTACAGAAAAAGGGTCAATCCTGACCCATAACAAGGAGAAAACAGAAGCCAGAAGAACTGACCATATAACAACAATGGTCGGTGTTCGGTTTCACCGCTTCACAAGGCCCTCGAGGAAAGGAAGGAGATGGAGGATCACCCAGGCGGCAAAGAACATCTTCCCAAACAGAACTCCCCATTCTTCATATCCACCATTCAAGGCAATAGAGAGCCCACCAGCAACACTGATAAGATTAAAAACCAACAGAGTGATTGGAGGAATGAGAAGAGTGGTCCACTTGCACCCCCACCAGTTTCATCTGCATCTGATATGATAATGGGATGTTTTATATCACTTCGCATCAAAATGCTCGCCATGCATTGTACAACAGCAAACAAGTGTGCTGATACGCCACCAATCACCCAGAACTGTTCATTTCTCCACCATTCTTGTACGCTCACTCCACTCCACCTCTGCTCCAGCATTCTCATCGCCATTGTGGATACAAGCAAAGAAACCAGGAACAGATTTCCCAAGGTGCTTATCTAGAATCATCAACAGGTTTAAGACAAGAGCTCACTTAACAATTTCAGCATTCATATTGCAACTACTTGCTATCAAAAATCAATAGAAGACAAGCTCATTTCATATGACTTGTTTGGTTCATAAAATTGGCCACAATACTGCCTTCAGTAGAGATGGCAATTTGGGTTCATGGCCAGGTTCATGTTAGGATGGTCATCTAGTGAACCCATTTAAACTCAACCTTGACCCAACCCATTTATGAAAGGGTCAACCATTACCCGGCCTGCCAACCTGTTTGACTTTAAATATATAACAGAGACTGCATCATGAATGGGCGACAGGTCAGAAATGGGCAACCTGAACCCAAACCGAATAATATTCATGTAAAATTACTCAACCTGATTACAATCCGAATGCATTTACATCCGACTCAAAACCCGTTTAAATCATGTTGTGTCAGGTCGGGTTATCACGACAGGTTCAAAATCATCGCCTAGTCTCCAGTTCAATTTATAAGGAAGAAAAAGATGTATGAGTGATTCAAAGTATTAAAAAAAATGGTTCATTTAATTCTACTTTCCCACAAATGACCATCATTAATTATGAGAGAATAATATGTGAATGGTGAATCATGGATATTTTTTAAAATAATTATAATTTGTGCTGAATTTGATTTGCCTTACCATTTATAAACAATTTTCTTAATTCTTATGAAATGGTTATTTTTTCATTATAAATCGGACTAGTAGTATACAATTAAAACAATAATTAAATTATTATTATTATTATTATTATTATTATTATTATTATTATTATTAAAATAGTAATTTTAATAAAAGTCATTATTTGTAAGGAAAAAGTTATGTCAATATTTTAACATAATAGTTTTTTCCCTCTTATTCTTAATACTAGAAATTGGGTTTTCTGCCCATTCAGGTATCGGTCCTCATTAAGGTGCTAGAAATGAATCTCTCTAATTCTATGGTACAGCCAAAAACCTGGAATCCTAAAAATGTATTAAAAATGCATTAGAAAATATTTTGGATAGTACAAAAAAATAAGAAAGTTTGTGATGAACCTTCTATTTTATTTTTATTTTTCAGAAAACATGAAAACAGTCTTCTTTTTCTAAAAATCTATCATTTTCATTTTCATTTTCTAAAATATGGTTTTCATTGAAAAAATCTAACATGCATTCAGAAAATAAAAACAGAAAACGTTTTTCATAACCAAACAGGCAGTTCTAAAGAAATCTTATATTATCCAAGTCGGCAGGATGTGCTCGACTTACTGCTGGCATGATAAATTTTCCGGTGAGCAAGCAAACTGCAGGAAGGGTGCAGTAGGCTAGGAGTGGCAAGGAGGTGAAGGAATAGGCCGTTGAGTTGATGTATGCAATGCGCTGAAGCCACCTGAGCTTTCCTCTTTTGCAGTCATAGAAGAGAGGGCAATGGGGACTCAAGAAGATCTGGACTGAGCTGAGTGCCCATTGAAGGGACTGGGTTAGCCTGTCTGGAAGACCAATTGGAGCTGAAGCCTTGAATGCTGGCCTCTTAGGTGTCGAGTATATAGACCTCCAGCCATGCAGTGCATCTTAAAGCCTGTCAGAATATCCTCTGTCACTGAGCCGTACATCCAACCAAACTGCAGAAAAAAAGGGGTTTGAAACTCTTGAATTTCAACTTAAAACAAATGATCTATGCAATCTTTGAATTCCTGCAACAAACTGTACATTAGAATGATTGTGAGATGTGAGGTTGTGTCCATTTAACAGTGCTTATTGAAAACTGCTTAATATCAGTTGAGCAGTTCGAATAAATTACTAGTGTTTGTTCTGTTTCTGAAAAAACACTTGCATTTAAATTTCAAAAGAAAACTTAAATAAGTGACAAAAAAACACTTACATTAAAGGTTCATTTGACAACACTTGAAAACTGCTTATAAGCTGTTTGAAAAAATAAGTGGTGTTTGTTTTCTTTCTGGAAAAAAACTTACACTTCAATTCCAGAAGAAAAAAGTGGCAGGAAAACTGATAGGAACATGGGGTTGGCTGCTTAGGGGTCCAGTGTGCTGGGAGCTGGGTTGCACGATGGGCAGGGGGGTGGGAAAGCTGCTGAATATTAAAGCGGTTAGGTGGTTTAATAACCCAGGGGTAGTCTTGTAATCTGCTATTAGTAGTTGGAGCTGTCAGAAGTAGTTGGAGTTGTTAGGATGTTGTTAGTGGTTAGTGGGGTTTGTCTAGAAGGTTCCAGTAGAGCCTATAAATAAGGGGAGCAGTGGACTGTGTGGGGGGACGATTTTGGATTTTTTTTTTTGTAGGATTCTGCTGTGCAGAATTACGGGCTGCTGCCTTGGGCCTCGGAGCAGCGTCTCGGAGGAATATCTTCTTCCCTTATCTTTTTCTTCTTCTTCTGTAATTCTTTTACGAAGTGGCTGTTTTTCTATATAAACTTACTATTTTCTCTCTCTCTTGTTCCGCACCCTATCAATTGATGCTTTCATTGAGATATTCTGGAGAGAGAGTTTAGAGAGAGGAACTTTTGATCGGAGAAATTTGAAGTTGACGCAGCAGAATTTTTGGACCGAGTGAAGCAGATTATAGTGTGGACGGTGTCCAGCTCGATTCGTAGTGGCTCTTGATCGGCAGTGGAGTTCTTGCAGTAGTAGAATAAACAAAATCACAGCAGGAAAAAAAAAAAAAACTATGCAGTCGCGGACGCAACAGCAGAAGACGCTGCAGAAGCATTACCCTGTGGATCGGCAATCAACCTAGGAGACAACGATCTTGGAGCTGAAGACAGAGAATATTATGGATATTTGGATGTCACTCGCTAGGCTGAGAAGAAATCTGAAGGATAGCTTGGGGCACGAGATGATGTCGGATTTCCACGGCAATAATCCTGAGTCCTGGATCGGAGAAGTTGAGGCTTATTTTTCACTCAGTCAAACTCCAGAAGGGATGAAGGTACCCATGGTAGAATTGTGTATGCAAAGTGCGGCTTGGGTTTGGAATTTCTTGTTGGAACCGACTAAGAATGGACTTACCTGGACTCAATTCAGAGAAAAGTTGCTTAGGAGATTTGGTAGTGCGGCAGTGCTCGAAACAGTGGAATCGATTACACAGGAGTTGAAAACGGTGGAATGTGTCGAGGAGGCAAGGCGTGGAGCTGCAGAACAAACCAACACAAGCGACAGCACATGTAGAGCAATCTGTCCAACAACATTCTTTCAATATTTCCACACCTATAGAAGCAGCGAAAATGATGAGAAGGAAGCCAGTTGTAGGGAGCTTGTGAGATTACCGGACTGGACAGGTTGAGAACGACAAAGAGGAACAACATATGCGGAAGAAAATACAAACTCAGCAGCACCTGCAGAGGCAAATGCAGACTCCTATTCGGGACAACAAGAGGATTCCGGGTTGTTGGCTCAAGCCGAGGAGGCGCTGAAAGTTTTCATTCCTGCTCAGTCGCCGCAATAGCCATTCCAGTATGTGCAGGTACCAGTCCAGACTTTTGTGGAGCTATTTGTTCGACGTTCAACTGGATTTCCAAAACCACTACATATGGTGACAAGATTGAAGCTTGCAGTGGAAGGAAGGAAGGTGGGCCGAGCCATTCAGAAGACTGCAATAAGGTGCTACAAACAACTGCGAGTGGAGATGGCTGATGCTAGGGTATGTAGGGGAGACATATGTGTACATAAGCCACCACATCAAAAGGAGATTGCTTGTAAGGTCAAGCTGCTTCCAGCCCTTGCATATCACCAAAAGAGGAGGATATTCCTACAAACGAAAAAAGCTGGGCGCCAAGGCCACTGCCAAAGCCTCCGCCATGGGCAAGGCCAACACGGAACCTTCGGTTTATAATTCAATCAGATGGCCTACCACTGATCACCTTGGGGACAAGGTGATTTTTAAAGGGGCGGAATTGATAGAAACATGGGGCTGGCTGCTTAGGGGTCCAGTGTGCTGGGAGCTGGGTTGCACGATGGGCAGGGGGATGGGAAAGCTGTTATATATTGAAGCGGTTAGGTGGTTTAATAACCAGCTGGAGGTAGTCTTGTAATCTGCTATTAGTGGTTGGAGTTGTTAGGATGTTGTTAGTGGTTTAATAACCAGTTGGAGTTGTTAGGATGTTGTTAGTGGTTAGTGGGGTTTGTCTAGAAGGTTCCAGTAGAGCCTATAAATAAGGGGAGCAGTGGATTGTGTGGGAGGACGATTTTGGATTTGTTTTTGTAGGATTATGTTGTGCAGAATTACGGGCTGCTGCCTTCGGCCTCGGAGCAGCGTCTCGGAGGAATATCGTCTTCCCTTATCTTCTTCGTCTTCTTCTTACCTTCTTCTGTAATTCTTTTACAAAGTGGCTGTTTTTCTATAGAAACTTTCTGTTTTCTCTCTCTCTTTTGTTCTGCACCCTATCAAAAACACTTTCAATAAGTGATCTGGAAACACTTAGACAGATTCGCTATCATATGTGATAAGTGTTATAAGCAATTTTCAATAAACGTTGTCAAACAGAACCTCAGCAATCTGGAAATTCTCAAGTAATGAGTGCTCTAAGGAGTTTTCAGTAAGCGCTGTCAAACAGAGCCTAAGCGGTTTTGAAAAAATAATTGGAGTTTGTGAAAAAAAATCCAATTACACTTTCTTAAAGATAATCACTTCAATAAGAGGTAGAAAAACGCTTTTCAAAAAGCAATTTTGAAACAATTATCATAATTGATAAGGGTTATAAGTAGTTTTCAATAACTGATGTCAAACAAATCCTAAACAATGAGAGCTATAAGCAATTCTCGATAAGTGTTGTCAAACGGAACCTAGGCAGTTTGAAAAAATAAGTGGTATTGGTTCTGAAAAAAGAATTACACTTCGTTTCGTAAAGAAAATCAAATAAGCATAGAAAAACAGTTTTTCAATAATTAATTTGGAGACAGATACAAAAACACATATCACAAGTGATAAGTGTTGTAAGCACATTTTAATGGGGTAGTCAAATGCAGCTCAAGTCTCATCCAATGTGTGACATGTTAAAAGTTCTTGGTTCAACCATTTATTGAAGAGTGCTTATAATACATATCGCTTATACCAAGAATCCGTTTGACAACACTTGGTGAAAACTGCCATATGGCACTTATCATTTATGATAGCGGTTAAAAAAAATAAATGGTGTTTGTTCTGTTCCTAAAAAACACTCTTGCTTAAATCCCAAAAAAAAACACTTTTTCAATAAAAAATATGGAAACACTTGTACAAAAGTACTAAAGTGGTATAACCAGTTCTGAATAGATGTTGTCAAACAGAGCCTAGTCAGTTGGAAAAAATAAACGTAAGCCCCGCCCGGTGTCTGACATGCTCAAAAAATTTGGTTCAACAATTTATTCTTCTGATGAATCACTGCAGGACCCTCAAATATTATAAATTAAAAGGTTGAATAAATTGCATATGATTTAAATTCCTTTCATTGAAAGTATGGCCTTTTGCAAGGAGATGTTACCTCAGAGCCCCACCCTGTCTTTATCTTCATAGCCACAGCTCATGACATGGATGGCTTCCTTTAGCAAGGCATCTAGACTCAGGGAAGCTTGCACAGCGCCATTCTCCATTAAGGTTGAGTTCACAAAAATTGGTGACTGTCCAAATTTCTTCTCTAAATTCATTTCTGGCACCAAGTGTTGTACCTCTCGAACCCCTCAAGGTTTTATTTTCATGATCACAATCACCCTCATATTTTACTAATCCTCTTTCAAGTGTTTTTGGATGATAGGAATCAATTCAGGTGGCCAAGGAATTGGGCCAAGAAAGAAAGGAGGCAAAGTGGACTGAAATTCAGTCCACCGGCCAACCGATGGAAGTGCACCGGCCAACCGATAGGAGCCTGGACAGAAGGCATCCTTCTGTCCAGACCACCGGCCAACCGGTGGCTTGACCACCGGCCAGCCGGTGGCACCTGCACTCAAGAGGGAGCCACTGTCTTCCCACCGGCCAGCCGGTGGCCTCAGCACCGGCCAGCCGGTGGCACCCTCTCCAAATAGTGCCAGCTACTGTCTGCCCACCGGCCAGCCGGTGGCTCTGGCACCGGTCGACCGGTGGAGCCTGGACCAGAAGCATTCTCCAACATCCAAGGCACCGGCCAGCCGGTGGCCCTGCACCGGTCAGCCGGTAGACCAGTCAAACTAGCCGTTGGCTTTGACCAGTCAACTCCTTTTTGGCCTCCAACGGCTCCGAGGCCTTTTACAACGGCTCCGAAGCCTCCCCAAGGGTTCCATGCCTATAAATAAAGGCCAAGGAAGCCCCGGACACCTACCGGAACTATTGTGAAGCCAACGGACACTTTTTCCATCATTCGGCAATCCTCCGGCGGACTTCCTCAAAGGAACCCCAAGTGCTCCAACCAACTTCCAATCCAAGGAGCACCTCAAGAAGCTTGGGAGAGCACGCTACATCAACTCCATCATCCAATTGGCGCCCAAGTCTTCCTCCAATACGGTTTTTATTGTTTATTCTTTTTGAGCTTAAAATTGGGTTTGTGCCTACAAACCCCAACTCCTTTTCTATTCCTCTTTCTTTTGGGTTTCACACCACCATTAAGGTGTGAAGAGGTTTCTTCAAGCCTTTCCTTTTAAAAGGCTTGAGTTTTCGGTGAGCTAGCCTTCACCCGTTAAAAAGGCTAGTGGGTTCTTGCTATTCCATTGAAAGCAAGTGGGTTCTTGCTAAACCAATAAAAGCAAGCTGTAATAGGTCCTAGTGCTACCTCAAAGCCTAGTGGGTTTCTTGCTAAAACCATTGAAAAGCAAGCGGTATGAATCTCTCAACGGTTGAGTTGGGAGCGGAGACGTAGGCCGGGTTTTTGGCCGAACTCCGTTATCAATTCTTGTGTCTTGCCTCTTTATTTCCGCTGCACTTTCAACTCTGATTTTAATTTGTTAATCAATTTTTTAAAAGGCAATTCACCCCCCTCTTGCCATCATTCCCTCGTTTGTTCCGACCCAACAATTGGTATCAGAGGGAAATTTGTGTAATACCCTAACCGGTTACAAATTCAAAGATCCATTAAGATGGCATCAACCTCTTTCGCCCCCGAAGGCTTTTCTTTGGGTCGGGCTCCATTTTTTGATGGGACCGACTACAATTATTGGAAAACCCGCATGACTACTTTCCTTAGGAGCATAGGTTATCCCATATATAAAATTGTCATGCATGGTTACACTCTTTCTTCTCCCGATGAATCCAAATGGACCCAAGCCGATATAAAAAATTTCGAGCTTGATGGCAAAGCCATGAATGCTCTACATTGCGGCCTTGACCGAAATGAATTTAATCGAGTTTCCACTTGTACCACATCTCATGAAATCTGGAAACTATTGGAGGTTACCCATGAGGGGACCAACAAAGTAAAGGACACTCGATTAGATATGTACCGTCAAGATTTTGAATCTTTCTCCATGCATCCAAATGAGTCTATTTCCGATATGTTTACTCGCTTTACTGACGTGTGCAATGGTAGAAAATCTCTTGGTGATGATGTTTCAGCCGAGACGATGGTCAAGAAGATCTTATGGGTCCTTCCGAGCTCATGGGCACCAAAGGTGACGGCGATCCAAGAAGCTAAGGACGTCAAAAATATGCCGGTCGAGGAGCTCATTGGATCCCTAATGACCTACGAGATCACGATGAGGAGGCAAGCTCAAAAGGAGGGCACACCAATCAAGACCCCAAAGAACATCGCCCTCAAGGTACAAAAAGAAGTAAGCTCCTCCTCATCCTCATCTTCCTCATCTCCTTCATCTTCAAGCGGCGACTCGGAAATGGAGAATCTCGCCCGCCAAATGCACAAATTTATGAAGAAGCACAAGAAGAAGAAGAAATCTCGCAAGGCGCGAAAGCAAGAACCCACCGCAAGATCCGAGCCCAAGGTAAAATGCTACGGGTGCGGCGAAAAGGGCTATTACAAGCCCGATTGCCCACTCAACAAGAAACGGGCCACGCCTAAGGAAAAAGGAAAGAAAAAGGTCCTCAAAGCGACTTGGAGTGACACCTCTTCATCATCCTCCTCCTCCTCCTCGAGCGACCAAGGTACAAAATGCCTAATGGCATTCCATGAGGTAACTTCTTCCGATTCCTCTTCCTCATGTTCGTCAAATTCAAATTCTTTAAATCATCTTTCTTATGAAGAACTCTCTCATGCTAGAGACCAACTTGAAAATGGTTTTCATGAACTCTCTTCAAAATTTGTTGCTTTAAAAAAATCTTTCAAAAAACTTTCTTCCGAAAAAGAACAACTTCTCAAAGAGAAGGAAGAGTTGACCCTTAAAATCCAAAATTTTCCAAATGTTGATTCCATGGAATCAACCATCAAAGACCTAAAGGAGACCTTGGCTAAGTTCACCCAAGGGGAACAAAATTTGAACAATCTCCTAGGTTCCCAACGAATATCTAGAACCTCCCATGGACTTGGCTACACCAACCAAGCTTCCTCCTCCCATGCACCCACTGTTTTTGTAAGGGGGAGCTCTTGTTTTAAATTTTGTAATTATTGCAAGAAAACCGGGCACCTCATTTATGAATGTAATTGCAAAAATGCCCGGTACGGCCAACCAAAGTCTTTTTTCTTTTCCGACGAATTTTATGGGAGAAGACCCGCCATGAGACAAGTGTGGATTGAAAAATCCCTTCTAGCGAGTCTCTCCGGGCCTAAAATCATCTCTTTTCAAAATCCCTCTCCCCGGTGATTAGTTGTTTTTATTTAGGGGGAGTTAGGTTCTTTTAAGCTTTTTTATGTATTCAAAGTTTTCATTTCAAACTCAACACTTGGTTTCAAATTTTTCAATTCAAAATTTTCTATTCAATTTTTGATTCAAAACTTTCAATTCATTTTTGATTCAAATCTTTCAAATCAAATTTCAAAATTTCAATTGACTTTCAAATCTCTATCTTGTTTTTCAAAGTATTCCCTCAATCAAGTTTTATGCCCCATTCTTTTTTGATAATCACAAAGGGGGAGAAACTTCTTGATTGATTGGGGGAGAATCCTTTTTCATCATGCTTTGCATTTCCTTTCAATTTCAGTTTTTTCATTGTTTGTTTCGGTGATTGTGATCATCAAAATAGGGGGAGATTGTTGTACCTCTCGAACCCCTCAAGGTTTTATTTTCATGATCACAATCACCCTCATATTTTACTAATCCTCTTTCAAGTGTTTTTGGATGATAGGAATCAATTCAGGTGGCCAAGGAATTGGGCCAAGAAAGAAAGGAGGCAAAGTGGACTGAAATTCAGTCCACCGGCCAACCGATGGAAGTGCACCGGCCAACCGATAGGAGCCTGGACAGAAGGCATCCTTCTGTCCAGACCACCGGCCAACCGGTGGCTTGACCACCGGCCAGCCGGTGGCACCTGCACTCAAGAGGGAGCCACTGCCTTCCCACCGGCCAACCGATGGCCTCAGCACCGGCCAGCCGGTGGCACCCTCTCCAAATAGTGCCAGCTACTGTCTGCCCACCGGCCAGCCGGTGGCTCTGGCACCGGTCGACCGGTGGAGCCTGGACCAGAAGCATTCTCCAACATCCAAGGCACCGGCCAGCCGGTGGCCCTGCACCGGCCAGCCGGTAGACCAGTCAAACTAGCCGTTGGCTTTGACCAGTCAACTCCTTTTTGGCCTCCAACGGCTCCGAGGCCTTTTACAACGGCTCCGAAGCCTCCCCAAGGGTTCCATGCCTATAAATAAAGGCCAAGGAAGCCCCGGACACCTACCGGAACTATTGTGAAGCCAACGGACACTTTTTCCATCATTCGGCAATCCTCCGGCGGACTTCCTCAAAGGAACCCCAAGTGCTCCAACCAACTTCCAATCCAAGGAGCACCTCAAGAAGCTTGGGAGAGCACGCTACATCAACTCCATCATCCAATTGGCGCCCAAGTCTTCCTCCAATACGGTTTTTATTGTTTATTCTTTTTGAGCTTAAAATTGGGTTTGTGCCTACAAACCCCAACTCCTTTTCTATTCCTCTTTCTTTTGGGTTTCACACCACCATTAAGGTGTGAAGAGGTTTCTTCAAGCCTTTCCTTTTAAAAGGCTTGAGTTTTCGGTGAGCTAGCCTTCACCCGTTAAAAAGGCTAGTGGGTTCTTGCTATTCCATTGAAAGCAAGTGGGTTCTTGCTAAACCAATAAAAGCAAGCTGTAATAGGTCCTAGTGCTACCTCAAAGCCTAGTGGGTTTCTTGCTAAAACCATTGAAAAGCAAGCGGTATGAATCTCTCAACGGTTGAGTTGGGAGCGGAGACGTAGGCCGGGTTTTTGGCCGAACTCCGTTATCAATTCTTGTGTCTTGCCTCTTTATTTCCGCTGCACTTTCAACTCTGATTTTAATTTGTTAATCAATTTTTTAAAAGGCAATTCACCCCCCTCTTGCCATCATTCCCTCGTTTGTTCCGACCCAACAATTGGTATCAGAGGGAAATTTGTGTAATACCCTAACCGGTTACAAATTCAAAGATCCATTAAGATGGCATCAACCTCTTTCGCCCCCGAAGGCTTTTCTTTGGGTCGGGCTCCATTTTTTGATGGGACCGACTACAATTATTGGAAAACCCGCATGACTACTTTCCTTAGGAGCATAGGTTATCCCATATATAAAATTGTCATGCATGGTTACACTCTTTCTTCTCCCGATGAATCCAAATGGACCCAAGCCGATATAAAAAATTTCGAGCTTGATGGCAAAGCCATGAATGCTCTACATTGCGGCCTTGACCGAAATGAATTTAATCGAGTTTCCACTTGTACCACATCTCATGAAATCTGGAAACTATTGGAGGTTACCCATGAGGGGACCAACAAAGTAAAGGACACTCGATTAGATATGTACCGTCAAGATTTTGAATCTTTCTCCATGCATCCAAATGAGTCTATTTCCGATATGTTTACTCGCTTTACTGACGTGTGCAATGGTAGAAAATCTCTTGGTGATGATGTTTCAGCCGAGACGATGGTCAAGAAGATCTTATGGGTCCTTCCGAGCTCATGGGCACCAAAGGTGACGGCGATCCAAGAAGCTAAGGACGTCAAAAATATGCCGGTCGAGGAGCTCATTGGATCCCTAATGACCTACGAGATCACGATGAGGAGGCAAGCTCAAAAGGAGGGCACACCAATCAAGACCCCAAAGAACATCGCCCTCAAGGTACAAAAAGAAGTAAGCTCCTCCTCATCCTCATCTTCCTCATCTCCTTCATCTTCAAGCGGCGACTCGGAAATGGAGAATCTCGCCCGCCAAATGCACAAATTTATGAAGAAGCACAAGAAGAAGAAGAAATCTCGCAAGGCGCGAAAGCAAGAACCCACCGCAAGATCCGAGCCCAAGGTAAAATGCTACGGGTGCGGCGAAAAGGGCTATTACAAGCCCGATTGCCCACTCAACAAGAAACGGGCCACGCCTAAGGAAAAAGGAAAGAAAAAGGTCCTCAAAGCGACTTGGAGTGACACCTCTTCATCATCCTCCTCCTCCTCCTCGAGCGACCAAGGTACAAAATGCCTAATGGCATTCCATGAGGTAACTTCTTCCGATTCCTCTTCCTCATGTTCGTCAAATTCAAATTCTTTAAATCATCTTTCTTATGAAGAACTCTCTCATGCTAGAGACCAACTTGAAAATGGTTTTCATGAACTCTCTTCAAAATTTGTTGCTTTAAAAAAATCTTTCAAAAAACTTTCTTCCGAAAAAGAACAACTTCTCAAAGAGAAGGAAGAGTTGACCCTTAAAATCCAAAATTTTCCAAATGTTGATTCCATGGAATCAACCATCAAAGACCTAAAGGAGACCTTGGCTAAGTTCACCCAAGGGGAACAAAATTTGAACAATCTCCTAGGTTCCCAACGAATATCTAGAACCTCCCATGGACTTGGCTACACCAACCAAGCTTCCTCCTCCCATGCACCCACTGTTTTTGTAAGGGGGAGCTCTTGTTTTAAATTTTGTAATTATTGCAAGAAAACCGGGCACCTCATTTATGAATGTAATTGCAAAAATGCCCGGTACGGCCAACCAAAGTCTTTTTTCTTTTCCGACGAATTTTATGGGAGAAGACCCGCCATGAGACAAGTGTGGATTGAAAAATCCCTTCTAGCGAGTCTCTCCGGGCCTAAAATCATCTCTTTTCAAAATCCCTCTCCCCGGTGATTAGTTGTTTTTATTTAGGGGGAGTTAGGTTCTTTTAAGCTTTTTTATGTATTCAAAGTTTTCATTTCAAACTCAACACTTGGTTTCAAATTTTTCAATTCAAAATTTTCTATTCAATTTTTGATTCAAAACTTTCAATTCATTTTTGATTCAAATCTTTCAAATCAAATTTCAAAATTTCAATTGACTTTCAAATCTCTATCTTGTTTTTCAAAGTATTCCCTCAATCAAGTTTTATGCCCCATTCTTTTTTGATAATCACAAAGGGGGAGAAACTTCTTGATTGATTGGGGGAGAATCCTTTTTCATCATGCTTTGCATTTCCTTTCAATTTCAGTTTTTTCATTGTTTGTTTCGGTGATTGTGATCATCAAAATAGGGGGAGATTGTTGTACCTCTCGAACCCCTCAAGGTTTTATTTTCATGATCACAATCACCCTCATATTTTACTAATCCTCTTTCAAGTGTTTTTGGATGATAGGAATCAATTCAGGTGGCCAAGGAATTGGGCCAAGAAAGAAAGGAGGCAAAGTGGACTGAAATTCAGTCCACCGGCCAACCGATGGAAGTGCACCGGCCAACCGATAGGAGCCTGGACAGAAGGCATCCTTCTGTCCAGACCACCGGCCAACCGGTGGCTTGACCACCGGCCAGCCGGTGGCACCTGCACTCAAGAGGGAGCCACTGCCTTCCCACCGGCCAACCGATGGCCTCAGCACCGGCCAGCCGGTGGCACCCTCTCCAAATAGTGCCAGCTACTGTCTGCCCACCGGCCAGCCGGTGGCTCTGGCACCGGTCGACCGGTGGAGCCTGGACCAGAAGCATTCTCCAACATCCAAGGCACCGGCCAGCCGGTGGCCCTGCACCGGCCAGCCGGTAGACCAGTCAAACTAGCCGTTGGCTTTGACCAGTCAACTCCTTTTTGGCCTCCAACGGCTCCGAGGCCTTTTACAACGGCTCCGAAGCCTCCCCAAGGGTTCCATGCCTATAAATAAAGGCCAAGGAAGCCCCGGACACCTACCGGAACTATTGTGAAGCCAACGGACACTTTTTCCATCATTCGGCAATCCTCCGGCGGACTTCCTCAAAGGAACCCCAAGTGCTCCAACCAACTTCCAATCCAAGGAGCACCTCAAGAAGCTTGGGAGAGCACGCTACATCAACTCCATCATCCAATTGGCGCCCAAGTCTTCCTCCAATACGGTTTTTATTGTTTATTCTTTTTGAGCTTAAAATTGGGTTTGTGCCTACAAACCCCAACTCCTTTTCTATTCCTCTTTCTTTTGGGTTTCACACCACCATTAAGGTGTGAAGAGGTTTCTTCAAGCCTTTCCTTTTAAAAGGCTTGAGTTTTCGGTGAGCTAGCCTTCACCCGTTAAAAAGGCTAGTGGGTTCTTGCTATTCCATTGAAAGCAAGTGGGTTCTTGCTAAACCAATAAAAGCAAGCTGTAATAGGTCCTAGTGCTACCTCAAAGCCTAGTGGGTTTCTTGCTAAAACCATTGAAAAGCAAGCGGTATGAATCTCTCAACGGTTGAGTTGGGAGCGGAGACGTAGGCCGGGTTTTTGGCCGAACTCCGTTATCAATTCTTGTGTCTTGCCTCTTTATTTCCGCTGCACTTTCAACTCTGATTTTAATTTGTTAATCAATTTTTTAAAAGGCAATTCACCCCCCCTCTTGCCATCATTCCCTCGTTTGTTCCGACCCAACACCAAGGTTTCTTTCTCATTGACAGGCATGAAGTAGCACGAGTTAAAATAATGTGACAAAATTAAAGAGCTGATAGGAAGAACGATGATTTATACACACCATCAAGGTTTGCACTCTCCACACTCATTCATATGATGTTTTTTGAACCTCCTGTTTGCAGGACTCTTTGGAGGTTCATATCCATATAAAGGCCGCCTTCTAAAAACACAGCTGGTGCCAATGTAAAGGGGACCCTGAATTCCATCTAGAGCTTTCATATTTATCTGCAGAAATAGGGAGAATGAGCATGGAGAACCATTTCAATCACAGCAAGCTCAATGAGTCTTACATCGAAGAAAACTGTGTTTCTATTGGCATATCGATCAAGCTTGTCCATGCCATCAAATCTCTGAGGGAATTGGACATAGCAGGCTTTCTTTCCAACTTGTGGGTCCATCAGGAAACACATGGCCTCTTTAAGTGTTGCTATTATTCACATAAGAGTTAACAAAAATGTTTTTTTTTTTAACTACCAAGTATCGAAGGGTGAAGTTAACTACCAAAGCATTCATTTCACCAGCTTTCATATTGCGATAAAAAGCCGGCCTGTTTTCACGAGATACATAAAAAAGGCAAGGTAGCTCGCTTCCTTCTACATCAGGAGCTCCATTGTGACCCAGGAATGGTTGGATCATTCCTGGGTGATCCTTTGTATTGTTTCCTGGCCATGGTGTTCCATCATGCATGGTCCAACCATCGGGGGGGACCTTCGTAGCTTTGGAAACAAGCCCATTAATACGAACTTTAAATTCTTCATACTCTCTCTGTTGAAAGCATGGGAATGTGTAGATTAACCATACTAAGGGGTGCATTTGAAAACAGCTATTGGAAACTGCTTATAACGCTTCACGTATGATATGTAGTTTGACAAAAAAAATGTTGTTGACTCAATTTCTGCAAAAACACTCTGTTTGACAGCACTTGAAAAAAATTTACAACACTTGTCACTTATAATAAGCAGTTTGAAAAAATAAGTGGTGCTTATTCTGTTACTGAAAAAACTGTATACACTTGAATGAGTGGCAGAAAATCACTCAAGTCAATAAGACCCAGTTTGACAGCACTTAATGAAAACTACTTATAACACTTGTCACTTATGATAAGCAGTTTGAATAAATAAGTGGTGTTTGCTTTGTTTCTGAAAAAACACTACTTAAATTTCAGAATAAAACCACTTTAAAAAGGTCGCGGAAAACCACTTTTTCAATAAGCAATCTGGGAACACTTGTACAGAAGCACTATAAGAGCTATAAGATGTTTTCAGAAAGTGTTGACAAACGGATCCCATGTAATCTGGAAACATTTATACAGAAGAACTTATCAGAGGTGACAAGTGTTATAAGCAGTTATCAATAATTAATCTGGAAACACTTAAAGTGAAAATTGCTATAAGCAGTTTTCAATAGGTACTTTCAAATGAAGCCTAAAAGTTGATATTTTAAAGTAAAATGAGAAAGAAAGAGTTCACAGTTGGAACAGCACCTTCATAATCCGACGCTCTTCAACAAATTTAGGTTGCACTTTGTCCTTGAGATTGTCAATCCTCAGGCAGAAGTACTTCTCTGGTGCTCGAGGTTCAATGGAGAATTTCTTACAGAAGGGAACCCACTTTCTTGCAAACTCTGCAGTTTCAGATAATGAATCAAAGGTCAGCATCGAAGCTCCATCATCTGAAACGTAGCACGAAACCTTGTCAACAGGGTAGTCGATAGCCAAAATTGACAGGACAGCATTGGCGGTAACAAAAGGACATTGCCTTTGGGGACTTGTACCGACAAGAATGTCTAATGAAGAAAGCATTGATATTTCTCCTTCCTTCTCCTATCTGCAAAAAGAATTTTTTCAGCAATTGAGTTTTAGCCGAATTTAATTAATCTAAATTTGATTCTGCGATCTGAGAGTGCTTACCTGAGAGAAAGACGGTCAATGTAAGCCTCGTGGCCAATTGGGAACCATTTAGGAAGCTGTTCAAGAATCCAAAAAAGGGTAAACTAGATCTCACATACAACAGATGTTAGCCAATGTCCAACTGCATCATGGACCGGATTCATGATTCGGTACTGAAGGAAAAACAGAACGACAACAAGACAGATTGCAATGACCATTCGGTATGGGCTGATCTTGCCTGATGCAATGTGTAACAACTGGGTCCTGGTGACAGCACAGACACCCCGCCTTAACATGGCTGTCGGGTCCTGGCCCGCCAAGTACCACCAGTTGCTCTGCAGGCACGTGGTCCCCACCTTGGGGCTCACTCACGTGCATGAATCTGACTAATGATAGTCCCCACAAGCCAACACATGTCATTTCCAGTGTGTTTTGTCCTCACTCTCACACCCTGGGAAACTTCCCAGAATGCCACCCATCCCGATCACTACTCCAGGCCAAGCACGTTTAACTGTGGAGTTCTAACCAGATAGGCTCCCGAAAAGGAAGGTGCACCTTGTTGACATGAGTCATATCATTTAGTCATTTAACCATTTATCATTTGGGGGTGTTACATTCACCCCCCTTTAGAGCACAACGTCCTCGCTGTGGGCCCTTACATCTCAACCCAAGCAGCACTTAAGGCTAGGTACCACCTCTGATACCAAATTTAACAACTGGGTCCTGGTGACAGCAGAGACACTCCGCCTTAACATGGTCGCCGGGTCCTGGCCCGCCAGGTACCACCAGTTGCCCCGCAGGCACGTGGTCCCCACCTTGGGGCTCACCCACGTGCATGAACGGGTCATCTGACTAATGATAGTCGTCACAGGCCAACACATGTCCTTTCCAGTGTGTTTTGTCCTCACTCACACACACCCTGAAAAACTTCTCAGAAGGTCACCCATCCCAATGACTACTCCAGGCCAAGCACGCTTAACTGTGGAGTTTTAACCAGGTATGCTCCCGAAAAGGAAGGTGCACCTTGTTGACATGAGTCATATCATTTAGTCATTTAACCCTTTATCATTTTGGGGTGTTACACAATGGGTACTTTTCTAGAAAGTTGTTGCCTGGTTTCATCTGCCCTACACTCGGTTCACATTAATGTAAGCGAAAACTTGGTTTCTTGAATGAATATTTTAAATTTAAAGTTAGCTAAGAGGAATTGATGGAAAGAATACATGGTCTGGGTTTGTTCATTTCTGTTACTGAATTTGGGTCCGATATTTTCATGCTGCATTTTCTGGTCATTTGACTGCTCGTTTTGCCTTGTCTCTTTCCCCTTATTGCATCCCGGGCTTCCTGTTTTGCCTGGCATGTATCACATTATAAATTTTCTGAGTAGTTGCATGACCAAAAACTGCACATTGGTTTCCCACTTCACTAAAAAAATCTTACAGAAAACAACAGATAATGGCAAGAAACAGTGTAAGTTAGGTCGCACCAGAATCGGCAAGAGGAGAAGAATGCACCCTTTTGTGTAGTGAATATGAGGGCTTCTGTTCTTGATTAGTGTCACCAGATACTGGTAGATGTTTGTTCACCTGCAGGAAAAACTTGAAATGGCTAAAAATGAACTTTGACAGTAATATAATTTGCAGAATAGTGCTGTTCTTCTAAAGCTCCATTTGACCACACTTACTGAAAACTACTTATAACACTTACCACTTATGATAAATGCTTCTGCATAAGAGTTTCCAGATTGATTATAGAAAAAGTGCTTTTCTGCCACTTATTTAAGCAGTTTTCTTCTTGAATTTAAGTGTAAGAGTTCTTTTAATAACATAAAAGAACTTATGACTTCAAACTACATATCAAAGTGGTAAGTGTCATAAACAGTTTCAAAAGGTATAGTCAAACGGAGCCTAAAAATCATTGCTTTCTAACACTGACTGCTGTCAATTGCCCATCATCATAACTTCCACAGCTCATCTTCCCATGAAGCATCACTTCTGCCGAAGCAGTGTTGTTGTGCTTATTCTGCTCATCAGTAATGTTAAACTCATGCTCAATATCATCCGCATCCTCTTCATCATCATCTCCTTCTACCCTTGGGCTCCCTTCGTAAACATTTTAAAAATATAAGGCTGAAAATTAGATTCTTTCTAATTTTCATTGAAATTCTTAATTGAAACGTCATCAGTATGAGCAATTTACCTTAGGCGCTTGTACCTGGTGTTGCACTGAGGGCATAGCTGTGTCCCCTCTCTCCTTTCATACTCATAACAAGGGCGACACACAGGAAAGCCACATTCATTGCAAGCCACAAACGCATCTCCATTGACTGAATGGCTAATTTCATCACCACAAATCTCACAGGCCATGACCATGTGGAGACATGAAAGCCTTTTGCTACATCATTAATGTAGTGAGAAGAACACACAGTACATGTGTCTAAAGATCATGTTTCATTGCATGGAAAGGTACAAATGGGAATATGAATGAGAACGAAATAATGCTATCCCTAATCAAACATCCTTGAAAAAAATTAGTGTAATTTTTCATTAAGCTAATGTTGAGTAGTTTTTACCTCTTCATGTGCATGGATTACAACCACTTCGTCATGGTTGTGCGATCCTGCAACCAATGCAGCACCAGCTTCCATGGTGTGTAGAGAAAAATGGTGTCTTGTTGGCAAAAAGGTAGGCTGATGAGATTGCAATGATAAGGGGGTACTTGAGAGAAAACATAACACATCCCACCTAATAGAGGCATTGGTTGGGGTGTCCCCTGTTGCCTTGAAGTAATGTTTCATTTGTTGCAATAGACAGGTTCATTTTCAGCTTGATCTCCTAACTTTTCATCTCACAGATATTGGCGACACTCACAGTTTGTATTTGCATGAAATCAACTACAGGCAATTATTCAGTGGCCCCAACTGTGAAACAGTCATCTGCGGATCAATTCATGCAATGAACAGCTTGAAACACAGCTCTATTACAGCTTCTTAGCATCAATCATAAAAAAAAAAATGTTTTTTTTTTGTGACATGTGGATTATGGGTAAGAGTGCTTGATGGGCTGGACCGGGTTGGACCAGAATAAAGCTCACATGCCCTATTAGATCCAAATTTAAAGCAAACTCAAAAAAAATGAACCAGCACGCATTTAAAATTATTTTAGAAAATTAAAATTTTAAAATAAAAACTGTATTGATAACAAACAGTAAGCATTAGGCATACTGTATCCATCAAATAAATCTCAGTTCCTAAATGCATCACTCATAGAATTTGACTTTATTTTTCCTGCCACCAAAAAAATACTGCATAAAAATGAAAAAAATAATCACTTGTCTACAGGCAAGTCTGCATCCATGAGGGCTGAACAGCTTAAACCCAGAGGCTTTTTTCTTTGGCCAGTTTAAACACATTTAAAATGTTGAGTATTTTTTACCAGACCAGCCCGTCCCAAAATGTGGGACTAAACACTCTGGCCAGCAGACCTGCAGCCCATCATTAGACACCACAATGTGTCAGTGAGTTCCAAGAAATGGAGAAGCAACTCATATTAAGATTTTTGAAAAATGAAAAGGCATCTCATCGTTCATGTGTTTTGTCCCCATCCAAGTCCAATTACAATTATATTGCATCTTTCAGCAAATGCCTAACCTGGATCTAACCCAAGTCTCAGAATTGATAGGTTGTTGCTTACTAATCACAGGGGTCCTATTCTTATACCTTATGATCAAGCAGCCTGGTGGATTTGAGCAGAAGAATCCTCCCTCGAGGCATACTCAGTGTAGATTAAACCGCAAGGTGCAATGCCACACTCAAATTGAGTGTTCTGATAGATTTAGTAGGTAGTGAAGGTGTGTTAGTGATGAGGATTTCAGATCACTCTGAAGCTGAACTAAAGATATGGTATGTGGTTAAAATCAGTATGTCAGCTTTTAAAATGCCTGAGCTATGTCACTCTGTAAATTAGGAGGGGCAGCTGTTAGGTGCTCTGCATTAGCCTTGAAAAACAGCTTCTGTTGGTTGTGCTGTAAATCATGAGATGAAAGTCTCGCCTTTTGCAAGCAAAACCAAAAGTAAAATTTAGTCTTTTGGTGGTATCTTAAAGCACTTTGCACCCCAGAAGCCAAGGACACACTTAATATCCATAATTGCTTTTCAAAATTCCAGGTGAAAGAGTGCCACGATGCACTCTTCCAAACTCTGCCCTTTCTTATTCAGGTTTTATCAGAAGAGTTTGTAAGTTTATGTGAATTTATGTTTGTACAGAAAACCTCCACAGTGATGCACTGCCTTTATGGTCAGATCTGCTAAGAAGGATCCATGACATTCTCAAGATTCTTTATTGGTTAGTTTATATATTTGCTGCAGGCCTTTGCGGAAAGAACAAAGAATTCCTTTGTTCATAATGCTATGCAATGGAGAAAGGGTTTGTTTTTTCTAATCATTTGAAGAGGTATTTTCTTTTTAAGTATTTCCTTCATATGGATCCTTTCCCTGTCGATTTTGTTGAAAAAATATTTTCTTCCTGAAAAGTGTTTTCTTTGTTTCCGTGCCTGCATTTGAATTTCATGCATAACCATATTCATGTTCAATGAAAGTGAGTAGTCATTGTTATTGTAATTCATACAATTGCGTTGACTTTCCCGTGTAATTTTTATATACTTCAATAGAACATGTGATGAAGATAGGAGACCAGTTCTGTAATTTTTGGGGTAAGTCCAGTCTCACTTCAGTTGTCTCATGAGAAGTAGGGCCCTGTATGCACTTTTCTACAGATCAGTCCGCCCACCTAAGTTCAATTCGAATTACAATCATTTACAATTCTAAGGAACAGGAATTAGAATAGCAGCAACTCACAAATTTCTTGCAGAATTCCTTTATCAATGAAGCCATTTTTCCTATAATTCAATGCACTGCAAAATTCTGCAAAAGTGCATTGTTAACAGAGAAACTGACTGTCCCTTTTAGAAGTTCCAATTTTGAGCATCCAAAGGATTCCTTTCGTAATCATTAATGGCAATTGAACACCCATCCACTCCACAAAATAACATTAGGATGCAGAACATCTTCTGTCTTCATTTTCAAAAAATGCATAAATAAACATGTTACAAAACAACGGCAGAATATTTTTCAGTTTAATAACAAAACAATACACAAAGCATGATTATCGCACCTTTCATTATGTTGCCTCCATTTTTCACACATCAAACTCAAAATGCACCAAAATTTACAGCATGTGTTTGAGAATGCACCTATTAGAGATGGATATCATGAATCATCAGCAATTAATTCCGCACTTCGCCGTGTCAGGTCCCTTGGTCTTCATCACAAACGGGTCGATGCGGACCCACAGCAAAGAGAAGATAGAAGCCAGAAGCACTGACCAAATGACAACAATGGTGGGCGTGCGATTCTGCCGCCCCATGAGCCCTTTGAGGAACGGGTAGAGATGGATGATCACCCAAAACGCAAAGAAGAGCTTGCCAAACAGAGGCCCCCATGACTGGGAGCCATTGTTAATGGCGTCCGAGAGCCCGGCAACAACTCCGACAAGGTTGATGATCAGAAGCGTGGTTGGCGGGATTAGCAGTGTTGTCCATTTGAAGGCATAGAGCTCTCCAAATTCCTCGTCATCTGTGGCTTTAGAAGTGACTGTGAAGTTTGTGTCAATTCCTGCTAGAACCTTGAGAAGGCCTTGAAACACAGCAAAGAGGTGTGCAGAGACACCGCCAATGACCCAAAATTGTTCATTTCTCCACCACTCCTCGATGGTCACCCCACTCCACCGTAACTCCATAATGCTGGTTGCGAAGATCGAGATGAAGAGTCCGATGAAGTATAAACTGGCGAAGGTACTTATCTGTGGGGCATGAATAAAACAGGTTTCAGCACTCTCCTTCTATGATAGATTCATTTCAATACAATTACAAAGTTACTGGTTTTAGAGATGCTTAACAGCAATGGGCCCAGGGGCCTGCCCGTATATGCGGAACAGGTTGGACTAGTAAAAAGTAACCAGATTTTTAAAGCATAAACAGGCCAGGGGAAAAACCTATGGATTAAGCAGGCCCGGCCCAAATGGATGCGAGTGACCCGCAGGGCAGGGAGAACTTTCAAATTCTTTTTCAATTTTATGTGGCATAAACTGATATTTGTGTGATAAAAAATGTGTGTATTGTTTGATATTTATTATTAAAACAATTTTAATTTTTTTAAAGACGACAAGCCAATCCACTTCAAATGCAAACCAGACTGGGTTCATTTTTTTCTGAACCCACATTAAATGTGGGCCTAAACAGGCCCAGCCCCTTTAGACCCAGTCCAATCTGATCCAGCCCGTTAAGCATCCCTTTTGTGAGAATAAAAAAGATCAATTTTCTTACCGCAGGCATAATGAATTTCCCAGTGAGCAAGCAGACAGCAGGGAGGGTACAGTAAGCAAGGAGTGGCAGAGAGGTGAATGGATAGATCGTTGTGTTGATATATGCAAAACGCTCCAGCCACTTTAGATTTCCTCTTTCATAGCCATACCATACCGGACTGTGTCGGCTAAAGAAGATCTCGACAGAGCCTAGGGCCCATCGAAGCACCTGATTGAGGCGGTCTGAGAGGTTGATCGGAGCTGAACCCTTGAATGCAGGCCTCCTCGGCATGCAGTAGATAGACCGCCAGCCACGACAATGCATCTTAAATCCGGTCAGGATGTCCTCTGTAATAGAACCATAGATCCAACCAAGCTGCAATTTTGGAAGCCAAATATCTCAGGTTCAAGAATCATGCATGAGGTAACAAGGACAGCAATATTTTAATTACCTCAGTACCCCATTCGGTTTTGTCTTCATAGCCGCAACTTATGACATGAATGGCTTCTTTGAGCAGGGCTGCTGGGCTTGAAGAAGGAGGCACCCCACCTTCATCCATCAAAGTCGAGGTAACAAAAATTGCTGACTGCCCATACTTCTTTTCAAAGTTCATTTGGGACATCAGTTGCTCCTTGTCGTCATCACCTAACATATAGAAATTACATGATTTTAAACAAGAAATGCAATGTAGCCTCGGCCCATCTTTATATCAAGTTTTAAGAGTTTTTATGGCATTAATTGGAACAATCATCAATAGAATGAAATCAGGCGTTACATTATTTGAGAGTTTTATGATAGAATGAAATGACATTACCTGGCCGTAATTTGAAATTTATTATAAAATGAATGGAATTACCTAACTTGTTCATCATACTTCAAAAAAATTCTTAATATTTTTATCCACTTTCTTTAGCCCTTATTATTTTTTTATTTTTTGATATTTTTGTAAGATTGATGTAGATTTTAGGTTATTCTATTGTTGACCATCCAATTCGAAGGGTCAGGAAAAGGAAGTCATGGGAGGGTCAAGACGGGATTGGGCGAGCATTTACTTGCCATCTCATTCCCCTATAGAAAAATGACTCAAACAATGGCCTTGTAACATAAGTCACCCTACGTCATTTCATGTCACTCTAAAAAACACTCAAACACAGTTAGAAACAAAAAAAATAAAGTATATATTTAGGAATACCTTGAAGACTTGTCACTTGGTCACATGGGCCATGTTTAGAATACCCCTTGAGCTTCTTGCGACGCCCAAAACAGGGGCAGCAGTCACAGCTTACCATCTTTGGTCTCTTAGGACCCTTTGGAGGATCATAACCATATAGAGCTTGTCTTCTAAACACACATCCTGTGCCAACATAGACCGGACCCTGAATCCCGTCCAGCCCCTTCATATTAATCTGCAGAGGGAAGGTAACGAACAATAAAATCACCGCCTTGGTCAGGAAAAAAAAAGTCCATTTATCTGGGTTCTGTGGAATGCTTACATCAAAAAAGACTGTGTTCCTATTGGCATATCGATCATTTCTGTCTATGCCATCAAATCTTTGAGGGAATTGGACGTAGCAGACCTTCTTCCCAACTTGCGGATCCATCAAGAAGCACATCGCCTCTCGCCCGGCCTTGCTATTGTTTACATAATGGTCACAGTCCAGGTTAAGCATGAAAGGAGCATTTGTGAGGACGGCAGAAACCCGAATCTGCGAATAAACCGTTCTCTGAACTTAATAATTCTAGTAGAAACACGGCATAAAATCACAGAATGGCGATGGTCGCAGGGTTTGTAGTGATCAGTATCGAACCTCAACAATGATTTCATAATACTGTAAGAGGGAACATACTCAACTTAAACAGAGGTTCAGGGGAGTGTAATTTGTTAAGGTTTGATGTTTTTACCAGAGCATTCATGGCACCAGCTTTCTTGTGGTGATGGAAACCGGGTCGCTTCTCTCGGGAGACATAAACGAGGCGAGGGAGCTCGTTTCCTTCAGTGTCGTGGCCTCCGCTGTGGCCCAGAAAGACTTGAATCATGCCAGGATGATCCCTGGTATTATTCCCAGGCCATGGCGTCCCATCCTGCATGATCCATCCCTCCGGCGGCACCTTCATCGCTTTTGCAACGAGGGCATTGATCCTGACCTTAAACTCTTCGTACTCTCTCTGTCGCAAAATTAGGGAAACGGTTCTTTAGTGCAAACCTTCAGCACTTGACGATTAGGGCAGTGCAGAATGCAGACCTTCATCGCGCGGCGTTCCTTGACGAATGTGGGCTGGACTTTGTCCTTGAGGTAGTCAATCTTGAGCGAGAAGTACATCTCTGGGGCGCGAGGCTCGACGGAGAATTTCTTACAAAAGGGAACCCACTTCCGGGCGAACTCAGCGGTCTCAGAGAGGGCCTCGAAGGTGAGCATGGAAGCCCCATCGTCGGAGACGTAGCAGGAGATCCTGTCAACAGGGTAGTCCATGGCCAGGATGGAGAGCACAGTGTTGCCTGTGACGAGAGGGGGCTCCTTCATCGGATCCACCGTACTCACGAATATATCCACCGCCGCAAGCATTGACACCTCGCCTTCCCGCTCGTACCTGCAAAATAGATGCAGAAAATCAGCATTCAAAACTAAGCAAGACTGAGATTTTAGCGTGGTGGTGGCATGGGTACCGGAGGGAAAGACGATCAAGGTAGGTTTCGCGATCAATGGGGAACCATTTGGGAAACTGATCGAGTATCCATGAAATGGCAAACCAAATCTCGCAGATAATGGAAGTGAGCCAGAGCCCAAATGCACCATGGACGGGATGCAGGAGCCGGTAGCGGAGGAAGAAAGCCAAGACGACGAGTCGGGTCACGATGATCATTCGGTATGGGTTGACCTTGCTGGATGCTATGGGCACTTTTCTTGACAGTGGCTGTCGTGCCTCGTCCACGCTGTACACGTACTCGTATTTATGATGTGATTATAATTAAACATCTAAAATTAAAATTATTAAAAATAAAAAACGAACAATAATTTGACAAAGATCGTACACGGCGATGTCAGGGTCATTGGAGTCATCAAACTCTGCTCCGATATTTCTTTGTTGCATTTTCCACTCTTCCATTCGGTCTTTCCATCTATCTTCTTTCCTTTCGTCCCATCTCATACTTTCTGCTTCAGAAGTCCAACATATATATTTAATGAGTAAACATGAATTATATTTATAAAGAACTACAATAATTCACAAGTGAACATTTTATCTTGATGATGATGTTTCATTTATATAATTTAACACATTCTTTACAGTGCATGGAAAATTAAAAACTACACCAGCTAAGAAAACCGAAAGCTTTCAATTAATATTTTCATTTATATGGATACAATACAATACAGATGCAATACAAAGAAAAAGAGAGAACTATAATTTACCAGGCTCGGACGGTGGATATGGATGTACTCTTTTTTGTACTGAAGAATACAACATATGTTCTCCATGTAAACTATTGGATATGGAGAGCTCGCCGCTCACCTGCATGAAGTCAAACAGCTTTGACTCTTTCAAATAAAATGACTTGATACCTAAAATGATATTCAAATTCTCGACTACCTACCAAACTATTTTGGTGATAATATTAAGTTCATTATTTTGAATTGAGACAAATGTATTTTCTTCTAAATTGCCATATTTTCAAGTTAATTTCAAAAGTTTTGTTATAAATAGTGTATAAATATAATTATTGAAAAATCTTTTCTTGTGCATACCGGGCGAGATCGAACGCCAGTTATAACAGGTGGGAACTGGGCATTGTTATCTTCATTGTCTTGGCCTCTTCCATAGCTCATCTTTCCTTGAAGCATTGCTTCTACGATATATTTGTTTTTGTTCTCCTCCTCGTCAATTTTAAACTCATGCTCAATATCATCGAGATCTTCCTCATCGTCATCCCCCTCGACTCTTGGACTGCCTTCAATTATCAATAAGAGAAACAAATCAACAAAACCAGCCATTTACAAAAAAAGAAGGAAAAAATATCAAATCAAACTTTTCACGTGGGTTTGCATTATGAACATGAAAGGACGAATACATATTTTGATACAGTTAAAATTGATATTATAAAAATTTACTGCAACATAAATTGATGTGTGGATGAATTGATGTGAAAAAAACAGCAGTTCAGTAAGGATGGATGGTAAAAAAGAAGTAAAAGAAATTATAGACATTGTTTACTTTTAAGATTGATATTATAAAAATTTACTGCAACATAAATTGATGTGTGGATGAATTGATGTGAAAAAAACAGCAGTTCAGTAAGGATGGATGGTAAAAAAGAAGTAAAAGAAAAACAAGAAAAAGAACGGGAGGAAGAAGAAGAAGAAGTTAAGATTGATGTTATAAAAATTGCTTGCCTTTAAGGTTGATGTTATAGAAATTAAGTTTGATATCGTAGAAATTGGTTCCTTTTAAGATTGATATTATAAAAATTTAGTGTGACAGGAATTAATGTGTGAATGAATTGGTGTGAAAAAGGCAGCGGTTCAGTAATGATGGATGGTATAGAATAAATAGAACAGGAACAAGAAGAAGAATAAGATTTATATTATTGAAATTGGGGGTGATTGAAAAACTAAAGTTGGAGAAAAATCTGTTTCTCCTTTATTCTCTTATTATGGTTTCTCTCCTCTTGATTTTAGATTGCCAAACAGTTGAAGTCAATTCATTCCCCTCTTATTATTTCTTTTCTCCCCAAATTAGTCCTACCAAACGATGCCTGAGAACAAGAAGAAATTAAGATTGATATTATGGAAATTGTTTACTTTTAAGATTGATATTTTAAGATTGATATTATAGAAATTTAATGTGACAGAAATTGATGTGTGGATGAATTAATGTAAAAAAAAAACGGGAGTTCATAAACAATGCATGGTGCAAGGAAGAATAAGAAGTAGGAGAGGTTGATATGGCGTACCCTTGAGACGTTTGTATTTGGTCTTGCACTGCGGGCACAGTTGCGACCCCTCTCGTCTCTCGTACTCGTAGCACGGCCGGCACACCGGGAAGCCACACTCGTTGCACGCCACGAACAGATCCCCCTCCACCGTCACCCCGATGCTGTCCCCGCATATCTCGCACACTTGCCCGTTCAGATCCTTCAACGCCTTCGGCTGCAACCCTGACCCCATTAACACAGCGGCCGGGCAGCACATAAACTACATTACGCTCTCAAACAAATCACGTCCTACGTACCTCTTCGTGGCCGTGAATGACGACTAGTTCGTTGCGATTGTGGGAACCAGCGACGAGCCCAGCGCTGGCTTCCATGGCCGGCAGACAGAACTGGTCGGGGTGCGCGATGAATATTGGGGGCTCTTTGATGCAGAAATACTCGGGTTTTATTATTCCATTCACGCAGATGGGGTTGGTTGTCGTGTCTCCATCGCCGTGAAATTAAGCATCTCCCTTGTTTCAGCTCGCAACCACCGTGACTCTGGTCCTGCGGTGCTGCTGTTGGTTGCGGCGTCTCCATTGCCGTGAAACCAAGCATTTCCCTAGGTTCAGTCCCAACTACCACACGCCTTCTTTCTTATTCAGGGATAGGATTCCAAGTGTTCAATCAAAGCGGGGAGCTGTCGTTTTAGGCACTAATCCCACGGAGACGCTTCCGCCGCCGACACCAATTACAGGTGGGCGCAATGGTTTCCGATAGGCGACAGGCGGTGGCCGGACAGCGGGCGGGCTAGCAGTGCTGACGAGAGGTGGCGGAGGGCGGTCGCTGGCGCTGGACTCGGGCGGGTGAAGGATGGGCGGACCGCGCGGGTGCTGGCTCGGGCGGTGCTTGGAGCACAGGCTGGGGCTTGCTGGGTGGGGCCGGGTGCTGACCCAGCCCCTTTAAAAAAATAAAAAAAATAAGTGGGACTTAGCATGGTGCGTGTATTTTGGTTGAGTTGCACCCATCCAATGTGATATTAGTTAAAAAAACATAATTAATTGATTTTTAAAATCATAATTATCATATATATTTATTTGTTTTGTTTTATGATATTTTCTGATTCAATTAGTGAAAGTACCATTTCGATGTGAAACTTTTTTCAAAGACCTTGTTAATAAATATACTGTGTTGGGGTGTGCGTTTTTAAATATTAGCAAGATAAAAATTGAGACAAAGTTGCAAACTGTGATACTTAATCTAACATCAAGAGGTGTCGCGATAATCTCACCCTCAATAATGTTCGCTTCCCATTAAATTAATGTTTTTTTATGTTTGTCAGGGCCCATTGAGAAAACGGTGGACATCTCCGCTGAGCATATTAATGAGTTGCAATATCTAAAGACTCTCGCTGATTAATTAAAATAGATATCCTAAGCTCCTCTATCATGTCACTTCTCCACTTAGGTCACTCACTTGACTTCTCCTTCGGTTTACTTTTACTTGACACCACTCATGTACCCCTCCTTCATGCGAACTATAGTTGATCGCTCCTCCTACGATGTGCGTCACCCTCCCTTTATTCTTTGTGTGGATTTTATTTATTGTTTCCCTTCATTCTATATTGATTTATCGGGTAAGAGTTTCCATCTCATCATAAGTTTTGATCTTGTAAGCACTACTGGAGTATTGAGCTTTCGAAAAGGAGACATTCGAGCGATCGTCATTCAGCAATCGCTATTGACTCTATTAGCAACCACTAAATGGTGGTTGCTCGGCTTTCTGACTCCCCCGCCCAATTTTTTTCCCTCATTCGTCGAGCACACCCCCCCCCCCATCCTCCCTTGTCAAGCCCCCTGCCCCAACTCTGTGTTGCACCACGTAGCCCCACCTCCGACCATCCAACCCCCATCCCGCCCCCGACATTCAACCCCCATCCCACCCCCGTCGTCGTGACCTCATCCCCCCTCCCCTTGTCGAGCCCCCCTCCCCCGCCTCCATGTTACGTCATGCCCACCTCCAGTCATTGAGCCTCCCTTGTCCGACCCCCATCCCACCCTCGTCATCCACCCACCACCCCTCCCCTCGTCATTAAGCCCCCATCCCCCCATCAGATTCCCCTACGCGTCGACCCTCTCCACCGTAAAACCCCATTACAGGTCGTCGAACCTCTCCCGTCGTTGAGACCCTTGACCATCTACCCCTCTGGTCGCAAACCCTCCCCCACAGGGTGAAGCTAGTGCTCCCTACTCCCTAACTTTGATTCCTCTTATGTGCAGCGACCCCCTACCCCTTCGCTCGTAACCTCGCTCCCCCTCAACATCCCCTGCTCCCCTAGAAAAACCACGACCCTTGTTGTCAATGTATGATTTTCATTGCTTACATTGAAGATTTTTTTTGAAATAGGGTTTTGTAGGTAATTGGGAAGTTAGAGATTTATGGTATGCAATTTAGGAAAATAGAGTTTTGAATGAAATCAAAGAATGAAACACTTTTATCATTGATTTTTTTTAATACCCATTCCTTTGTGTTTAGAATGTCTTGTGCTTGTGAAGAAATGTTTTCATTTCCTCTGGGTGATAAAATGTTACATGTCTAAGTATTATTTCAATAGTAATTGATTTATTTCTTTAAAATTCTTAACTGGGTGATAAAATGTTACATGTCTAAGTATTATTTCAATAGTAATTGATTTATTTCTTTTAAATTCTTAACTCTTTGTGCACTTGGATAGTTTCAAATGCAGGTTGTGGAGGTGTGTTTGGCTGATTTAATTCGGGTTGTGAAGATGTAGGTTACGACTGATTTAATTCATGTTGTTTACTTATTTAATTCAGGGTGTGGAGATGCAGGTTATAGAGGTGCGCTTAAATGGTTTCTGGTGCACAAGGGTGATTTCATTTGTTGCATGTTCCTACCATCTAATTTCCATTGGAGGCACTTTGATGGGTTGCAGTGTAGCAATTACCGACTTGATGATATTTTTTTCATTATGATGCCTTCTTTATTTTCCTGTGAACTAGGCTTCCCGTGAAAGATTGTCAGTTGTTTGATCTATGTTTCATCACATGCATAGTTTCTTTGGATACATGGTTTCTTCTCCTCCCCAGCCCCTCTCCTTTAATTAGTTTTTTTCAAGTTGCTTGATTTTTTGGTCTTTAAACTATGATGATAACTTCTTCTAGATTTGGTATGTTCTCGATCCATTGAACCTTTTGGTTTAGTTTTTATCGGTTTTCAAATTTTATGTGTTTCATGGGATTTGATCAATTAGCCATAATTCATGTGGTATATGTTTTTCAATCTTCACCCTTTTCATATTTCAGATGGATGAGATTAATTCATATTTTTCAGTGGTTTTGGTTCTATCTTTGCATGACTTTGAATCATATTTCCAATTGGATGCTCATATACTCTAATTCGGTTGTAGGTACAAGCTTATGATTTGTGATATCATGGTAGAGCATGCTATTAAGGTAATGTACCGTCACTAAATTCAAACAGTAGGGAACTCATTAAATGTTTGTGATCAATTTATATTTTTCCATGATTATTTAAGCAACAATCATAAAATCTTATGGATTTTAATATCCTTTAATTATATTGACAGTTTTTATTGATAATGTTATCAATATTTGTTCTTCTAAATTAATTGATTGTATTCATATGTAGGTTCCTCTAAAGTAATGAAGTCTGAAAATAATTTTTAGCCAAGATATAATTAGGTTCTCTCTTTCTTTGGACATGTCTGATGTCATTCAAGTAAAATTCTCCCTACGTACTTTTAGTATGATTATAATTTTCAATAACTTGGATGATTTAAACATACATGGTTATATTACCATTATAGTCTCCTTAACCTTTTTATATTTAATTGAAGTTTCTAAAAAATGTAATAGAGTTTCACTTCTCTTTATGATATTACCATCTAAGATGATAAACTAAAAAGATAAAAGGTTGAACACTTAATGTTTAGTAAACGAATTCATCAAAATATTTAAAATGACATTTTTTTCATCAACTTGATTATAATCGATAAAGATGTAAGTGTTATATTTATATTTTGTATTTCAATTTTTATCTAAAATTATTAATCATAAACTTTTAACCATACTACCCATTCTATTTTTTAATAATGGCGTGCATTTTCATTATATCTATGACATTTCTACACATTATTTTAATATCATGTATCCCCCTAATTCTTTATTGATTTATAGGACTACCATAGTGTCATGAAAAATTTAAAGGTAGGAATTTACAAAGGATTTTGGTTCCTTTTATTCAATAGAGGGAATGAATTGATGATTCCTGAGAAATAGTCATGCCATTTTATATGTGATCACGTCTACAACTTTGACCATTGCCCCCACAGACCTGTTAATTTTCTTTTATTTTTTAAACAACAATGATGCTTTTTAAGAATATATAGGCACATACATCTACTCATTTCTCTTCGTTTATCAAGTATGTAATGTCTCCGACCCGGAAGCCACTAAGCCGGTGCTCTGAGTCGGGTGGTTACATGACCTTAAGCGCGCCTCCCCATACGCCAAAGGCTACCGACTAACAGCGGGGGTCTATGGAGTCAAGTGGGGAGACTATACCCCCTTTTTATCATAGTAAGCCACAATAGAAATAAACCAAATAGCGGAAACAATAACCAATAAACAAGGGACATGTATAACAACCATTTCCAACAATAAATATATCATGTCATACTACAAGTGCAAGAGTGAACAAAATCCAAAATAAAGACAACGACCAAAACCCCCCCAAATGGTCCCGACTCCAAGTCTGGATCCTCCACCAAGTGATACCCATGTCCAATCAACTATCTAGCAAGGACCCTTGCCCTTCTCCTGACCTGCAAACATGAAGTCTGCTCGGGTACCCAATGGCGGCCTGAGCAGGGTGTGAGTACAACTCAATAGGCCACCACCAACAGTGTCTACAAAATATCTAGTTTGAACAGATAGTGCATGCAAAAGGAATATGAATGATAATTGTCAAGTAATTATTTAAGGTTCCATTAACCAGTTTAGATCCAAAGCCATTGCCACTTCCATTACCATTCATTTCACACCAATTATTATCACTTTCCATTTCATCACATTTCCATGGGTTAATCACATACATTATGTCACATGGGTCTAAGGCCAACAATCACACGCAAAAGGGTAAACACATCGTCTTCCTATCTCACTAGGACTAACCCCCACATAGCAACCATATCCTCACCTCGAAGCCTCAGTCCGGGTGGATGTAACCGTTAGGAGAATAGATCCTCAGTCCCCATTCCTAACCCGTGCATTTAGGGTGGAGTTCAGAGCATCGGTCTTCACTCGACCTGTGGCGTAGATCCTCAAGTCATACCCCACTCTACCAAGCCATGTGCACATGCTTATATATAAGTAACCATCAACCCACCATACCATTGTCCTTTGACAACCACCATTCACAAAAAACCACATGGGAATTCACATTATGCCTTAACCCATTAACACATTACCATTTCACATCATTTAACCATTCACCCAATTCCCATGTGTTATGCCTATCTCACTAAGCATTCAACACTAGACCCATAACCTATCCCATTATGGTCTTTAATCAATTTACACATTAACCCATTTACCCGTTCATCATTTCCATGAATCAACCATTCAACCCATTCTAAATAACCCTTAGGTTATTGCCAAGTCTAGGTGCATCACCTAACTCCTATTCCAAGTTCAACCAATCATGAAAACATGTTCATCAAGGGCTCTACCATTTATTACAACAAGGTCACTTGCTTAATAACAATCCCTAAGTCCGGGGAAAGCCGACACATCCCATGGATGGCCCCAATTAGGTCAATTCAATCCCAACACATCCCACGGGGATTGTGAGGGTTCCCATTTTCCATTTCAAATACCATTATTACCAAACATTCCAAGGTTATTCAAAACATAACCAAAGGGAAACAAGAACACAACTAAACATGCACATATACCCAAATAACCATGGGATGTAACTTGTAGACCACCTACCTCGAAACCGCGGTTGAATGCACACTCGATCGAGTCCTTAGACCTCAATCCGACCAACCTTTGGATCTTCAACCTAAAACTCACCCAAAAGATAGGGTTTTAGAGCTTCAGAACAAGAGGGAGAGAAGATGCAAACCCTAAACCAAAAAGAGAAGCAAGGATGAGATTAGCCTTACCTGGAGCTTCGATCCGCAACCAACGACACCAAAAATGCCTTATAAACGAGGGAGATCGATCTCTTGGAGCTCTTGGGTGATTTGGTTCATGCCTAGGGTAAAGAGGGAGTAAATGAGAGGAAAACCCGAGTGGGTTCTTAAAATATTGGAGTGGAAAACTTGTAATTTTTCCCAACTTTAAGAGACCGCACGGTTTGGCAAACCGTGGGCAAACCATGCGCATGCTACTACCTGGAGGAGGAGGGTCGCGTGGTTTACCTGGGCAGGCCGCACGGTTTTCCCTGGCCGTGCGCAGATCGTGCGCCCTAGCTTGTCTTGCCCAGATTTCCTTTCTTTCGTGCCCTGAGCCCCCAAAACACCCCCAAGGCCTCTCATAATTTTAGAAGACATCCCTTGAAGCCCAAAAACCGGGATTCAACCAAAACATAATGAAAACATACCTTTCCAAAAACCAAGATCTTACAAAGTAGAAATTATGCTAATTAAGAGGATTCTATTTTAATTTTTTGGAACAGTGTTAGTTGATAGTTAGCTTAAAATATAGGAAATTTTATAAAATATTAGTCGTCCTTAAATTATTGGAAGTTTTTGTTCAATTTATCTATAGATTGATTAATCTCTCATGTTTAGTTTGTTTGTCCAAATGCCCCCCTCTTTAGCTAATCTAGTTTGAATATGTATTTTTCATTATGATTGAAAATCACACTTTTAAGATATTATTTAGATGTGAAGGTATGGGAGTGGACTACTTCAATCTATAGGCAGGTAGAGATGATGATGGTGAAACAATCACTGAAGATACTTTTGATGGGTGACGAAAAACATTGATTGACATGTGTTTGTACTACATTGATTCACATGAGTTTTTACTGCATTGAAGGGTGTTTGAATTTTTTTATACATTGTAGTTATGTATTGATTTAACTTAAAAGGTGTGTGTACTGTATCACATCTTCATGTTATGCATTATATCTTAATTTTTTATTGTTTCAATTATATGAAAAGGTGTTTGTAATGAATTAATAGGTGTTTATACTAAATTATATCTCAAATTTAGTGTTTGACGCTCTACATGTTTTTTATTTAGTTTGTGACACTCAAAAAATTCATTGATTTATTTGTGCAACGTGAGAAGACCGGTAAAATAATATTAAAGGAATGTCAAACTACCATCTAAATACTCAACATCATTCTGTAAGTATTATACATTCATGCCTAATTTCAATAGTTCGTGCTTCATCAAAGGAGTTAAATATTTTGTTTTTAAATCATTTGTTTTCTCGGTTAAAACAATATATAATATTACTCTAACCTTTGAAATTAATTTACTCAATCAAAATATTATATAAACACTAATTAAGGTTAACTATCAAAGTAATGGTTTTGTTTATAGTTTAAAACATATTCATTTTTAAATATTAGAAATAAAACAAATAAAAAACGCAATAGAAATGAATACAAGAGGTTCGGTCTCAAGTTGAGACTTAATCCTCTCTACTTGAAAATCATCTACTGTCAAGTATTTTATATAAAAATAAAATTTTATCCACAACCTGGAGCGGGTATACAACAGTAAAACAACTGTCCAGACCACACAAGACCTCTTCCACAATAATCATGGGAGACAAAAGAAAACAGACCACACAAGGACCTCTTCCATAGTATTCATGGGAAACAAGAGTAAAGAGTATTTGAGAAGATATATAAGTATATTACAGTTTAAAGAAGGAGATGATGTGTGTGTAGAAATACAAAGCATACACACATTGCTCGTAATGTAAAGATAAATAAACAAGCAGAGCAAATAAAAGATGTAAAAAGATTGTTTTTCTCTGTATGATATGCTCTGCAGCTTACGAATCCTTGAGTGTAGTTCAAAATGAGGTTCGAATCGAGTTTAAAAAATTTATAGTAGAATAGAGTGTCGTAAACTCCTTCTATTATGCTAGTAGGATCTGAATGTTCGTTATGCTCCCCTCTCGCAGTCGTGTGTAAGCAGGATACAACATATAGGCACTCTTCAAGTTCTTGCAGTGAGTTCCAGCTCTCTTTACATGTGTAGCTCTATGTGCATGTATCATGGTTCTCAATTCATTCAGTGTTACACATATCACATCTCACTTCATTGCATGAGGGAGACTACTTCATCTTTTAACAGTAGCAGCAGTAGGGAGAATCATCTAGATCCTCTGCTCCTCATACCGCATGTTTGAAATAAACTTTAATGCATATTTTTATAACATTTAAGGAACAATAATTAAAATAAGTTTTGACATTAAATTCCATAAGGTATCCATTAGAAATATTAAACTCAAAATAAATAAAAATAGAAGTGGTGAGTCTTTAGAACAATGACTATCTATGGCAGTGACTCCTTTGAATGATGATACTTTTTGGTGGGAAGTCTTTGGAACGATGACACTTTCTCTGGTAGTGACTGAGTCTGACAGTGATACAACTCAATGGTAGGTAATTCCAACACTTTTTCAAATTTTTGGTCCAATGGTGAGTTGTCCTATGGAGATGAGTCATTCCATACTTTACCAAATTTATGTTCTGGTGGTGACTCATAGCTGATGATGAGTGTTGCCAACACTTTGCAAAAATATCATCCTGGCAGTGAGACTTCCTTAGTGGTGAGATATTCTTGGCGGTGAGACATTCTTGGTAGTGACTCAACCTCAAGAGTGAGTTTTTCTTGGTGGTGAGACTTCCTTGGTAGTGAGTCTTTCCCATACTTAACCATATTTTCTCCAATCTATCTTATATAGTAAAATGTTATCATAAAACATAAATCTCATTAATATAATAATAAACATGATTTGGTGACCATTAAAACAAGAGACCAATAATCTCTAACAAATCATGGCATTTTATACACATGGTATCAAAGATAAAGAACGAAAGGTAGAAAAGGTAAATTATGGATGTTTATATACCATGGAATCAAAGGTAAAGATCAAAGATAAAGAAGATATATATGGTATCAAAGGTAAATGAAGGATTATATAGTAAATAGTAGTAAATAATAGAAAAATAGTAAATAATAGAAAAAATAGTATCAAAGAAAGGTATGCATGCATATATGACAAGAAATAACAATAAGGTATTAAAATAATTGATATTGTATCAAAATAATACTAATATATAAATAAATGCCATAAAATACTCTCCCCTTTTAGGATTATAAAAAAGTATAAATAAAAAAGGAAATGTAGAGAAACTAAATATGAAATAGAATATTAATGACAAGAAAATTTCCATTTAGAAAAGTCATTGGAAATATATCCATAAGGTTTCAAAAAAAATTTATATAAAAAACATCCCATCAAAGACATAGATTTTAATGATCAACGCTTCTCAGGATGTTCTTTGCCCTTCCATTTATCCGAAGTAGGAGTCTCAACATCAAAATCTGAAGGAGCTCGAGGGATAGCAACAGGAATAATAGTTGTGGCTGAGGTAATAGTTGGAATGGCCAGAGGAACATCAGTTAGAGAATGAGGCTCTCTGATGATGATTGGTCTAAGGTGTTGTACGAATTATTTGGGAGATATAGAAAAAGGATGAAATCTAGATGGAAAGGGTGCATGAGGGTCTCTAGTCACACAAAGCCATAAGAACTCGAGAGTAGGAGGAGGAGGGGTCAAATGGGATATAACTGGTATGGCCTCGCGAGCCACAACAATAGTCCCATGAACATGAAGAAATGGTTTCATAAGATTTATGAAATCCATGATGATAAAACCACCTCACTCCATTTCACTAAAAAAATACTTCTTCTCTTCCATAAAACCTTGAAGCACTGGAGTCATGACCTTCAACTGGTTCACTTGTTCCTTAAAGGATTGACTGACTGGAGGCATCCTCATGTTTTCAGTAAGAAACATAAAATGAGAATTCAACTCATGCTTAGTGAAAATCCTTGAAAGATAATATTTTATTTATTTGGTTATGTTTTCTCTGTCAGCTTTCATGTCTTTCTCATGATCTTTAACCAAAAAGAGTACATGGTCACTATGATTCTCAAACTTCCTTAAACTTTCCTTAGGAATGGGGGCTTCACCACCTGAAGCTTCTTTAAGCTCTTCCCTAACAACTAACTTGAGCATCTCGAAATCAAAAATAGGAGGAGTAGTGGAGGTAGAAGGTACTGAAGACATATTCTTCATCCTCTCAAGTAAGGCATCCATAGAAGCAATAAAAGAAGTCTGCATCCCTTCTAATATAGATCTCAAAGACTCCAAATCACTATAAAGTCTCATATTTTCAATCTCTACTTCCTGAATTTAGTGCATCATATTTGGTTGAATATGATGAATCACCAATTCAAACAAATATTTTGCACCATTTTCACTTAACTTAGTGACTTGAGGCATTTAATTTCTTAACAACACACTAAAGTCAAAATTTATCCCTTATATAAAAGGATTATAATTCACCTATAGTGACAAAATCTACTGGAATAGTAGGAACAACAGGTGAAGGAAAAGATGCATAGGCAATGGTTGGTGTATGCACTCTCTTAGAATCAAGCTTCTGTAATACACCAACAACATCAATTTGATTAAACAAATATCTTTCAGGATCTCTTGCTTCTTGAATATTAGGTCCACCATTCTTTGATGGACTCCCATGAAACTTTTCCCATTCCTCAAACATTGGATCAATCCAAGTACCATAAGGTTTACTAAGAATTTCAACAATTGTAGGCATTGCAGTTGTAGACACAACCACAACTAGGACAACTTTAGAGGCCTCAAGATATCTCTAAACTTCACCTGGTATCATATAAACAATAGAGTCAACTCCCAACTGCTCAACAAATAACTACTCTACAACAACAAAAACCTTCATCTATTCATCCATGGATTGTTCAACAACAATCTAAACATCAACCATCTGAACATCATCTGCAGGCTCACTAATATCTCTACCAACACTAGGATCAAAAGGTCAAATTTCCAAACTTGGGGATTCCTCCCCCTCAACTGATGCATCTATTTGTTCTCTAGCAGCTTGATCCATGTCTACAATAAGGCCTCTCATCTCCTATGATCTAGAAATAGATCCTCTTGGAGAAGAAATAAGAACTTGAGGTATCTCAACATCTTCTTTTCTAATACAATAAGAAATACCATCTGGGTTAAATCCTCCATTGTCATCATCATCATCTCCATTTTCACTTCCATTACCATTTTCATCATTTTCATTATCCTCAGTGGATTTGGAAGAACTATTAAACTAATCCTCACTCAATATTTCTGTCTCTTATTCATCACTGCCTTCTTTCAAAAGTTTCTCTCTTTTAGGGAGTGTCTTGTGAGGTCTAGGAGCACTGTATGTTATAGAAGGAGGACTTTGGGATAGGTCAGTATCACTTCCTTTATATATAGGAAAAACTTTCTTTTTCTCATTACTAATGGCAATAACTTCTTTTTCTTATTTATTACTAGAGGCAATAACCTCTTCCTCTTCATCTGAGTACTCCACCACTTCTTCTGATTCCAAACTAGGATCTAAAAGATCTTTTGGTCTTGAAGGATGGTCAACAAGATTGAACTCATCATAAATATTTTCACTATCATTGATCTACTGCTTCTTTTAGGGGTTCCAACTTATTTTCACCATTCTAAAAATAATTCCTGTGATGTAAAAACCATCATAGTCTATAACAGATTCTTTACCTTATTTAACTAAACCCTTTCCCTAAAACATGACCAATATAAACTTAGGGTAGATTAGGTAATTTGATCTTGAAGAGGGCTTAGTTATTTCCAACATGTGTAGCATGAGATATCTAAAAAGGTTGATCTTCTCACCTATATTCATCAGATACAATAGATAAACATCTTGATATCTCAAAGTAGAAAAGTATCATTTTCTTGGGAACAACATGTTCTGTATGAACTTGAAAATCAGTCTGCATTCACCATCAATCTATGAAGTAATAGGTCTTCATAAAACTCCATCTCCTATTAAATCAGCCAAAGCATCTTCATACACAAAGGTATCACCAGACTCTGGAATAGTCCCTTGATATTATTTAACAATTCCTTCACGAGGAACCTTTAAATAGCTAGCCCACTAGCTTGAGGAGAACAAAAATTTGTGGCCATTGATCCAAGTTCTTATCCAATCTTAATTTTCTTCAAAGACGAACTCTAAAAATTGGTAAAACTGATATACCAACCTGGGATAAAAGGGCCTATCATAAGAAGAGAACCAATCCATCCATCCTTGGTCCTAGAGATCTTTGATAAATAAAGATTTACTTGAAAGTAGCCACTCATAACTACATGATTTTCTAGATCAGGATTCAAGGGATCTACAACAACTTGACTAGATTCCCCTTTCCACTTCTTTATGGGATGTCACTCATTTGGAGAAGACTCAGAAGCACACTTCATTCTGAACATCCAGATTGACTCGATAGGCTCGGTGAAGGTGAGGTAAGGTTGACAGTCAGAAGAGAAAGGGTCATAACAAGTTTCAAGATGAAAGGCGTGAGGGAAGGAGTGTGTTGGAATTAGAAAAATCATCTAATTTATATCATTTGTGATTTAGGAATTTGTAAAATCAAAATCAAAATAACATTTGAAAATAAATACATGGAATAAATTTTGAATTGAATAAAAAATTAAATAAATAAATAAATTGTAAAACTAAAACAGAAATGGTGACACAAACAATAAACAACAAAAAAATTGATAAATGCACACTACTGGAAAATGGACCTATCCCCACGGTTTTCCTCAAAACCGTGAGGATAGGTACCCCCTATAACCACGGTTTTGGAAAACCGTGGGTATAGGTCAATTTTCAAGACCTATACCCACGGTTTTCAAAAACCGTGGGCATAGGGGGGTCTATCCCCACGGTTTTCCAAAACCGTGGGGATAGGTCTTGAAAATTGACCTATCCCCACGGTTTTCAAGAACCGTGGGTATAGGGGTACCTATCCCCACGGTTTTCAAGAACCGTGGGTATAGGGGTACCTATCCCCACGGTTTTGAGGAAAACCATGGGGATAGGTATAGGATAAAAAACCTATACCCACGGTTTTGAAAAACCGTGGGTATAGGTTTCCCATGTGTGCGCGGGAATTTTTTTTTTCCCGCGGGAAAGATTTTTTTTTTGGCGGGAGACCTATACCTACGGTTCTTCCCTCTATACCAACGGTTTATATAACTATATTTAACTAAATATAAATATATATACACATAATTGATAGTAGGGTAGTGGTTAGACGCGGTACTTCGCAGCAAAGAGGTCGTGGGATCGAAACCCGCCTGCAGCTTTATTTTAGGATCTATACCCACGGTTTTGAAACCGTGGGTAAAAGCCATTGACACCGTGGCAATTGGGAATGTTTTGTTGACACGGTGGCAGAACACCTATACCCACGGTTTTGGAAAACCGTGGGTATAGGCTGGGGACCTATACCGATGGCGTTCCAGCCCACGGTTCCCAAAACCGTGGGTATAGACTATACCCACGGTTTTGGGGGCTATACCCACGGTTTTGAACCGTGGGTATAGGCCTTTTTTCCAGTAGTGGCATGAGATTTCCAATGGTGAGAAGTTTTCAATGGTGTGAAGTTTTCGACGGTGCAAAGTTTTCAACGATGTGAAGTTCTCGATGGTGTAAATTTTTTGACGGTGTGAAGTTCCAATGGTGAGACATTTCACAATAGTGAGAAATCATAATGGCGAGAAGTTCAAAATGGTGAGAAATCACAATGGTGAGAAATCAAAACGGTGAGAAATTCACAACTGTGAAAAAATATCAATGGTGTGTCTTAGAAAATTAAGTTCAACTGAAACTAATCACACCTAACTCATGTTTTATGTAATTCATTCTCTCATAATTCAAAGGCTTAGTGAATATATCGACAAGCTGATGTTCTGTACCAATGTATTCAAGAGTGATATCACCCTTTTGAAAATGATCTCTCAAGAAGTGATGTCTTACATCAATATGATTTGTTCTAGAGTGTGACATAGGATTCTTAAAAATATTTATAGAACTTTTGTTGTCACAATTTATAGGGATATGTTGAAATTGATATCCATAGTCTAGTAATGTGTATTTCATCCACAAAATTTGTGCACAATAGCTACCTGCAACTATGTATTCAGATTCAGTAGTAGACAATGCAACATAATTTTGTTTCTTAATACACCAAGATACCAGAGACTTACCTAAAGGTGAAATGTTCTAGAGTTTATTTTTTTTATCTAAATTACAACCTCTAAAATCAGCATAAAAATCACCAACTAATTCAAATGCTTATCCTCTAGGATAGAACATTCCTAAATTGCTAGTATATTTAAGGCATCTGAAAATTATTTTTCCAGTAACCAAGTGTGACTCTTTTGTATTTTTCTGAAAGTGAGCACAAATAAATATGCTAAACATAATATTATGTTGTCTAGTGATAAGGTAGAGAAGACTTACAATCATACCTCTATAACTAGTTTGATCCACTAGTTTCCTAGATTCATCAAGATCCAACTTATAGGTGGTACTCATAGGGGTATCACCACTCTTAGTTCTATCCAAATTAAAATGTTTTAAAAGATCATTAGTATATTTAATTTGATTTAAAATAATTCTTTCTTTATTTTGAAAAACCTGGAAACTAAGAAAGAACTTTAGTTCACCCATCAAACTCATTTCAAATTCATTTTGCATCATTTTTAAAAAATCAGTATATAAAGAATTATTTTAAGATCCAAAGATAATATCATCTACATAAATTTGAATAACTAAAACATCTTTTAAAATTTGTTTTATAAAAAATGTAGGACCAACTATACCTTTTGAAATAATAAAAGATAAAATCCTATCATACCAAGATCTAGAGGCTTGTTTCAAACCATATAAATCTTTTTTTAATTTAAAAAAATGATTTGGAAAATGAGTAATTTGAAAATTAGGGAGTTGTTCTACAAAAACATCCTCAACTATATACCCATTTAAGAATGCATTCTTGATATCCATTTGATAAAGTTTGAAATCTAGATGTGTTGCATAGGCTAGAAGTATTCCAATGGCTTCAAGTCTGGATACTGGTGCAAAGGTCTCTTCATAGTCTATTCCTTTTTCTTGAATATACCCTTGTGAAACTAGTCTATCCTTATTTATTACTATTGTGCCTGAATCATCTATGTTGTTTATAAACACCCATTTAGTGCCTAAAGTCAAGGTGTCTTTGGGTATATCAATAAGTTCCCATACTTTATTTCTTTCAAATTGATTTAATTATTTTTCATTTCCCTCACTCAAAATTCATTATTAATTTTATCATTGATGTTCTTTGGTTCTAGTTGTGACAAGAAATCTTGATGTTCAACCTAATTTCTTAGAGAAGCTATAGTTTGTGTGCCTCTATCTAGGTCTCCAATTAAAGCACCTAAATGGTGGTACTTAAGGGTCTTAACAACTTTAGAAAAAGATGGGCTAGTCACCTCAGGATTCTCTATAGGTTTAGGTTTGGGTTCTGGAAGTTCCTCAGAACTGGATGATTTTTTTCCTGCTTTCCAACAGAATTAGAAGGTTTGGAATCTAAGTTCAAAGAAGATAAATCATCCTCAATTTTTTTTAAAGAAGTATTGGGCTCATGTGGATCTATCTCATTGAACTTGACATGAACAGACTCTTCTATAGTCTTTGTACTTTTGTTAAAAAATCTATAAAATTTATTGAAGGTTGAATAACCAAGGAAAATTCCTTCATCACTTTTGGAGGAAATTTTTTCTAGATTATCCTTAGTGTTTATAATAAAGACTTTGCAACCAAAAACTCCAAAGTAATTAACCTTAGGCTTCCTACTATTCCAAAGATCATAAGGGGTCTTCTTCAAGACATGTCTAATTAAAACTCTATTGATTATATAATAGGATGTGTTCACAACCTCTACCCAAAAGTAGATAGGTAATTCATATTCATTTAGAAAAGTTCAGGCTATCTCTTGTAGTGTTATGTTTCTTATTTCTAAAACTCCATTCTGCTGAGGGCTCCTAGGAGCAGAGAAGTTATGACTATATCCATTTTGTGAGAAAAGGTATTCAAAGTCTTTATTTTCAAACTCATGGACATGGTCACTTCTTAAAGTCTTAATTCTAAGTCCACTTAAGTTTTCTACAAATCTAGCATACTTGGTAAAATAAGAACAACCTTCACTTTTTTGAGATAAAAAGAATACCCAAGTATACCTAGAAAAGTCATTTACTAGTACATAAACACAGTGCTTCCCATTTAGACTATAAAGTCTAGATGGTCCAAATAAATCCATATGAACCAACTCAAGAGGTTGAGAAGTTGAAACTTATTTCTTTGATTTAAAATAAATCTTGTGTTATTTCCCTTTTTGACAGGGTTACAAACTTTATCATTTGGGAACTCAAGTTTGGGTAGATCCTTGAATAATCCTTTATTAGTAAGCTTCATAAGTGAGTGAATATTATAGTGGCCTAGGATCCTATTCCAAATCCAAGATTCTTTATGAAAGTCACACAAGCAGGAAACATTTTTGAGAAATCAATGAAGTAAGATTAACAACATACACATTTTCATTCCTTAGAGAAGTAAAAACTATAACATCTTTAAAATAAAAAAAATTACATTCATTATTTTCAAATTTAACATGAAAACCATCATCACATAATTGTGAGATTCTAAGTAGATTATACTTCAAATCATCAAAAAATAATACTTTGTAAATTAAAAAAGAATTAGTGTTACTAATTTGGCCAATACCAATGATCTTTCCTTTAGCATTGTCACCAAATGTGACATGAACACCATAAACCTTATTAGGATCCTGAAACATGAGTAATATTCTATCATATTCCTTGAAAATATGTTTTCAAAGTACCATAGAATTTTACAATATGTCTTCAAGAAGATTTCCCACAAAAAAATTATACAATGAATGATTTTGGTACCCAGATTTTCTTGGATCTAGATGTGTTGGTAATCAAGTATTTAGGAACCCACATTTGTTTAATAGGTCTATTATAAACAAACTATAAGATTTTAAAATAAACACTTTGTTTTATCCTCTAGAATAATAACTAGCAGTAGAGATTTCAGATTTAGATTTAGGTACAAATGTGCTCTTAACTATACTTATCTATCCAGGTTGGTATTATATACCTGTGATATACTTAGGAGAAATATGTTTACCTAGAATCTATGTAAGTGTTTCTCTACCATTGGTAAACTTTTCTAAATCTTTATTTAGTTGTTAATTGGATAATTTAAATTTAGTATTATCCTTTAACAAATGAGCATCTTATCTTTCTCAATAGTAAGATCTATTTTAATACTTGCAAATAGAACATGTTGTTTCTTAATGACATTATATTTATCATTAAGTACATTAAAAGTGTCCTAAATCATATTACAATATTCAAACATTTCTTATTTAGTCATATCATCATCAGTCTTTTCACTTTCAGAATAGTTAGAAATAAGCACAGATGATATAGTAGGCACTTGAGAGACGTTATTCATGAAGCACATGTTGTATCTATCAGAATTATCTTTAGGAGCAGAGTCTGAGTCATTGGATCTATCTTCAAAGGCACTCTAAGTTTATTTCATGGATTTATTGAATTTTCTGTCTCTACCCTTATATTTATTTTTGTATTTCAATTTTGGACAATCTGCCTTAACATGTCCTTTGTGCTTGCATTCATAACAGGTTATCACATTTGTATTATCATCCTTTTTCCAATCTTTCTTCTAGCCACCTTTATTTACATAATTTCCTTTATAACTAGGTTTTCTAAAAAATTTCTTCTTCATATAGAATTTTTTGAATTTTCTAGCCAAATGGGTCATTTCCTCATCATTGTCAAGTGGTGACTCACTTTTACTGGAACTTTCAACTTGTATCTTTTACTTTTCCTTCTGTTTGGATTTAATAGACTTAAAAGCTACAAATTTTATTTTTGGCTCATCATCCTCTTCTCTATTGACTTTCAATTCTTATTCATACATCATTAACTTACCAATCAATTTTTTAACTGGTAGTTTAATAATATCACAAGACTCTTTGATTGACACTGATGTTCCTCTCCATCTTTCAGAAAGGAATCTGAGCAGTCTCATAATCTGATCCTTGTCAGATACTAGATTTCTTAGGGAACTCACAGTGTTGAAAATTTCATTGAACCTAAGATACATATCAGAAATTAATTCATCAGGATTTATCTTAAAATTATCATATTCAATAGTGCATGTATTCAATATCATTTCTTTAACATTTGCGGTTCCTTCATGTGAAATAGTTAAAGTATCCCAAATATCAAAAGTAGTTTTTCAAGTAGATATTCTATTGAATTCTTCACCTACTAAAGAAAAATAAAGAGAATTCATGGCTTTGTAATTATTATTATAAACAGTTTTGGTAGCTTCATCCCATGAAACTCTAGAAGTTACAGGCAATTCATATCTATCCTATATAACACTCCAAATTTCAATACCCATACTATCTATATGAATTTTCATTTTGATATTCCACTGATCATAATTATTACCATTGAAAAAAGGAGTTATATTAGTAGAATAAACTTCTTGTCTACTATCCATTTAAAGAATTAAATTTAGTACTAATAGAAATTTAATATCTTTAAATCATAACTAAAATCATAGTTGAAAAAGTTTTCAAAAACATTGATACCAAATGTTGGTCGGAGTGAGTATCTCAAGAGGGGGGTGAATTGAGTACCCAATATTTTTTTAAAAAATAGGTTTAAATAAAATCCCCCAATTAGTTTAATATAGGCCAATTAACCAAAACAACAAATCGATATAATACTTTACCTTTTAAAAGAATTCTCAAAGATTGATTAGGTCTCGGTTAAAACAATATATAATATTTATTTAACCTTTGAAATCAATTTTCGCAATCAAAATCTTATATAAACACTAATTAAGGTTAACTATCAAAGTAGTGGTTTTTTTATAGTTTAAAATAGATTCGGTTCTAAAGCTTAGAAATAAAACAAACAAAACACACAGAAAAAATGAATACAAGAGGTTCAGTCTCAAGTTGAGACTTAGTCCTCTCCACTTGACAATCACCAGTTTCCAAGAAGTTTGTATAAAACTAAACTTTGATCCACATCCTGGATAAATTATACAATAGTAAAACAACTATCCAATCCACACATGACCTATTTTACTGTAAATGTTGGATATGGAAGAAAACAAGCCACACAAAGACCTCTTCCACAATAATCATGGTAAACATGAGTAACGAGTATTTGAGAAGATATCTACGTATATTCCAGTTTAAAGTAGGATACAATGTGTGTGTAGAAATATGAAGAATACACACACTACTCATAATGTAAAGATAAATAAACAAATAGAGCAAATAAAAGATGTAGAAAGATCGTGTTGCTCTGTATGATATGCTCTGCAGCTTGTGACTCCTTGAGTATAGTTCTAAATGAGGCTCGAGTCAAGTTTTTGAAATTTATAGTAGAACAAGGTGTTGTAAACTCCTTATGTTCTGACTGTAGGATCTGAATGTTCATTATGCTCCACTGTCACGGTCATGTGTAAGTAGGATACAACACGTAGGCACTCTTTAGGTTCTTACAATATGCTTCAGCTCTCTTTACATGTGCATCTCTCTGTGTGTGTATCACGGTTCTCAGTTCATTCAGCGCTACACATATCATATCTCACTTCATCGTATGAGGGAGTCTAATTTATTATTTAACAACAACATCAGTAGGGAGAATTATCTAGATCCTCTTCTCCTCATACTGCATGTTTGAAATGAACTTTAATTAATCTATATATAACATTTAAGGAACAATCATTAAAATATGTTTTGGCATTAAATTCCATAATGTTGGTGTTATAAAAATTAAACTCAAAATAAATAAAAACAAAAGTGGTAATTCCTTAGAACTGTGACTGCCTATGGCGGTGACTCCTTTGAATGATGAAACTTTATAACAACGATTATTTGGAACAATGACACTTTCTCTAGCGATGACTGAGTCTAACGGTGACACAACTCAGCAATAGGTAATTATAACACTTTGTCAAATTTCCGGTCTAACAATGAGTAATCATCTGGTGGTGAGTAATTCCATACTTTACCAAATTTACATTCTAGCGGTGACTCACAGCTGACGATGAGTGTTTCCAATACTTTGTGAAAATACAATCCTAGAAATGAGACTTCCTTAGCGGCGAGACATTCTTGGCAGAGAGAAATTCTTGGTGGTGCGACATTCTTGGCAGTGACTCAACCTCAACGGTGAGTCTTTCTTGGTAGTGTGACTTCCTTGGTAGTGAGACTTCCTTGGCAGTGAGTCCTTCCCAGAATTAACCATATTTTTTTCCAATTTTTCTTATATAGTAAAATACTATCATAAAACATAAATCTCATTAATATCATAATGAAAATGATTTGGTGATCATTAAAACAAGAAGACTAAAATTTATCACATGTACCATTTGTTATGGTGGTTTTGGATTCTGATCTTAGAGATTTCAACACACACAAGGCTACTAATTAGGTGGATTGCCCTTTAATTTTAACATTATACTAGAAAAAATATTTTTCCATCGGTCAAGTTATAAAAGTAGTTGGTGTATCTAAATATTATTCCAATAGTAATTGGGAATCTCTCTAAGTATAAGTTCTTATATTTTGTTAAAATCATAGGACAATTGTATTAGTATTATTTGTGACATGTACGAGCAGAATACATGTCAATTGGACATGCGGTGTGCTCAGAACAACTAAATATATAGTTTTTAAAGGTTTGACACCCTTTTAAAACATGTGTCAGAGGGTCAAATCCAACTGAATGACTTCTGAATATTGTGAAATCATAGGAAAGCAATTGTATAATGAATTGTAAAATGGTCGAGCAGATGTAACATCAATATGAGGTGTTGTTTTCTTGGGATGATCCAAAACACATTTTTATTATTTTAAAACACTAAAACCTTTATTTAGCGGTCAGATCCATAGGAAACAACCTCAAATTGAAGTGAAATCATAGGAAAACTATCTTAGTATTATTTTTAACGTGTACAAGAAGACGATATGCCAATCAAACATCTTGTCTACCCGAAATGACCGAATAAGTAGTTTTTAAATGTTTGATGCTCTTTAAAAACACGTTTCAGGGGGTAAAAACCAACTGAATAACCTCTAAATACCATGAAATCAGATAAAAATAACCATACAATTATTTGTGAAATGGTGGAGTAGATGGAATGTCAATCCAAGGAACTTTTTTCCTGGGATGACTGAAAATGCATTTTTATTATTTTAAAACACCAAAGTGTGGGTTTAACGAATAAATATATAGAAAACAATATCAGGATGACATGGAACAAAAGGAAAACCATCTTAGTATTATTTTTTATGAATATGAGTAGATGACACATCAATCGGACGTGTGATGTGCTTAGAACGACTGAATATACAGTTTTTAAAGGTTTAATTTCTTTTAAAAACATGTGTTGAGGGTTCAAAACCAAACGAACAGCCTCTGAATGGTGTTAAATCATAGGGAAATAATCATATAGTGAATTGTGAAATGGTCTAGTAGACGAAATGTCAATCTGTGGCATCGTTTTCCTAAGATGACCCAAAACACACTTATATTGTTTTAAAAATTTAAAACATGTGTTTAATGGTAAGATCCATCGTAAATAGACTCATAATGAGATGAGATCATAAGAAAAAAAATCTTATTATTATTCATGATGTGTATGATAAAACGACACATCAATTAGATGAGTAAAAAGTTTAAAACAACCGAATAAGTAGTTTTAAAATGTTTGACGCCCTTTAAAAATGTGTGTCAGAGGGTCAAAATAAAAAAATGACCTTAAAATGCCATTAAGTAAGACAAAAAACAACAATATAGTGATTTTTGAAATAGTGTAGAAGACAAAATGTCAACCTGAGGTGTTGTTTTTCCTGAATGACTGAAATGAACTTTTATTATTTTAAAATATCAAAACGTACGTTTAACTGTCAAATTAATATAAAACAACCTTAGAATGATGTGAAATCATATAAAAACCATATTAATATTATTTGTGATATGTATGAGTAGAGGAAACATCAATAGGATATGCGACATGCTCAGAACAACCAAATATGAAGTTTTTAAAGGTTGATGCCCTTTAAAAACATGTATCAAGGGGTCAAAACCAACCTAATGATCTCTGAATGCTATGAAATCATAGAAAAACAACTATAAAGTTAATTCTAAAATGGTCAAGTATACGAAATGTCAATCCAAGGTTTTACTTTCCTGAGATGACCCAAAATGCACTTTTATTGTTTTAAAACACCAAAACGTGTGTTTAACTGTCAGATCCATAGGATACAGCCTCAGAATGATGCAAAATCATAGAAAAATCATTTTAGCATTATTTTTGACATGTAAGAGTAGAGTAAACATCAATCAGATGTGTGGTATGTCTGAAACAACAGAATAAGTAGTTTTTAAAGGTTTGATGCCCTTTAAAATCATGCGTCTAGGGATCAAAACCAAATGAATGACATCTGAATGTTGTTAAATCATAGGGAAAAATCGTACAATGAATTTTGAAATGATCAAGTAGATAAATCATCAATCCATGGTGTTTTTTCCCAAGATGACTTGAAATACACTTTTATTATTTTAAAACACCAAAACATGCATTTAACAGCCAAATCCATAGAAAAAAACCTCAGAATAATGTGAAATCATATAAAAACCACATTAATATTATTTTTGATATGTATAAGTAGAGGGGACACAAATCAGATGCGTTGTCTTCCCAGAACAACCAAACAAATAGTTTTAAAAGGTTTAACGCCCTTTAAAAACATGTGTCGGGGGTTCAAAACCTACCAAAAGACATCTGAATGTCATGAAATTAGATGAGAATAACTATATAGTGAATTGTAAAATGGTGGAGCTGACAAAATATCAATTCAAGGTGTCGTTTTCTTAAGATTACCCGAAACACGCTTTTATTATTTTAAAACACTAAAACATGTGTTTAACAGTCATATCCATAATAAACAACCTTTAAATGAGGTAAAATAATAGGAAAACCATATTAGTATTATTTTTGACATGTACGAGTAGAAAAATTGTCAATCGAATGTGCGGTGTGCTCAAAATGTCCAAATATACAATTTTTAAAGGTTTGTCGCACTTTAAAAACACGCGTTATGGGGTCAAAACTAATCGAACGACCTCTGAATGACATGAAATCATAGGAAAAAATGTATAATGAATTTTGAAATGGTTGAGTAGACATAACATCAATATAAGGTGTCATTTTACTGATATAACCTGAAGAAAACTTTTATTATGTTAACACACTAAAACATGCATTTAATAGATAGATCCATAACAAATGACCTTAGTTGGAGGTGAAATCATAGGAAAAATGTAGTAGTATTATTTGTGACATGTATGAGTAGAAGACACATAAATAAGATGTGTGGTTTATCCAGAATGAACAAATAATAAATTTTTAAAGGTTTGATGCCCTTTAAAAACATGCATGGGGGGGGGGTCAAAACTAACCGAATGACTTTAGAATACCATGAAATCTGATGAAAACAATTGTATGATGATTTTTGAAATGGTGGAGTATACAGAGTGTCAATATGAGGTGTCATTTGTCTAGGATGACTAAAAATTCACTTTTATTGTTTTAAAACACCAAAACATACGTTTAACGGTCACACTAATAACAAAAAACCTAGAAATGATGTGAAATAATAGGATAACCATATTAGCATTATTTTTGATATGTATGAGTAGATGACATGACAATTGGATGTGTGGTGTGCTCAGAATGACCAAATATGTAGTTTTTAAGGTTTGACACCCTTTAAAAACGTGATTTGGGGGGTCAAAACCAACCGAACGACCTACAAATGCCTTGAAATCATAGGAAAACAATTGTACAATGAGTTGTGAAATGGTTGAGTATAAGAAACATCAATTTGATGTGTTTTTTTTCTCTAAATGACCCGAAACACACTTTTATTGTTTTAAAACACTAACGCATGTTTTCAACACTCAGATCCATAACAAATGATCTTAGAAGGAGGTGAAATCATAGGATAACCATCTTAGTATTATTTTTGATGTGTGAAAGTATATGGAATGTCAATCATAAGTGTGATATATCTGGAATGACTAAATAAGCAGTTTTTAAAAGTTTAATGCCCTTTAAAAACATGTGTCTGGGGGTCAAAACCAACTGTATGACCTCTGAATGATGTGAAATTAGGTGACAACAATTGTATAATGATCTTTGAAATGGTGGAGTAAACATAACATCAATCTAAGGTGTCATTTTCTTGCGATGAATGAAAATGGACTTTTATTGTTTTAAAATACCAAAATGTGTGTTTAACAATTAGATCTAAAGAAAACGACCTCAGAGTGGCGTGAAATTAAAGAAAACCCATCTTAGTATTATTTTTGAAGTATATGACCAAAAAAATTGTCAATTGGACATGCGGTGTTATTGAAACAATAGAAAATGAAATTTTTAAAGGTTTGAAACCCTTTAAAAATGTGTGTCAGGGGGTCAAAACCAACCGAACGACCTTTGAATGCTGTGAAATCATAGTATAACAACCGTACAATGAATTTTGAAATTCTTAAATAGATGAAGCATCAACCCGAGGTGTTGTTTGCTCGGGATGACCCAAAACACACTTTTATTGTTTTAAAACACTAAAAATTGCATTTAATAGTTAGATTCATATAAAATGACCTTAGAAAGAGGTGATATCATAGGAAAACTATATTAGTATTATTTATGATGTGTACAAGTAGACGACATGTCAATAAGCTATGAAGTCTGCCTAGAACGACTGAATATGTAGTTTTTAAAGATTCGATGCCCATTAAAAATGTGTGTTAGGGGGTTAAAACCAACTGAACAACCTCTAAATTCCATAAAATCAGATGAAAACAATTGTGCAATGATTTTTGAAATGGTGGAGTAGAGAGAATTTCAATACGATGTACTATTTTCCTAAGATGACCAAAAACACATTTTTATTGTTTTAAAAATTAAAATCACATGTTTAACAATTAGATCCATAGAAAATGACCTCAAAATGGCATGAAATCATAATAAAACTATCTTAGTATTATTTGTGACATTTACGAGTAGACAACATGTCAATCGAACGTGCAATTTGCTCGTAACAACCAAATGAGCAATTTTTAAATGTTTGATGCCCTTTAAAAACATGTGTCAGGGGGACAAAACTAACCAAACGGCCTCCGAATTCCATGAAATTATCGTAAAAAAACCATATAGTGATTTATAAGATGGTCAAGTAGACAAAATGTCAATCTAAAATATCGTTTTCTTAGGATGACCAGAAACACACTTTTATTATTTTAAAACACTAAAACATGTGTTTAATGTTCATATCCATATAAAACAACCACAAAATGATGTGAAATCATAATAAAACTATCTCAGTATTTTTTTATGTTTATGAGTAGAAGAAATTACAATTAGGCATGCAGTCTTCCCGAAACGAATTGATAAAGAGTTTTTAAAGATTTGACGCCATTTAAAAACATGCACCAGGGGGTCAAAATCAACCGAAAGATCTCTGAATGCCATAACATTACACAAAAACATTTGTACAATGATTTTTGAAATGGTACAGTAGACATAATTTCAATTCAAGATGTCATTTTCTTGAGATTACTGAAAATGCACTTTTATTGTTTTAAAACACCAAAATGCGCATTTAACAGTTAAATATATAGTAAACGACTTCATAATGATGTGAAATCATATAAATCCCATATTTGTATTATTTGTGGCATGAAATAGCATATGAAACATCAATAGAACATGAAGTGTTCTCAAAACGACTGAATAAACAGTTTTAAAGGTTTAACACCTTTTAAAAATGTGCATTAAGGGGTCAAAACCAATCAAACAACTTCTGGATGCCATGAAATCATAGGAAAAAAACAGTACAATAATTTCTGAAATGGTAAAGTAAATGGATTTTCGATCCAAGACATCTTTTTCCCAGGATGATCGAAAATACACTTTTATTGTTTTAAAGCACTAAAACATGTGTTTAACAGTAAAATCTATAGAAAACAAACTCAAAATAACATGAAATCATAAGAAAACTATCTTAGTATTATTTTCGACATGTATAGATAATATGTCAATTAGAATTTTGGTTTTTCCAGAATGACCAAATAAGGAGTTTTTAAAGGTTTGACACCCTTTAAAAACTTGTATCAGGGGGGGGGGGGTCAAAACCAACCCAACGACCTCTGAATGCTAATAAATCAGATGAAAAAAATTATAATGTGTTTGATAGAAATGGTGGAGTTGACATAATTTCAATTTGAGATGTCATTTTCTTGGGATGATCGAAAACACATTTTTATTGTTTTAAAACACCAAAACGTGTATTTAACAGTCTAATCCAAAAAAACAACCTCATAATGATGTGAAATCATACAAAAACTATCTTAGTATTATTTTTAATGTGTGAGAGTAAATTTCATGTCAATCAGATGTGTGGTATACTCAGAATGATTGAATAAACAATTTTTAAAGGTTTGATGCCCTTTAAAAACATGTGTCAGAGGGTCAAAACCAACCGAACTACCTACGAATGTCATAAAATCATAGAAAACTAACTATATAGTGATTTTTAAAATGTTTTAGAAGATGGAATGTGAATTAAATGCATCATTTTCTCAGGATGATTGGAAACACACTTTTATTGTTTTAAAACATGAAAACAAGTGTTTGACAGTCATATCCATAGTAAATAGCCTCAGAATGATGTGAAACCATAAAAAATCATCTTAGTATTATTTTTTATTTTTACAAGTAGGAGAAACATCAATACGATGTGCGGTCTTCCCAAAATGATTGAATAAGCAATTTTTAAAGGTTTGATACCCTTTAAAAACGCACGTCAGGGGGTCAAAACCAATCAAACTACCTCTGAATTCCATGAAATCAAAATAAAAAAACTATAAAAATATTTTTGAAATGGTGGATCATAAATAATGTCAATCTGATGTTCTATTTTCTTAGGATAACTAAAAACCCAATTTTATTGTTTTAAAGCACCAAAACGTGTGTTTAACAGTTATATTCATAGAAAAAGACCTCTAAATTACATGAAATCATAGTAAAACTGTATTAGTATTATTTTTTATGTGTAAGAATATATGGAACATCAATAAGATGTGTGGTGTGTAAAGACCTGACCATAAACACTACATATTCTAGTGTTTTTGAACTAGAATTCATATTCTTAAAATTATGAGGATATTTTTAGTTTAGAGTTTTAGATAATTATGACTAAATATTACATAATAAACCCATAATTTTCATATGGAAACTTATACTAAGTATCCATTTTTTACACCAAACAAAACTTTTTAAATAAAACACGGTTCCTCTTCATGAAAAATCTTCACAATTTTCTCCTTGATCTCATCATTATCCCTACTCTCCCTTATATCATGTGTAATTTTTTATAAAACTTGGGATGAGTACAAAAATATCAGTAAGAGACATAAAAGAAAGGAAACTATTAGTCTGGTGAAAAACCTTAAAAATATTTTCTTAAAAATATACCTTTTACCATGAAAAACACATCATATTTTAAAAAAGATCAATGCCTTACCTTCTAAAATTTAATCAATTTCCATGAAAAATAATTAAAAAGAATATAAAATATAATTAGGTAACTTAGGATATAATTTTATAAATCACTATTATAAATGGAGTAACTAATATGGCCAACCTTCAACTCTAGAGTACCCAATGCATTATAGGTTATAACACAACCACCCGTCCTTGGTTTATCACAAAACCACCCATCATTGGTTTATCACGTAATCACCCATCATCATAAAAAATTACCAAGAACCACAATAAAAATATAAATAATAAATTATTGTATCATAAAAATATTCTTAAGAAAAAAAAACCATCTACATTTTTAAATCACATATTTTTTAGAAAAGTTGCACACATACAAAAGGAAAACATTTTCTTTAAAAATAACTATGTATAATTGTAAAGGAGTCCTCAAATCATCAAGGATTCATGAAAATATAAAATTTTGTTCATGCCATATATGTTAAAAAAATAATTCCCTTTGACCTTTGTAAAAAGATATTTTAAAGAGGAACTTTAAAAGAGGGGTTTTAAAAGAAAACCCCTTATATAAAACCTTAAAAAGATTCCCTTATGAAAAAATTTGAGAGAAATTTAAAAATTGAAAATTTAAAACATTAATGTTCATATAAATACATTCATAATAATTATTTTAAAAACATGGTCATGAAAGATAAATATTTAGAAAATAAATCTTTAAAAGATTTAACATAAGGTTTGTTTAGTCAAAGAGTCCCTTACCTTGAGTCTAACATGTCACGTACAATCTTTATCTTCCTGAATAATAAATTTAGGTTAATTTATAATTGATTAATAACCCTTTTAAAAATTATTATTCCTTTTATATCACTTATTACCATGTTATTTATCATTTAATTTCACATTGGATGTTTTGATGATATTCGGTACATAAGTCCAGAATGACTTTGTTCGATTGAATATGGTCAAAAGGAAATTATTCCATCATATATAGAATAATAATTATGACATAATTATCATTTTTATTCATTAAATGTACTTTAAAATTCAATCTCTACATATGGTTATGAGAAATGAACCATGTTACAATCATGGAGACGGTGGGTCGTACGTACGCATGAGTAACATTTCCATTTTTTAACAATCATTATGGAAAGTAAGTATTATATTATATTTTTAGAATTATAAAAATATATTATATACCATATTAATTATTTAAATATACTTATATATACCATCCATGTGATGTGGTGATGAAAAACGAATCACATCACTTCGTGGAGGCGGTAATCCATACATACGCACGAACGATGTTATCATTTTTCAGTGAGTGAAAAGGTAAGAAAGAAAATGATATATTTTATTTCAAGTATGATAAATATGTCATGAATATAATATATAATCATTAATTCCATAATTATAGCTAGTATTGAGAGATGGTTATGGAAAACGAATTACATCGGTTCATGAGGTGGTACCGTACACACAAGGAGGATGAATTCTTTTCCCATTTGATGGAAAAAGAGATGAATACGGGACATTAAACTAACATAATAACATCTCAGTATATGTATTATACTTTATTTATTATTTTATTATGTTCTAAGAAGGTTTTAATGAGGTGGAATAATAAATAAAACAGAAACATTTGATTAAAAACAATACCTCTTCTTCGGATAACCTCCTTTGTTTAACACTTTAAGACAACCAAGGTTGGTGTTATACCTAAAATAAGAACTCTAGAATGAGGGTAAAGATTCTAGGAAGTTATTTGGGTAGATATTTTCTAAAAAAAGTTTTTTTAATTGTGAATGGATGAGAATAAGAGGTTCCCTTTTATAAGGGAGGGGAGGGACACTTTTAGAATTTCTCAAAATATTAAACTAATATAAATTAATTTTTTATTTCAAGTAAAACCAACCTAATTTATTTAGAATATATAATGATTATGGGTTGCAATAAATTCATTAAATAAAAACTATACATGTTTGTATATTTTTTAATCCTTATCTTTTGGTTTTAACCCTTATTTAACCCCTTTAATTTTTATTGCGACAACATGGAGTTTTACTCTTTAAGGGTTAATATAGTTATTATAAAATGCTAAAAGACACATAAATGGATCATGGATAAAATTTTAAACCTTATAAAAATAATTTGTCTGGATTTAATATTTTTATGAATTTTATATCATTTAATAAAATATTATTTATTTTAAAATATATTAATATCAATTTTGACACTATTCATTACATTGACATTTAAAAATATCAAAACAACAAGATAACTTCAAACAAATATTTGAATACATACATAAAATTTACAATACATCTTAAAAATTTGTGGATGACAATAATTATCACAAATTATATTTATTTGAATATTTTTAATAACATTTATTTGATATTTACATTAACAAAATAATTACTGCATTAGTGTTGGTCATAATTTTAGGTAATTATTTCATTACTAAAAATTATAAATAAATTACCATAATGTAGATAAATATTTTATATTTAAAATTACTATTTATAGTCTAAGTTATCTTATGAATAACCTTATATTAAAAATGAAATAGTTATTAAAAATATGAGTGTGACATCTTTGACTTTTCTTTAAATAAAATATTATATATGTCATAATCTCATCAAAGTGGCTCCAAAAGGTTATAATTTAGACCCTTGGATGATTATGGTAAAAATTAACTCATCAAATAAAATTGGGGCAAATGTTAGGGTCATTTTCTAGTCCTTATCATTTTATTTTTACCCTCAATTACCAGATTTACCCTTTATCGTGGTAACATGAATTACTGCAGTTATTATTCATATTATCCAAAAATAAAAGGTAACTATTTACTAAATATGGCCCCTATAATTACAAATATTCAATCCATTTTTTAAAATTCAAATAACAGAAGTTTCAGAATATAATTTAAAATTAAACCGGCAAAACACAACGAAAAATAGTTTTTCAGAAAAATTCCTTTCTTAAATATAAAATGATTTTATACTAAATTAAAAAATTATTGGATTATTTTAAATAAAAATTAACTACTGAAAATTTAAAAATAATCCATAAAATAACTTAACCTTGTAAATAAAATACAAATTTCAAATAAAACCAATAATTTTCACTATTCATTGAAAAATCAATATTTTCAGAAAATTCTCAAAAATTAATTCTAAGATTATTTTGACATGATGAATTGAAAAATGAAATTAATTTTTTCAAATTAAAATTATATAACATGAAAATTAAACTTTTAAACAAAATCTTATAAGAATACAACTACATAATTCAAGAATACTAATAAATATGAAAATGATTTATTTTATCATTACTTGAGTTTTTACATCCCCCTTTTGGAAATTGCATCCTCACAATTTTTATTCACTTACTAAACATGTTGTCATGACCTGAACCAATGGGGCTCGAGCCACGACTCCCCAAGCCCACCTCTAATAGGCTAGGGGTTGGCGTCTAGCACCAAGTAGGCTATCACTAACATGGGAGGCCTTAGCCTATCGTACATGTATGCATGAACCCACATACACCTCTATGTAACAATGCAGAGATGTATAAAAAATAAAAATAAATGCATGCATACACCTATCCCACAACTAGAGTACGACAATAGTAAAAAAGGGCAAATATAGGTCCCACCAAATAAAAACTATAAAAGCATCTGACCTACTCAAAAGAATGGGATCATTGTTAAATGCACCCGTTGATAAGCTCCCCAGCCCAACTCTGGTAAACACCTCGATCAATCTAGCTCACTAAGCTCCACCTGCTCCAGGTCCACCCAGGACTCCGTTGAAAGGTATGTAGTCTGCACAAGATACAAAAAATGTGTGGGAAAATCCCATGTAGGGGTGAGTATAAGAATACTTAGTAGGCACCTCAAAATCTCAAAAGAAAAGGAGCAACTGAAAGGCATCGGTCTGCTCATCTCAACCAAAGGGAACCCAAATGAGAGAGAAAATCCATCTCGAGACCATCCTCGGCTACACCTGACTAGTCAGTTTGACATCCCTGGCATGTCAAAAAAATGACACATGCCACAGGGATTCCCAAAACATACCCAACTATACTTTTCTTAGGCACCAAGCCTCATGGGATTCTAACCTCATCACAACCAACAAGTTCTTACTCAAGGATCTACCGGTAACAACGCACCAAGCCTAGCTCTAGCACCCAGCACAAGAGATCACACCAACGCTAACTTACACCCAACACAAGGTTGAAATAACTACGGAGAGTCCCACACCTTGTCACTGCCCCACAATCTAGGGAGTACTAGCTCCTAATCCAACCCGTGAAACCTTTGTCTCTCCTGTCTGGAGGGGACCACACCTCAGTATGTTGAGGGAGTGCTAAATCCTAACTAGGAATCACATGTAACAAGTGGAGGGGCCCGCTCCCTTCTAAAACTCACAAATGGGGGAGAACTACTCCATAGGCATGAACCCGTGCCCTGGTACGTCAGGGGAGTACCACCCTGTGAAATGTGAGAGCGCACCCTAACACAGTAGGGGAGCATCATCGCAAGAGATGTGGACCTACACCCACGATAGGGGAGCACCACAATGTGAAACGTGAGCCCACACCCACAGTAGGGGAGCACCACTGCAAGGATAGAGGACCCACTCCCTGGCATGACATTGGAGTACTGACCCTACCATACAACGAGATTGGAGAGCCCGCGCCCTGTCACAGTAGGGGAGCAGTCTAACTACACAAACGTCATGGGGAATCCACACTCTAGTACATTAGGGGATTAACAAATCTGGAGGAAACTACCCAAAGGTAATGGTCTGATTCCCACAATGTGGAGAGTCCTGCAAGCCATATTGGAGTCCACCATCACATTCTATGTAGAAAAATACTCAATATAGACTATTTACTTTCCCAAAATGGATAACCGATGAAAAGGGAACAATGAGCCTGAACGGGTCATCATGGGGCCCATGCCTCGATCTTGGAAACACATCAAATGGATTGTGTTATTGTGATCCTCACAGAATAACACACGAGATCAACTATTCATTCATCCAAAACGGACACCCGGTGATAAAGTCATGTTTCACCCCAAACACCCAAACAGGGCCTTATGGGGCCCGCATACCAAGTTTGATTTAAATACCTGAAATTGGCCTAGAAACATCCTCCTTAAATTCAGGGACGCCACACTTCTGAAGGTGTGACAAACAGATATCAGACGCAGAAGATACGTCCATTCCAAGAAGCTCTAAATAATAATAATAATAATAATAATAATAATAATAATAATAATAATAATATTATTATTATTATTAATGGAAGTTTCATGTCACTAAGTATTGATCCCATACCAAAAGGTAATAAAAGAGGCCTCAAAAGTTCTACCTCGAATCAAGGGTCACATCGCTGCTGACAACACGTGAATCAGATGCCGCACGGGGAAGTTACAACCGATTTACTGTTGAATTAATAATAATCTTATTATTTATATATATATTTTCTTTTCTTTTATGAAACCCTGCATGGGGGGGGGGGTTTCCACTGCCGCCACCACCCTCCTGCGCCCTGCGCGTACCCAGCCTCCTCCTGCCTCACGGGAAACCACTACGCGCCTTTCCAAAACCCGCCGAAGCCGCGCCGCCACCACCTTCCGCGTACCACCGGGACCACTCCGGTGGTCCAAAAATTAATCTAAGACCAGTTCCAGAAACCTTAGTACCAGATCTAAATATACTCAATGATTCTAATGAGAAATGAAGCATAAACAATGAGATCAGGCTTAAAACTCAAATTCGCTTACCTTGTGGCAGATCACCAAAGCTTCGAGGCTAGATTAGCGCTCTGCTGTTGCTGCTGCTCGATCTAGGAGAGATCATCATCAAGATCGGAGTCCGACGACACATCGTTTGCTCGATCCAACCTTCAGATCGTTCATTGGTGAAGGATAAGGGGGAGGAGGAAATTGCTGCATGTGCACCACGGGAGAGGAGGGGTGAGGAAATTTGTTTTAATTTTTATTAAAACAAATATAAGCTTAATACCCCAGCCTGACACCCCACGCCGACAAAGTTTATGTCATTCCTAGGGTAAACATGAAATTCTGAACTCAACTTCTATCTTAGAAATTTGATTTGAGAATCTATTCAGAAGTTATTTGATCTTACATCCAAAATAAATTAATTTAATTTATTTACGAAAACACCATCGATAACGTTTTCTACAACAATCTCATGCCGATAAAACTTATACCCCTCCTAGGGTAGAAGACACAATTTAGACTCAAACGTGACCTTAGTTTTCTAATCCGATCCACTGTTTAAGAGATAAGCTGATTCCTCCACGTGCATAATATAAAAATACTTAATATTTTTATAAAATTTATTCTGGGCACACTGGGTCATGGAATCGCATGCCGTAACAACGCCTAGCTCTAGATTTATATGAAGAAATATTCTAAAGTCTGATAGGGATAAACCTGAGATACTAAATCCTTCACACCTTAAGACTTTTCATCCTTGAAAAGTAAAAGTATAGGCGTAATGGAAAGAAACTAAACTCTTAATTGGGTCTCCCTCTCTAGTGAGTTCACCAAAACCACCAAAAGGCCACCAAGGGTTCCCATGATGCCAACCAACACACACTCAGGGGAACCACATGGGATACCACACCCATGTAAAACTCATCCTAGGTTGATATTGTGCTACTAAGATGACACTTAGACTCAGGTTTGTCCTTATAAGACTTTGTAATATTTCTACATATAATTCCAGAGCTAGGCACTGAGACGGCGTGCGATTCCATGGTATGATGTGCCCAAAATAAATTTTATAAAAATATTAAGTATTTTTATACTATTAATGTGGTGGAATCAGGTTATCTCTTAAATGGCATCTCAAATCATAAAACTGAGTCCATGGTTGAGTCTGGAGCATGCTGTTTACACTAGGTATGGTATAAGTTTTGTCAGCGTGGGCCTACTGTAGAACATGTTATCAATGGAATTTTCGTAAATAAATTAAATTAATTTATTTTGGATGCCAAATCAAATAACTTCTGAATGAAGTCTCAAATCGAATTTCTGAGAGCACAGTTGAGTTTATAACATCATGTTTACCCAAGGAGCGACATAATCTTTGTTGGCGTCGGGTGTCAAGTCGGGGGCGAGTTAGGCCAGGGTGTTAAGCTAATATGTGTTTTAATAAAAATTAAAATGAATTCCATCACCCATATCCTCTACCATGTTGCACACACAATATATTCCTACTACCCCTTCTCATTTTCCGATGAATGATCTAAAGTTCATATCGAGAAAATAAGGTGTCGTCGGACTCTGATCTTAATGATGATCGCTCCTAGATCGAGCAGTAGCACCAGTGGAGCGCAGATCTAGCCTTGAAGCTTCAACGATTGATAAAACACATTTTTTTGAATATTTTATTAATAATAAATGATAAAATTTCCTCACATTGTGTTAAATATGTTTATTTATAAAATATTTGGGATTAGATCATTCATTTGAAAATTTGATGAAAATTCCATTTTTACCCTTTAAAAATTTACTGTAGTATTTCAAACATAAATAGTATTATTTGAATTATTTGAACATAATATTTTTCAAATATGTTCCTGACTTAATTGGATACAAATTTCATTAAGGAAATACGAGCTAAATTGTGCATTTGATTGGACTTAATGAGCCATGAAGTCAAAGGTGGGTTGGACTCACCAGATTGGACGTCAGTTCTGTATTTGGGCAATAACGTCTTCATACATGCTTGGATTAGACCCAAATTTTTAGATGAGCTATAAGAATCATTTTTTCACAAATCATCCTTCTTAAAGGACATCTGGTTCATGCGTTTTTTGTGGTCAAACAGGTGTTGCATGTTGGATTAATTTATTTGGCCGAATTTCCCCATTTACACTTGAAACCTCTTTAAATCTAGCCCCCCTCCACTATAAATTGGTGTTTTTATCATTTGGAGGGCTTGGGACATGCATTAGGATGTTTAGGGAAGAGGATAAGTGGTTTCACTCCAATTATCCAAGCATTGAAATAGGGGTATCTCTTGAAGCAAGGATCTATTCGTCGAAGCCTTCTTCTTCTTCTTTGCGATGTAATGTTTGTGTTTGCATAATATACTTATTAGTTACAATTTAATTTATTATGTTTTCTTCTATATTGTTCAATTATCTTATTATTTAATCTTCCTATTTGGGATAAAAATCAAGAGTATAAACTATATTGGGTTATACCCTCTCTAAACCTTTGCAAATGCAATTTGTTTCTATAATGACTACACCGCCCATGGAAGAGTAGTTTTCTTAGTAATCGATCCACATCTTACCTTAAATTAATTTATTTTGAATAAATGATCTGATTTAATTCAATCAATATGATCCATGAATTGAGTTTCTAAATTATAATGAACTAAGTAATCAATCGAACAATTAACACAAAAACATGTGAGGTCGAGAATTTGTGTAAATTGTGAGAGCGCAAACTTAATCTGTAAAACAAGAACACATGAGATAAATTTGTAGAGTTCAAATAAAATACCTAAGATAAATTAATCATCATTTCCATAGTGTGTATGTTCCCTAATTCACCACTGACCATAAGCTATCCTTAGAATGACAATCAAAGCAGGGTGCTGCGATTGCATGTTCCAAAGCTAGCCTAGGGTTTAACTCTTTTCATGTTTGTGGTTAAGTTAACTCTTGTAGGGTTAGAGGGTTAGAAAATTAGAGGATTATAATTAATTGGAGATTAATTTAAATTATAATGATTAATAAGTAAGTAAATATGTAGAGTTAGATCTATTATGTCTTTTAAAATATTTTCTAAAAAAACATATTCCTGTTGTGTCTTTTTAATAAAACTTCATTTCAAAAATAAAAACAAAAAAATATAATCTTCTTCCAGAAAACTTCTTCTAGTTTTATAAATGATAAAAAAACCCCCATCCTTTCAAGTAGCGTTCTTAAGCTATTTAATTTTATTTTCAAAATACCTTTATCAAGTTGTTCTAATTACTGCCTCTTTGAGAGACGACCTTGGTCATCCACTCTACTGCATCTAAATAACCTAAATTTGAACATCATTTGAAAAAGACCACAAAAAGTCTTTCAAATTGGTGCCATTACTGGGGAGGCAAGTAATTATTTCAACCAATTAGAGGTATTCCTTTTATTTTTCATTTTATTCTCTTATTTCTTTCTTCTTTACCCAATCTGATTTTTTCTTTATTTTATTTTATTCTTATTCTTATTTTTGGACCATCAACTCAAACTTATCATTTTTATTTTATTATGCTCCACCTTTCTTATTTTTTATTTTTATTTGATTTATGACATGAACTAATCCCAAAGATCTCTTAGATCTTGATCCTAAGATTGAACACAACCTTAGGGATCAAATCAGACATTCTTAGTCTATGAGAAGTTTCAACATTCAACCAGTTGGAGAATTTCTCCATTCCAGAAACATGGAAGTTGTAAAAACTTCTAAATCAATCTTAAAACAAGAACCAATGTCTAAATATAATAACAATGAACTTAATAGAACCATTAGAGAATTGGCTGCACTAGACATTAATTATCAACCAAATTGTATTGCATACCCAAATCTCGAATCAGACTTTGAATTGAAATCTAGGTTAATTCACCTTTTTCCAAATTTTCATGTCTTATCTATTGAGGATCCAAAAAAACACCTTAAATAATTTAATGCGGTTTTCTCAACCCTGAAACCAAGAAATGCATCTGAAGATCAAATCAAACCAAGAGCATTCTCATTCTCACTTGATGGAGCTGCGAAAGATTGGATGCATTATTTACAACCTGAAGATGTAACATGTTGGAACAATTTGAAACACATTTTATTGCAGAGAATTTTTCCAGCATCAAGGACCACTTCCATTCATAAAGAGATCTCTGGGATCAATCAAGAACAAGGGGAGTCAATGTATGAGTACTGAGAGTGATTTAAGAAGTTGTACGCAAACTGCCCACATCACCAAATCAGTGAGAAAATCCTCATCCAGTACTTATATGAAGAACTCACACATATGGAGATAAGAATGGTGGATTCCACAGCTGGAGAAGCATTGGTGGACAAAACACTAGTAGCTGCACGTGCATTGATCAACAAGATGTCACAAAACTCTCAAAAATTTGGTGATCGAGGTACACCGCATGTCAGGGGAGTACATCAGGTAATTCCTTCTCTTGAGAGTCATTTAATTGATACCAATTTAGAAGAATTTACCACTATGGTGAGGAAAATCTCTTTGGATGAAAAGACATCCCAACCCACTCTTATGAGACCTTGTGGAATTTTCACTGAAACAGACCACCCAACAGATTGTTGCCCTCAATTACAAGAGTGAGGATTGTGTAGTAGTATTCCCTGGGAGACCATATCAGTAGTAACAACAGCCACATCCTCAAAAGAAGTATGATTCCTTTGCACCAACATACAACCAAGGGTGAAAGGATCAATCAAACATGAGGTATGACTTTGGACAACAACAAACGCCCCATTTTCAACAAAACTTCCACCAACCTCTGCCTTACCAGTAGGGTTTCCAACAACCCCAAAATGAGATTTGAATCCCAATCATCAACAAAATAACAAAAAGGGAATCCCCCACCTAAGGTATATTCTGACACTAATGACCTTTTGAAACAAATTTTTCTTAATCAATAAAATGAGCTAAAGAGTCAAGGTTCAGAGTTGAGAGAGTTGAAGACTCAAATGAGTTAGATTGCCACTGCACTCCATGAACTAGTAATTAAGAACTTCAAAAATATACCTTCTCAACCTACTTCAAATCCCAAGGGGAATGTTAGTGCCATCACATTGAGAAGTGGGAAGCAAACAACTGATACATCTGCACCTGTCATTCCATTGGGATTCACCTCAATTATAGAGAAGCCTCATTCCATACCTATTGATGAGAAACCCAAGGAGAAAGATAAAGGTAAGAAAAATATTGATGATGTTCCACCTAACCCCCTTACATTTCCAAACAGAGTTATAAAAACCAAGAAGATGGATGAAGAGGCGATGCAAAAAAGAAGTTTTGGACACATTCAAGCATGTTGAGATCAACATCCCTCTACTTGAAGTAATAAATCAAATCCAAAGTTATGCCAATTTTTTAAAAGAACTTTGTACCAATCGAAGAGGGTGCAAGAGAAATGAGATGATCAATCTTTGAAGGAATGTTTCAGAACTCATTACACCAACTATAACAATGCCAACAAAGTGAAAGGATCTAGGGACATTCACCATCCCATGCACCATAGGGGAGTTTCACTTTTCTAATGCTCTTTTTGATTTAGGAGCTTACATAAATGTAATGCCTCACTATATTTTTTCTTCTTTACAGGTTGGTGAGTTGAAGCCAACGAGAGTAGTGGTGCAGTTGGAAAATAGAGCTATAGCATATCCAGTGGGAGTCCTTGAGGATGTACTTGTTCGGGTAAGATACACGATCTTTTCAACATATTTCTATGTGCTTAACATAGAGGATGATTAGGTAAGTTATCATGATCCCATTATCTTAGGTATTCCCTTCCTCAAAACTACAAAACTATCATAAATGTTCATGAGGGTACACTTTACATGGAGTTTAGAGATGAAGTTGTGATATTTAATGTTATGTAATCCATGAATTACCCCTCATAAGACTATTCTAATTTTGTTATCTCTCATTTTGAACCACCAAATAAAAACCCCATAGAATTTTATTGACCTATGATTAGGGAGATTATGAGTATTTGTTCTATTTTGATTTCTAAGAGCACTTCCACACAGTTTTCTAATGTACAAAAATCTCTTATATATTTTTTTAAATGGATGCATATTCTGATTTTGATAATTCCCACTCTAATTATGACATGGAGGTTGAGTATTCTGATGTATTTAATGCTTTATTCTATGATTTTGGTGGTGTATATTCTGATAATAATGTTCATTGTGCACATATTTTAGTTCCTTCAATTTATCCATCCATACATAACGCCCCTACATTGGAACTCAATCCATTTCAACCAAATCTAAAATAATCATACTTGTTAAGTGGTGAGAAATTACCTGTTATCATTGCTAAAACTACTAGAAATGGTGGTTTTCCCAACGGATATATACCAACGGTTTGAAGAAACTGTTGGTACACTGTAAAAAAAGCCACATTTTCCAACGGTTTTCTCAAACCGTTGGCAAATGTGTTAAAATAGTTAAGCTTTACCAACAGTTCTGTCAAACCGTTGGGAAAGCTTCAGTTCCTCTAACATATACCAATGATTTTAATAAACCGTTGGTAAAGAGAGGCTTTCCCAATGGTTTTTAAAAACCATTGGGAAAGTTTTCCCCCAAATACCCAACGCCCCAACTTCCAGTACGCCCGAATGTAGACATAATCCAGACCTCCTCCCGAAGTCTTATCGGCCCCGAAACACCTTCCAGCCGAAGATCCTTCTTTAATCAAACAAATGTTTATTTATACACTTAAAATTAGTAAGTTAGTTTTACTGTTCTTTCTGCTTTTATTTTATGTTTGATGTTTTGATTTTAGGTAAATTAGAATTAGTGATGTTAGAGTACGTAACTCTTTGTTTGTTTTATGTTTTTTTTGTTCTACACTTCATACATCCTAAATGGTCTGTTTAGTGGGTTTGTTTAGTCCAGGGGTAAAGGGTTTGTTTTAGGTTTTTGTTTAGCGGGGTAAAGGGTATGTTTTATGTATGTTTTATGTTTTTTTTATTTTTTTTGTTTAGTGGGGTTTTATGTATTATGTTTAGTGGGGTTTTATGTTTTTTGTATAGTGAAATGGGTAATGCATGATAGTTTGACTTTCTAAATGAATAAAATGATTTTAAATAAAAATAACCTAAGGGGGTGCAGGAAGGGTAGGGGGATGTCCAGGTGTGGGGTGCTGTCCAAGTGTGGGGGGCTGTCCAGGTGGGGGGTGGGTTGTCCATAAGGCGGGGGTGGGGGGGGTCTAGGGGGTGGCTATAGGGGTGCGGGGGGAGGGGGGGTATGGGCTACCCCAAGGAGGGGTGTGGGCTGTCCAGGGGGGGTCAGGGTGGGGTGTCTAGGTGGGGGAGGGGGGGTGTGGGGTGTCAAGGGAGGGGGTGGGCTGTCCAGGTGTGTGGGGGGGTGGCTGTCCAGGTGGGGGGATGTCTAGGTGGGGGGGATGTCCAGGTGTGTGTGTGTGTGGGGGGGGGGGTGGATATCCAGGTGGGGG